>JAFIRS010000020.1:710000-1310000 GCA_018342105.1 Gonioctena quinquepunctata | reverse complement strand
GGATGGGCCCCGAGTATAGAATCACAATCAACTGCGGACATAGTCTGGTATACAGACGGTTCAAAGACAGTTGAAGGAACGGGAGCAGGAATACATGAGGTAAGGCCAAGAAGGGACTCAATAATTCCACTTGGCAAATGCTCCACGATATTCCAAGCTGAAACACATGCTATTATGGTATGCATTCAGAAGAATCTAGAAAGTGGTTGTAGGAAAAAACACATCTACATTCTATCTGACTGTCAAAGTGCTATCAAAGCACCCAACTTTATACAGATAAAGTCTAAACTGGTCTGGGACTGCCTCCAGAACCTCATCGAGCTGGCAAAACACAACAAGGTCACCTTGATGTGGGTGCCAGGTCATAGAGGCATTGAAGGCAACGTAAAAGCGGACCAGCTAGCTAGACAAGCATCTGAAACTCTATTCACACGGCCAGAACCTGTACATGGGATTAGCAAAAACCGATGTGGATCGACGAGTGGATAAAAAGAAGACACCAACAATATTGGGATCAAACTGTCGGGCAAATACACAGCAAAGTCATGGTAGGGCATCCAATCCTGACCCTGACGGCTGAGCTTCTGAACCTGAACAGAACGAAGGCACATATAATAATAGGTCTGTTGACTGGACACTGCGGCCTAAGTAAACACCTAAACACCATGGGAGTGCGCAGGGAAACCGTGGAGTGTAGGCTGTGTGATGAAGAGGAGGAAACAGCCTCTCATATTATCTTCGACTGAGACGCCCTAAGTACTAGGCGACACAAAACCTTTGGTGAGATCAGCCCGGAAACAGGCATGAATCCGAAGAACCTTATCAACAGGCTACTAAACCTAATTAAAGGCACAAACCTATTTGAATGTGGAACCACTGACGACAGAGTGATACCATAGACCCCAGCTGGTCGCAGTGTCAAGGGAAGTTAAGTGCCAACCCTGTCTCTGGCTCGTCAGCTTTCAACCAACCAACCACTGGTTAGGAACAATCAGGTGGCGCTGATGTGGGTGCCAGGTCACAAGGGAATCAAAGGCAATAAGGAAGTAGACAGCCTTGCCAAGGAAGGAACAAACTCCCAATTTCCTGGCTCAGAACCCTTATGTGGTCGTTCCAAAACCCATATTAGGGAAAAGTTTCAGCGCTGGGAAGCTGACCAAATCAAAACCCACTGGAATAAGGTTTCAGGTCAAAGACAAGCGCAAAAGCTTCTAAGCCCGTCGCCAAGGAAAGCTTCTCGAGTTGGACTAGAAACTGGTAACGGGACTGCTTACCGAATGTTGTCCTCTGAGGTATCACCTCAAAAAAATAGATAGATCAGACAGTGCAGGGTCCCGTTATTACGAGAACTTCGCTGAAACTGCCAAATACCTGCCAAGCGCTGTTTTGAGAAAGATTCAAGTTCCTCGGAGGTGTGTCATTAAAGCACTCAGATATCAGGAACTTAGCTCCCAGGAAACTGATACACTTCGCAATAAAGGTCAAAGTACGAAGAGGCTGAAAAGCCATATTGACCACTCTACAACTGGGCATAAATAATTTAACCTAGGTTTCTTGTAAGTTTTAGATATAAGTGCAAAAACAGAAGTATTTATTTTATGAGATGCTGTATTTTCATATGCATCAGACAATTTTTTTTAAATTAAGGGTACTACTTCGAAATTATTATTTTTTCACCTACCCTGTAAAATTTCCCATTTTTTCGGAAATCAATTGCTGCTATTATAGTCAATATTTCAATATATAAAATATTTTCAATATGTTGCATACTTTTTCTCTTGGACACTTTGAAGGAAATGGTTATGTACGCCTTTGGAACCTACCTCACTATCAAATATGTTGAAATGCGCCAGATCGTGAAAAGTGATAGGACGATGAAATAAAGATAAGACTACACTGACAGAATGAAATTCCATGAAATGAAATTTTTAATCGTGTTTGCTTCACGGTGGTTAAATAACGCCAAATAAGAATTTTATGTCACCGACTCGCAACTGCAAATATAATAACAACGCTTATTAAGTTTGACCTCGGGGGGCAACGGCTCGGCTAATTAACTTGGCATCATAAAAATGTTGGATTCAATCTATTACGACGAATGGGTTGGTTGCAGGTTCATATTTCTGCAATCATCAACAGAATTGTCATCAGTGGTGGTGATGATAGTGTGCCTTTTTTATTAGTTTTATTCCTCCATTTCATGTATTTTATTTTTCATCACAGGTGAGCTAATTGAACTAGCCAAGTACAGAAATTGTAATAAACTGTGTTTACTTTTCAACCTGGAATACACACATCTACTCACAAAAAATGGTGCTTACTCTAAACTATATTTGATATTTTGACGGAAAATGAAACTTTTATACTCACATGACGAATCTGACAAAAAGCCCAACCCGCGACATCTTAAACCCTTATTACACTATGCCTTTTTCGTGCCTATTTGTCTGCCTGACTGCCGGTGGCTGAAATTTTAAACAAATACGCATGCGCGCGTGGCTATTTTGTTGATTGTTTCAGGCGTGAAAATAAATAGGACTGGTTCTATTTTTTCCGCCTGAATCGAGGGAATTTCAAGGACGTTTGTGGAAATGTCAGGTTTGCCAAAACAGGACTTGACATAACCAACAAATAGATGAAATTAATCACATAGTTTTCGTTTTGTTCAGTGTGACAGAAAAGAAGAAAAAATCGTGTGCCAGGTAAGGAAAAAGTTGAAACAAATAGTCCAGGTATACTAAATTACTTAATCATTTAAGGTAAATGTCAATTTTTTCCAGGTTTGCAGCTCTGAAATTAGCGCCTGAAACAATCATCAAAAAGGCACAGTGTAATAGTGCCAGTTATTTGGGGAAATTCAGCCAACAAATAGCCATGAAAATAAGCACAAAAATAGGCACGAAAAAGGCATAGTGTAATAAGGGTTTCACAGTAACATTACTTCCATGATGTCTGGACCTTTTGGCTGGTGGCGAGACAAGAAATTATGACCTTGTTTCGACTAGTCTGAATCCAGACAAAAGGGATTTTTTCTCACTTGAAGCGAGAAAATACAAGACAAAAAATTCGAGAGATGACGGCACATTTTATTGAAAAAGAACTGGTTGGTGGGGAATATTGGGTATTGAAATAATAAAATATTCAATTGTTCAGTAATTTGTATTGCCGTTAAGGAAGATAAATTAAAAATTGGAGAACAATTATCTATACATAGTCAACGTATCGGTGAATACATATCTACCTGTTTTCAAATGATATGGGAAAATTATTGTAGTTTTTTAGATTTGTAATATTTTGGTGAATGGAGTAGCGTAGCGGTGCGGACTAGAAGAATGCGTTCTGAACTTTTGATATTTTTATGATTAATTTTTATTTTTTCAGAAGGTTAATATACCTTGCTGCGAATGAAATCGAAAGTTCTACATCGATACATGATAAATTAAAAAAAAAACTCAGTTCATCGTCGGTTCAATGGCCATTGCCTTCGTTTCTATATATATATATATATATATATATATATATATATATATATATATATATATATATATATTGTTATGAAATATTAATAGCTTTTAAATAATAATTGTTGTTAATTTTTCCCCACGTTATTGTTATTGCCCCACAAATATTTTCTCCCTGTATAAATATTTTGATTTCGATTTTGATATACCTCTAATACTTATGTGGGCAATTCAGCTCCGCGATGGGAAGCCAATTGTTATATTGTGATATGATAATAGCTAATTGTTTTGAAATAATAATTGCCAGCTAACGTTACTGTTTTCTCGCCACGTTGTTGCCAATTATTATTACTTTTCTTACCACAACTAATCTCAGTTGGTACGCCTTCACCTCAGGAGCCGGTACTGGCAATAGAGCCACTGCCTGTTTTGATGTCACTCGAACTATTTTCAGTTCAGTGTTTATAAGTAAAATATAAGCATATCATTGTGGAAAATAAACCAAAATTTATCAAAAACAAATATTTCCTTTATTCAGGAAAACTTATATTAACCTGGCCTGCGATAAATAACTTATAACTATAAGCAATTGATAAATTTTCATAGAATAATAAGAAACAGTGTTGGATATTGTATATAACCTCACTTTTTTCTTTTGACTTGGAAGAATTCTTTTATAGTTCAGTACCAAAATAAAATAGAGTTCTTCAGAGATACGAGTTATTTTGTGAAGTGATTCAGTTTGTGATGTGCACTAAAAGAGTTTATACCTGGAACTGGAATGTCGCTGATGCAATACCTGGCATAATCTGAATTCCTGTTTCATCCACTCCTCTCAGGAACTCACCATTTCAAAAGGAACCATCCAAAATCCACGAAATCAGCTTGGACAAGTTTTCATGTGGAGAACCAAAAAAGTAATCTTCTTTTATGCTATTTATTTTGTGTCGAAATTATTCAGAAGTTGAAATGGTGTGTTATTTTTGGGAAACTACTTTGTCATTCGTGAAAATATTCAATTTCCTTCTTTCTCAAATTTTGTACCTGGCTTCGTTCTCAAATTTCTTTCAATCTTTCACTATTTTGGTGTTTTTTGAGAGAATTTATGAACTAATATATTTTAAATTTCTTATAAACTAAAGATGTATTTGATGATAATTATTTTTTTTTTTTGGGCTATTGTCTCAAAGGTTTCTTGTTCTTCCATTGGCTATTTTTAGTTAGATACAATTTCATATACTGTATGTTTCAAGCTTATAATTTTGTTGATCACATTTCATTCAGAATGATTTTGTAAATCTACACTTTTTGTTGTATTTTAAACAATTATAGGTTGTAATCATTTTGACAATGTATGAAAATGATTGCATTATAGTATTTGCATATTTTTACCTATCAATATTATACAGAGGCTTCATAAAGGAAATAGAATCTCAAAAAAATGTAAAACAATTTCTCTTGAACTACTAACTATTAAATATTCATTATTTTTGTGTTTTTTTTTAAGAAATTATTTCTATTTTCATCTTTAAAATATATTACTGGTCCTTCCTAACATAACAATATATATATATATATATATATATATATATATATATATATATATATATGTGTGTGTGTTTGTGTTCACTACATACAGTGATTTCATATTGGAATTTCAGGCCCGTTAAATGTGCCTCGGGTTTTCAAGTAGGTAAGGCGATGAGTAATTGAATTCCAATATTCTCAGATATAAGGTTTTTCAGTGAGTTCAAGAGCTGTAAATAATCGTTATGAATGAACCAATCTGTGAAACGATACATGTAGAAATCAAAAGCAGAGCGTAATTATTCGGACACGATTCCTTCGATTTTGGAACGAGAAGAATTGTAACTTATTCAATTGAAAATTCAAATATAACATTAATGTTGGTATTTTTATCCAGTTTCAAATGTGATTCGGGAAATATTTATATCAAATATCATTCGTACTGGTTTTATCGCAAAAGTTTGCGGCCTTATTATCAAAGATTAAATTGATAGGACCGCAAATCGCACTCAGTGAAATATGCTTTCTCGAAAATATGAAAAACATTTGAGCGATAAAATCCCTAACACGTATGATATTACACTTGATGAACCTCTTTTTGTCTCGAACAACTCTTTTTTCGGCGGCATCACTCTATCAGATAATTTCTTGTATCTCATTTTGTTTGCATTCATTGTGTATTTTGATCTAAAAGAGTCTTTTCAACTTTTTGTTTATAATAAGTTTTTTTCATAGAAAGCCAAAAGCTTCTCCGAATTCTATGTTTTTGCCTGACCAAATATCCACTCCTTTGAAAATAAGTGATGTCGTGTCTAGCGCATTTTCACTTACTTTCCTTCCAGAAATAATAGTTCCATTAAATTTATTTGTCTGCCAAAGTGATTCGAGTAATATCCGATACAAGTGAATGTAATATGTCATGTTGTCATTCACCGAATGACTAATTATCATGTACTGGCATTACCTATTGACAGATGTGAGGTGGACTGACCCCTAGAGACTAACCCGTACCACCCAAACTGCCCTCACCACCCCAATCTGCTGGAGGAGATTTTCCCCTCATTTTGTTACGCTGCCATATCATGTAATATTTTCAATAGGGAGGGTCAAGCGATAGGAAAACATCGGGAGTCAGTGAGTGAGTGAATAAGGTTATAAAAATAAAAACATTTTTACGGCTTGACGTCCTGAGATTTTCCTGGAGAGGATTTTTCCAATACAGTTTTTGATTGACTTCCTTCCTTATCTTTCGTACATTATTTTGAAGTGAAAGGAAAAGTAAACTCCAGTTTCTTGATAGTATATACTCGTCATGGAATCGATTATACGAGGTGTTTGGAATAATGTTAGTGGAGATTCGGTTGATTATTTTTTTAAAGAAAGATTGTAAATCAGGCAATATTTTTTGGAGTCACGGTGCTTACTTAGAAGCATTACGAACTTTTCTTTTTATTCTGATGGTGAATTCTTCAAAAGCATTATTTGCATGGCTCCTTGTTTTCGTTTTCGTTTTATTTTTTATTTTGGTCAATCCACCGATGAAATCAATTCGTTTGTATTGTTTATACAGGGTCCTACAATAGTGCGTTAGGTCTTCATATACCACACAAATCAGCTATTTAACCATTAATTCAATTGAATACTTGAACTTTTGAAGAAGGCGCATTGCAAGACATATTTCGAAAACATTGTCAATTTTTTGTTTCAATTGATTACCTTTCCGGATACTCGGAACTATCTTGGAAAGCTTCATGTATGCAATAATTGTTTAAATGACTTCTTTCCTCATTAGTTCAGATATTTTCCTTCATCTTTTGTCGACCATGCCCCAGCGGACGCGATAAAGATTCTTAGATAACTTCCCGTTCGTTCAGATGGGGATATCAACAGTTTGAGAGTGGGACTCACCAACCTTCAAACGCAATTGGTATCATAATGAATGATAAACAAACTCACTAGTGGGATGTATGTCTACTGATAATTCCATAATTGTGGACACCTTTGCCGGTCAGCCGAAGTCTCCACGCCGTATAAGCACTGATACTGCAACTTCGACTCGGTGGTTATCACGTAATCACCACTAAATCTACCACTATACAGTAAGAATAACTAAAATTTTATGTGTATGGTTGTAGTCACGTAATTCCCATCTATGGTAGCCACTCCACAGTTCTATAACTTATTAGTGTCATTTGAGATGTCTGAAACATTATGGCCACTGAAAAAATCACTCTGAAGGTTTTCAAACTTAAAAGTGGAAAATAACCGTTGCGGTAACCATCCTGTACCACTTAAATATCACTTAGCAGTCACTTTCAGGAGAGTATGATAGTTTCGGTGACGTTTTGGTAACTTCCATAAAACCTTCAATGTGGCAGGCCCTTGATTGTGATATGTGGTGATGGTTGCCACGATCTTCTATCTCCATAAGTGATATCCACAGTTCGCATTTAATAAAAATCACTATAAATTTATCAAAATTCACCATTCCGCGCGATGACGAAAGCTAACTTAAGTTTTCTCAAATTATTTTATTGTGGCATACAAAAAGTTCGTTTTATCTGTTACGTGAAATGTGAATGATATTCATTCAATATGAAATGGGTTATGCGTTTTCAATAGACAATTCCCCTTAATTTTGAAGTGACCGTGGATTGGTCAGCACGATAACGAAAACTAACCTAACTTTTCTTAAATTATTTTATTGTGGCTTACAGAAAGTTCGTTTTACCTATTACGTGAAATGTGAATGATATTCATTCAAAATAAAATGGGTTATGCGTTTTCAATAGGCAATTTTCCTTGATTTTGTATAAAAAGGTTGAGTTAAATAGATCGGATCTCTGACTTGTGCTCCTGCTTAATATTTATACTTTAATTGTTGATTCTGTTTTCATAAATGCCATCATTTTCATTATTGTTTATTGATAATTGTTACTTATACTTGATAATTGTTATTGGAGCTGCATAAATCCACTATGCTTTCAACATGTCCTTTCTTAACAATTAATGAACATGTACCCGTAATGTCGAGGTTAAAACTGGCAGGTTATAATAGTCCGACGTGTTCGCCCCTTTCGAAGGTATAAGACCTATTGTAATTTTTAGGTTATAACTTTGAAGTGGTGGTCATGGGCCTGCGACGTGGGTGCCACTTTAATAATTCAGTTCCGCCGGGCACTTCATGAGGGGAGGAGCTTTAGAGTGGTATATTTACATTTTCTGCCACTTTAAAGTTATATTCTCCAAAAGTCGCCATATTCACAGGAATATGCTGGGTCGCCATTATTAGAAAAATGATCTGAATATCCAATAAAGATTTATTTGTCATCAGCACTGCATCAAACGTAGTAATTTGTTACGTAAGTATTTGTTTCAACTAACCAATATTGATAAAACAATGTTTGAGGGATTTGAGTACATAATTTCAGAGGCGAGTTATTCCCAAAATTATAATGTTTTCCTTAAATAAAGGGTATTCAGACGGCGCACGCTTACAATCGAGCTACAACACCCATATTTCACATAAAACTTTCAATCGTTTTAATTTTATCCCGATCAGAAGTATCCAAATTCAATATACTTACTTACGCGTTTGTATGTTTATTTGTTATATATTCTTAAAGTTGATCGAGTGTTAGAAATGAATCAGGCAAAATGGAAGAATAAGGAACATTTATCACAAAAATATGTTGCTGAACAGAGATCGAACTACATATAATTTACACAAACGCAGCCAGTTGTTTAACGTGTCTAGTGTCGGCCACTACATATCCACGTTTTTGCCAGGTGACCACAACGTGGTTGGAATGTTGCTATCTGAGATCTAGGAACGTAGATCGGAACGTAGCAGCCACCAAAAAAGTGTTTCCCATTTTGGTGGCCGCCGCGTGATAGAACCGTGTATATTACGTGGCAATGGTTGTGGCCAAACACTTCAAAGTTTTCCAGAGTCGTGGCTGCTACGTTCTGTCCACTTGAAATGCTACCTTAAGCGAGTCATAGTTACGACCACCACCGGGGGGTGGGGTCAGCCTTTTCCCCCCCGTTACGTTCAAAGCCCCCCCGAGTGTCCGACTGTGGAGGTCATGGCTTGCTTATACCACCGTTTCGGGGCAGGAACCGGGGTTTTCCCTTACATCGCACATACCGTCGTTCGACTACATACGACCGGACAATCCCACCCCTCATGCGGCGCAGCTCACTAGCCACCACTACGACAAGATCGGTGCGCTATAATCAATTTGGTGCGCACCTATGACCTTCATTAGAGTTCGATGTTCCGGGACTGGTACGGCCCTCCTACCTTCTGGAGTGCGTTAGCACACTAACTGGGGGGGAGGGGGGATTGAATACCCTCAACTCAAGGTATGCTCTCACATGAGTGGGTAACGGGACAACTGTCAGGACCCACCAGCGAACACAACCCCCGAGAGGCCAACACCAGACGAAGGGGCAGGGAGCCACCCCTGGGGATCCCCTCCACCCTCGGTACCAGTTAAAGGTAAGTCTGTGCTCCCGAACTAGACTGGTGACAGCTTGGCATGCCCCAAGCCCACCACATGTCTGCTGAAGCCAGGACAATGCGTTACCCAGACGACTGGGATTGCGTATGCCGTTGGCAACTTTAAGGGGTAAACGCCATGTGGTCTACACCGTTTACCTGTTATTCAATCTTACAGTATCTCCTCCAGTAATTTTGTGTCATATATAGAAATAATAATATCGTTTATTATGCATGAAAAAAGTACATTTTATACATAAAAGGAAAAGGGTTAGCCAAAGGCTATCTTCCACCCCTCCCAAAAATTATATAGTGTGTGTAAGAAAATGATGATGAAATAAAAAAGAAAAATACTTATTTACTACCAAAACAATGTTGGAGAAAAAGAGAAAGAAATCAATAATGAAGAGAGAAAGAAAAAAATATATAATTATAAAGGTGCTAATAGCTATTAATATTCTTGACAATCCATTGGTCAACTTAACGAATACATTACAATATTATACATTGAATCTTATATTAGCACTGAGCAATAAGCAGCTGTGATTTAATTTATTTCTTGAATTGATGAATATTATGATGTAAAATGGGTAAAATTCCATTCAGATAACTAGGGGCAATATTTGAAAAACATCCTTCATATTTGAAAGTACGGTGCCTAGGTATGTTGGATGAGTTAATTCTAAAATTGACCGAATGTATGTCAGAATGCCAGCTTAATAGACTATATAAATAACTAGGAGTATTAGTTTGGAGCAACTTAAACAGAAAAATTGTTATCAAATATTGGACTCTGTACCTCACATTCAACTCCTCCGTTTTTAACAAAAATGGCGTGACATGTTCACCATATGGAATGCAGCATACGAATCGCATGCAAGCATTTTGTATGCGTTGTAATTTCAATTTGTTATATTGCGGCAAAAAATTGTAATACACCGAACAACAATACTCGATATGGGGGTAAATAAGAGTTTCAACTAGCCTGAGTTTCATTTCTTCAGATAACTGATACTTGAATTTATATAGCGATTTGAGTTTGAAGAATGATACTTTAAAAATGTTTTTCACATATTCACAAAGCTATATGAATTTGTTCAAGTCCTTTACTGGATATGTGCCGTATACTTCTGATTCCTCAGTTGGTTACCCAAAAATTGGCTATCTTTCGTGATCCCGAGCTCCGCAGATGCACAGTTTATGTGGCACTGTTTCTGGTTCCTTGCCGCCTAGTCTTCAGGTTAGGTCGTCATTGACTCATTTTATTAAAGTACTCTTTCGAACCCAGTGATGATTTTCATTTGCTACCTGTTTAAAGGATCCTTTGATGTATATTTTCCGTGTGGTTTTCTGGGAATTATGCAGATAGTTTTTGTGTTTACAGGCGTTCGTATTGTATGTTTTGGTACCCCCAGGTCTGTCCGGATCTGGTTTGTCTGCTTTCTTGTTACTTGCAATTCCTTGATGTCCTTGCACTTAAATCAGCTTGACGCGGTTTTGTTCTGCAGGTTCTCAGTTCCTCTTTGCATATCCCTATCAGTTGGGACGTCACTTCCTGGCTGAATGATGCCTACGAGCTGCCTGGCAGTCTGACAAAATATAGAACCTCCATTCTTTCTTGGCCCTACAATGATTTTTCTGCAATACCTATAAGGGAAGTCATTATGTCTTTCCTCATTTTGTTATAGCGATTCTTTGTTGTGTCTCCAGCCACCACACCAAGGAAGCTTAAGTTATAGCCGAATTTTACCACCATATTAAACAGCCAGTGCTCCATGTTTCAGTTCATATTCTTCCCAAAGCACCGTCTGGCCAAAATTATTGAGGTTTCCACTTCTCTAGTAAATTTGTCAGGTGATGCCAGGTCAGTTTCGAGACATCCAAATTGACATGAACATTCTGCAATTATTGTTCCCTCACATTCAATCCTTTCTGGGTTCTTTCGAACCCTATTACTTGCCAAACGAAGTCGCGCACTTAATAAACACAATGTCTTGAACTACTAACGGTTCGATATGGCGTCTTATAGACAATAGGCACATTGTAAGCATCTCATAGTAATTGTTAGCACCACATTCCCTGACTTATTCTCTCATCTCCCAAGGAGCATATGTCCTTTTATACGAGCGGGTTGATCTCGAATTATGATGATATTGTGTTTTTTTTTCGGGATTTCGTCAACCCCAGTCCCGGAAACTATTCAATATTTTCATCTTGAAATTATTTTCTATTTTGATTTTCTATTTTCAGTTCAATATGTTTTTCTAACCAAACTTGAATATCTACTTCAAAAAGTATATGCAATTGCCATATCTGCAAATTCACTTGCAAAGCATACCTGTAAAGTCAAAAGACTTGTTACAAATTGAGAAGATGTGAGACTCTTCAAGTGATATCCGAAACACTACTAGGTTGATGATTAGAAGAGTTTGGCAGCAATAATGTTCGGCTTGTTATCTATCTCCTCCCGCTCATA
The DNA here is from genome assembly GCA_018342105.1 of Gonioctena quinquepunctata. Taxonomy (NCBI): domain Eukaryota; kingdom Metazoa; phylum Arthropoda; class Insecta; order Coleoptera; family Chrysomelidae; genus Gonioctena; species Gonioctena quinquepunctata. Next base: position 1,298,032 of record JAFIRS010000020.1, on the reverse strand, counting down.
GATTAAAGAGGAATAATCTTTAATTTTATTTAACGTACTAATTCCAGATAGAGACAAAAGGATTCTCCAAAAGGAGGAAGTACTAAGAGCAGACAAATGTTGGTTCGCAGATGGTTCAACAACACCCTCGGGTGCTGGTGCGGGTGTATATAGTCGTGGACCCAAGACCACAGAGATCTCCACCTGCCTAGGGTCCTACGCGACCGTATTCCAGGCGGATGTTCACGCCATTCATTTATGTGCAGAGAGATTGGAGGAAACCAACCTCACACATTAATAAATAGAGAAAAAACCGGACAGTCAAGCGGCTCTAGAAGCACTTAGCTGTCGAAAAAGACTCTCCTGAGTGGGAATATTCAACAATCTGTCTCTGATCTGGATTCCTGGCCATTCCGTTATGGAAGGCAATGGCAGACTCTCTCCATAAAAAGGGGGCCGCAAAAGGTTTTATCGGACCAGAACCCGCAGTTGACATTTCCCCAAGCTTTGCCAAACAAACACTGAATACCTTGACTGCGAGAAGAGTGTCAGACTTCTGGACTTACCAGGATTGGACGTACCAGGAACGCATTTATAAATCCTTCGAAAACCGTCACCAAACAATTGTTAGACTCCATTATCCCGTTTTTACGTTCCACCGTTATCCGATTATACCGTTACCCATTTATCCCGTTATCGCTTAATGCCGTTATCTCGTTATCCCGTTATACAATGGAAAGTTATACTTGAAATGAAAGATCACCTTATATTGGTGAAACAAACAGACGAATATAATTTTATAATGGTATGGATATATATATATATATATATATATATATGTAATATCGACCATGAACATTTTACTAGGAAAAAAAAAGAATATCATGTTAAAGCATCTCTGAGTAGTACAAAAAACGGACAACGAAATATATCTTACCTCATTACAAAAATCTTTAATTTTCTGCCCATTGAACAAAAAATCAATATAATGAATATAAATTCTCGTCAAATGTTGAAAAAAATTATCAGAAACTACGTTCTCAACTTGAATCGCGGTCTGGTTCGCTCTCTCTTTGACTAACAGGCTTTTTGAATATTCATGTTATTATTGTGTTTTTGTATAGATCAATATCGTCTGTCGATTATAATATTTCACAAATTGTTTGTTTACTATTTTTGTTTATTGTTAATTTTCCCGTAGTAAAAACTAATATAGGTTAGATGTCATAATGTTAGGAATCAATATTAATATTGACTAAGTGAGACCAATTCGAGCTATTTTACATTGTGAATAACATATGCATAAGGAATATTGTAAATTATATTGTGCAAAACCCAGGCGCAACTTCAGTTTTAGTGGGAATTCCACGTTTATTTACATTTCAACAATTCTAGTGTTAATTCTGTACTAATAACACTTGGTAAATAAACTTATTATTATAATAATAATAATAATTATTATTATATATATATATATATATATTATAGTTGCACTTGATTGTGGAAAAACAAAATGTACTTTTATTATTTTATCTCTGGTTCTCATTATTGTAGCAAAATTAAATTTACACCATTTTTTCAGTCTACCCATAAGCCTTCAAACAAAAAATGTTTATCAAAATTGGTACAGTAGTTTTTGCGTGATGCTCGAACAAACAGACAGACAATAACAATTTTATAATAGTATATAGAATAGAATATAGATGGATATATATATATATATATATATATATATATACTTCAACTGGGAGCTCATCTGATTATAGTTGCACTTGGTTTTCAAACAAAAAAAAGTTCATCAAAATTGGTCCAGTAGTTTTTGCGTGATGCTTGAACAAACAGACAATTACAATTTTATATTAGTATAGAAGATGAGGACACAACACTTTTTCCATTCCTACAAGAATTTAAAAAAATAAACTTTACCCTTCTTTTGATAAACGAATTCTGGATTTTCCCCCCGTCATATATTATTGATCCCTTGGAAAGTATTTAATGCGACCCTGTACCACAGTAGTTTTCACGTGGAAAAAGAGAAAGAAACAAAACACGAAAAAAATATCTATCAGAAAATTGTAGACAAGTAATAAATAAAATAATAATAATAAATTTGAAATCTATATTATTCGTCTTTGTTCCTCATTTTCCCTCCTTTCCTTTCTTATTCCCCGTTTTCCTACTTACTTGGTGCTCTTTCCTTTCCTTGTCATTAACGAACACCTTATAAAATACAATTACACATCAAAAATACAGCCGCTGTGTTTCCACAAATATCTAAATCATCTGGGTCTTCAATTGATCCTATATACATTTCTCATACATATATTCCTTAAATTCCTCATATTATAATGTATATATCATATATATTTATATATATTTATAATGAATCAATAAACATTACTATAAATCATTTTAGAATATTTTTTTAGTTCAACGATTGGTGCTAATTTATCAGTTTTCTATTCTTAGTTCTAAAGCAATGAACTTCTGTGAAGACAAATTCTTCCAAAAGGGATATAATGTCATTTCTGTGAAATCCGTTAATTATTTCATGAAAAGAACAGAAACCCAGTACATTACTTTTGATACTTACTACCTTGTTCAATGGCCCCGATAATGACGTACGTTAATCTTGAACTTGTCGTGTTTTAATCACTTAAGTCTCCGGGAGTGACTTCTTTGAAATAATGGTTGCGAGGGAGTAGGTATAATTTATTTCAAGTGACTAATACTCCAACGAAAAAAGAGTAGTATCTTAATTGTGCAGGATTCAAGAGGAAACAAAGGAAATAAATAAAAATAAGACTGTTGATTACTAATCTTTAGCTCGTTTATTTTTACGAAACGAACTCCAGGGGTCTGTTTGATGAAAGTAAACGTTTTGAACTAATAAGCGAATCACAAATAAAGATATATTTATTATCTATACTATTATGAAATTGTAATAGTCTGTTTGTTTGTTTGTTCGAGCATCACGCAAAGACTACTGGTCAAATTTTGATGTACCTTTTGTTTGAAGATTTATGGTTAGACTTAAAAACTGGTGTATATTTTATTTTGCTACAATAATGGAAACCACGAGATATAACAATAAAACAAAATTTTTTTCACAACCAAGTGCAACCAATATAAGGTGAACTCCCATTTCAAGTAAAACTTTCCATTGTATAACGGGATAACTGGATAACAAGATAACGGCATTAAGCGATAACGGAATAACGGGATGAAGGGGTAACGGGAAAGGCGAAACGGAAAAAGGAAAGGGATAACGGCAAAAGGGGATAACGGGATAACGGATAACAGGAAACGGCATAACACAATAACGGTTTGACGAGATAACGGGATAACAGAATACGAGATTATGGTATACTGGATAACGGATAACAGCAAACGGGAAGGGATAATGGGCGCACGCAAAACGAGATAACGGCAAAACGGAATAACATAACAAAGGCATAACTGGATAACGGTTCAACGGAATAACTGCATAACGGGGTAACGGAAAACAGGATAACGGGATACGAGATAACAGCAAACGGGCTTGGATACCAAGGTGTTAGAATTACCCCATAAATATTTGAATGATTGCAATCTATGTAACTAGTCATTGAAAACACATTTAAATTTTATGTTATTTTTGACCAAGGAGAATTTATTTCATTTCTGATTTTTGGCAGTAGAACTATCATAAAACAGGTTATATCTGTAAGAGTATCAGTGAAAGAAGAATAAAATTCTTACATCCCAGGTATAGGTACGTACTGAGAATTCACAAGCGGTTAAAACTACTCTCTGAATATATGAATAAGGTTTATCTCTGAAATCATTAATTTTTTAATGTACGGTGTTTCCTTGCAAGGTTTCAACTAGAAACTAGAAAAAGTGTTAATACATAAAGAATACATTATCTCAACGAATATTATGGTTGTCTCAACTGGAGGTAAAATATACCCCTATTATAAAACAGGTTATATCTCGAAGAGTATCAGTAACAGAAAAATTAAATTCCACAATAGTGTTTTCCGAAGCATTCCAAAAATATTTTTTTCCATAATTCCAATCGTAAGAGGTTTAAATTACCCTGAACCTGAAGATAGTCGTGAAAAAATTACATTATCCCAACCTAACTTATGGTTGGCATAATTGACGTAATTTTAACCTGGAAGTGTATGGCGCTGAAGTTAGCGGAGGTAATTTTATTTCATATTTTCGTCACATTCACCACTATAAAAAGAATCTAAGGTAACCTGGAAGTCGAGATTTGACCCTTTCAATCTATTCATCACCTGAAATCAGCTATATGGAATAATACAATTGGAGTAGGATTTTTTTTCTATCCCCATTACTATGGGATATTCTCAATTAACTCACGTAAGTAAACGAGAAATGTATAGCATGGAGTCATATTTATCAAAATTGTATTTTGCATCGAACCAAAAAAGCGTACAAAAATATGATATTTCTGAAATTCACGCGGGCAAAACCGCGGGCATGAGCTAATAAATATTGAAATTAAATCGATCCACTATTGGTTGATTAGCTAGTATATTCAAGTCTGTGGAGTCGAATGTTTTGGAAAAATAAAAAAAAGGTTGGCAACTAACTTTCCCAAATCAATGCCGATGCGAATATTTTCTAAGAATGTCGAAGCAAAATGCGTTTGATATAAAGTCATTTCGGTAGGCTTCCATATCAGTTTGAACACAGTTAACTTAACATCTAAATAATAAATACATGAGAATATTGTAAAAATCTTCATTCACTCAAAAATTATTCCAAATTCATTGAATTTTCATTATGAAATTATACCACCACACTATATATATTTCATACATTTATATTTCAAATATTTCATTACATATATATGAATTTCGACTATTGTGTGTAAACACCATAGAATCCCTTGTGTCGTGACCCAGACGAAAAGCTACCCGCCGTTCTCTTGGTCACTGGTTCGGAAGTAAACTACGCCAAAACTTCACAATACGTAATTTATTCCGTAAGGAAACGCCCAAATACAATATTTTCGGAAGTATGTACAATACTAATATTCTTGTCTAACTGACATCAAGTGACATATCTATCTCTTCTCTGTACTGTGTGTTTCTAAAATGAAAATTGATACAGAGATAATGTAAACTTGTTAAAACTGAAAATATTCAAAATAACTGTGTGTCTCTGACACCTTGGAATGTTGCTATTATTACTAAATAATTTGAAAACTACTATTCCATTAGGCAGAACCAAATTATTGCTATTTCATTAGATAAAGCAAATTAACCCAATAGTGTTTCCTGGCAATATTCCTCGACAATCAACAAACAAGTGAGTTTCAAGTTTCAGCTCAAATTAGTTCGAGTTCAAGTTCAGTTAGTTACCCTCTCGACACTATTCAATACACAGATATAATTCGTCGTACAACTTAGGCACAACTCATCGTTCAATTCAAGTCACCAGCATTATAACGCGATATAATACAGTGGTATTTCACCTCTCTCAAACAAGCAGTTCTTTCGCGATTCCGCTCTGCACAAGTAGAAACGTCTCAGCTGTAATAATCAATACGCAATAAACATATTTCATCAAGATCAACTGAAATGTTCGGCTCTGCCACAGATGTAATAGTTACCCATGAAAATATTCAATAGTTGTAACGGTTACAAGCCGATATACGCCAAAGAAGTAGCCAAATATTGAATTCAAGAAATAACTCGACTTTAATCAGTGAACACTCTTGTAGGTTTTTCATTCGAAGTGAAATCACCCTATAATGGTCCATCAGTTTCTTTTCAGTATTTCGTTGTTCCAGAAATGAAACTGCATCATAATGTTATATAAAATCCAATCTAAACGGGCAGTTGCAGACAGGTTCCACTCTCTAGACAACCTGTTTACTTTCACCACCTGTGAAATAGACTGGGGTTCGAGTAAGGTCTTGTAACGCCCTTTATTCGATATTTTTTGTGCCCTTTCTGTCAACGTTACCGTTGCCACCCTCACTCCAGTAGAGCACACACTTATCTGTCCATGATCTATATACCTGCGGCTATTGAAAACTTACAGGGAAGTAGTGCTGGTACCATCATAATATCACTCTCATATTTTATTATGCCAATAAGTCGTTTAGGTGGAAGAAACAACCCCATGTTTTGCAAACGCATAAGTTGAAAGCCGTTATTGTCGTTTTACCTTCGTAATTTCATCAGTACTGCCGACGGGGACCAATATATAGGAAAAAAGAATGTTTTAATTTAAATTTTAATTCAATTGAAATATTTCAACTTAGTCTGAGTATTACTCGTTTCACTTGAACATTTTTGTTTTGAAAGAAATGTATTGATTTATTTTACTCAAATAATGAGTTTATTACAAATGTGACGATAAAAGTTACCTGAATCAAAACATCCACTTCGTTAAAACAAAACTATCCCAAGCAGCATTATAGTGACGGAAACTTATCCTGCAACATCTACTCGGTGGTTATCACGTAATCACCTCTAAATGTACCACTATAGAGTAAGAATAACTGAAATTTTATATGTGTATGGTTGTAGTCACGTAATTCCCATCTATGGTAGCCACTCCACAGTTCAATAACTTATTAGTGTCATTTGAGGTGTCTGAAACATTATGGCCACTGAGCAAATCACTTTGAAGGTTTTCAAATTTAAAAGTGGAAAATAACCGTTACGGTAACCATCCTGTACCACTTAAATATCACTTAGAAGTCACAGTCACTTTTAAGAGAGTATGACGGTGACGTTTTGGTAACTTCCATAAAACCTTCAATATGGCAGGCACTTGATTGTGAAATGAGGTGATGGTTGTCACGTTCTTGCTCCATAAGTGATGACCATAGTTCGCATTTAAAAAAGTCACTACAAATTACAATAACCTTCAAAATTCACCATTCCGCGCGATGACGAAAGCTAACCTAAGTCTTCTCAAATTATTTTATTGTGGCTTACAAAAAGTTCGTTTAACCTATTACGTGAAACGTGACTGATATTCATTCAAAATAAAATAGGTTATGCGTTTTCAATGGACAATTTTTCTTGATTTTGTATAAAAAGGTGAATTTAAATAGATCGGATCTCTGACTTGTGCTTCTGCTTGATATTTATACTTTAATTGTTGATTCTGTTTGCAAGGATGCCATCATTTCCATTACTTGTTAATTGATAATCGTTACTTGATATTTGATAATTGTTGATTGGAGCTGCATAAATCCACTATACTTGGTACATGTCTTTTTTTAACAATTAATGAACATGTACCCGCAATTTCGAGGTTATAACTTTGAAGTGGCAGGTAATAATAGCCCGACGTGTTCGCATCTTTCAAGGGTATAAGACCTATTTTAATTTTTAGGTTATAACTTTGTAGTGGTGAGTCATGGGCCTGCGATGTGGGTGCCACTTTCCAGTGGTGGAAAAGTTAATAATTCAGTTCCACTGGGCACTTTATGATGAGAGGAGCTTCAGAGTGGTATATTTACACTTTCTGTCACTTTAAAGTTATATTCTCCAAAAGCCGCCATATTTACAGGAATATGCTGTGTCGCCATTATTAGAGAAATGATCGAAATATTCAATAAAGATTTATTTGTCATCAGCACTGCATCAAACGTAGTGATTGGTTACCTGAGTATTTGTATCAACTAACCAAGATTGTTAAAACAATGTTTGAGGGATTTGAGTCTCTAATTTCAGACGCGAGCTATTTCCAAAATTATGATGTTTTCTTTAAATAAAGTGTATTCAGATGGCGCGTGCTCACAATCGAGCTACAACACCCATATTTCACATAAAACTTTCAATCGTTTTGATTTTATCCCGATCAGAATTATCCAAAATCAAGATACTTACGAGTTTGTATGTTTATATGTTATATATTTTTATAGTTGATCGAGTGTTAGAAATGAATAGGCAAAATGGAAGAATGTGGAACATTTATCACAAAAATATGTTGCTGAATAGAGATAGAGCTACATATTATTTACATATTGAGATGTTTCCGAAACACTCCCACAATCATGATTATTCAACAAGATCCGCATGTTTATTGAATAATACAAGACATAGGTTAGCAGTTAGTCAAAAAAACTCGCTAAATTTGAATTTATACAACTGTCTCCATCCTTCAGTTAAATCTTTGGATTTCAGAAATTTCAAAAATAATATCAAGAGATATCTTCTCAACCACTGTTTCTACACAATCGAAGAATATGCTGCTGTAGCTGGTCAATTCATAGTTCTTGAAAAATGATTCTGTGATAAAGCCTGTTCTCATGTTTGTTGACTTTTTTATATTCATATTTTATTTTATTCCCAATCATGTGACACTATGATCATTTCAAGAAATTTTGTTATGCCAGTTTTATTTATAAAATTGATTACTTTTATCTAGAGACGTTGTTGCTCATTTTAAGTGTTTGACATAGTATCTATAGTATATATGACTTGCCATAAATGTATTTTGTATATAAAGTGGTCAAATAAATTACTCTACTCTACTCTAAACGCAATCAGTTGTTTAACGTGTCCAGTGTCGCCCACTATATATCAACATTTATGCCAGTTGACCACAACGTGGTTGGAATGTGGCTATCTGAGATCCAAGAACGTAGATCGGAACGTAGCAGCAACCAAAAAAGAGTTCCCCATATTGGTGGCCGCCGCGTGATAGAACCGTGAATATTACGTGGCAGTGGTTCAAGAATCGTGGCCGCTACGTTCCGTCCACTTAAAATGCTACTTGGGATTACTTCTGAGCCAACCAAGAAATTTTAATTACTTGATCTAAAAAACATTCAATTAATTTTATCCATTTCGCTTATTTCTAACATTATACAGTGCGTTCATAAAGTGAGGAAACGCTCCATTATCTAACGAGTTAATTATTTTTGGAGGTAAAGCTCGGACAGGTCGATTTTGTATTTTAGTTCTCAACCTTTAAACAAAACAAATCCTTAGTACCTTACAAGATATGACGTCATCAAATTTTTTTAAATTAAAATGATATATTTTCATATCGAAATTTAAAAGCCCAAATTCTTCTGAGTTCAACTATACCACATACGTCATTTGTAACACTTCAAGTTACAGTATACTGAGTATACAGGAAACCAGTGTTCATATTTCTTAAAAAAAAATTCATTATTTATTTTGCAATGAATTACTCAGTAGTTAGTACGAGTATATTGCTAAACTTGAGTAGGCTATATAAACATCTGAAAGCCTTTGGCAACCAGACAATAAGTTTTTAGTTACCATTGCATATGTCAGTATTAAATTGATTTGTTGTGTAGCATATCGATTTATAAGTCTTCAATAATACCTTTCTGAAAAATTTTAGCCTAAAACAAATTATTTGAAATAACGATGGTGCTGTCAGAAAAACATCGAATAGTTCTGATGATCTTAGATTACGGCGATCGTAAAAGAAGTATGGCAGAAGTATGCGACATCTTGAGTGAAACATATCCTGATCGAGAACCCAGAAGCAAATCGACGGTAAGCAAAATATTAAATAGATTTAATGATATTGGCAATGTTAGGGATAAGCCTAAGAGTAGCACGCCTACCGTTGCCGAAGAAACTCAATTGAATGTATTACCTAGAATTGGAGAAAATCTTTATTGTTCAAATACAACTTTATCTGACAACAATGAGATCTGTCGTGGTGCTGCACACAAAATGGAGTTTTGTGAAAGAAGTGTATAATCAAAATGATGGCTATTCAATGTCTTATTTTCCGACGAATCAACTTTTAGTATAAAGGGTACCATGAATACGCAAACTTGTCGTTATCGGGCAACAGAAAATCCCAATTGAACGATGGAAGCTTATACCCAATATCCCCAAGAAGTAACTGTATGGGCTGGGATTCTTAGGAATACCATTGAAGAACCATATTTTTTTGACGGTACTGTGACGGGGGAAAATTATTAGGAAATGTAACAAACTTATGTGGTTCCATTTCTAACTGTAACTCAACATGGTATCGTGCAGCCGAATAGCATTCCTGTTGAACAACATGCTATGCGACAGGCCTTTCCAAATAATAACGGGAGGGAGCAAAAGCAAAATGAGACATCTAAATAACGGACTGCCTCAAGGCTCGGTACTCGCACCTGTCTTGTTCAATATATACATTTCCGACATGCCACACACAACGTCAAGAAAGTTCGGATATGCTGATGATCTGGCTCTCGCATCGCGAAGTAAAACCATAGAGGAGGCCAGTAACACGCTGACGGAAGATCTGGCCATGCTGCGGGGATAACTCGCCGACTGGAGACCAATCCCTCATATGAATAAAACTGAAGTGATGTGCTTCCACATAAATAATAAATAAGCACGACTAGAGCCCCAAGTGTACTTCAACAATAATTTACTACGCTACAATCCCTACCCAAAATATCTAGGGATAACAATGGACCGAACTCTTTCATACAAAAACACCTAGAGAACACCGCAGCTGAAATAAACACCAGAAATAATATAATCCACAAACTCTGCGGTTCTACTCGGAGCGCGAAAGCATCCACCCTCAAAACTTCAGCCCTCAGCCTTGTTCACTCCGTAGCCGAATATTGTGCCCCAGTCTGGCTAAACAGCTGCTATGTGAAGACTATCGACAACGAACCCAACGAGACAATGAGAACGATCAGCGGATGTCTGAAAAGCACACCCTTGCCCTGGCTCCCGGTTCCGAGCAATCTGCAGACAAGAGGGCTTAGTTAGGAAATATAATAAAATGATATCAAACCCACTACTCCCAGTGCACAGTGACCTTCCCGATGCCGGCTTGCAGAGACTGAAATCTAGAAACCCACCCCTCTACCACTAGCAGAACAACTTGTGGGGGATAATTCCAACTTGACCGATAAATGGAAAGGAAACTGGGATGCCTCGAAGCCGGCCCAAGCAGTTCATGTAACCGATCCTACAGTACCCCCACCAGGAATGGAGCTGCATCCCCTTGAGTGGAAAACACTCAACAGGATAAGAACGTCCCACGGCATCTGCCGTGGCTCGTTCTATAAATGGGGACTCACTGATACCCCGACTTGTGACTGCGGAGAACCTCGCCAGACTGTTCACCACATTGCAACTGAGTGCCCCCTCACAGCATATGGAGGCGAGGAGAGCGACGTCTTTGAGGCCACCGACTCTGTGGTGGACTGGATTGAAGGCCTTGATTTTGAAATTTAATTTTTAATTGTGCTGCACATAGAATTTTATTAAGGTATCTGTACTATTGTATCCTCTGTCATATTATGTGAATTTGTATTCGTGACATATCTCTCGAGAACTGAATCCATGTAAGCCATACGCTAAATAAATTCAACTGTAACATTTCCAGACATTCATCAACCTGGTCGAATAATTTCTTTTATTTGGTTCCATCAGGATGGAGCTGGTCCACATTATGCTCGAGTGGTTAGATATTTTCTCAATGAAACCTTTCCCAATTGCTGGATTGGACGACGCGGTCAGATTGAATGGCCTGCAAGGTCCCCAGATTTAACTCCCATGGACTTTTTCTCTGGGGTTACTCAAGAAGTGAAGTGTACATAAATCGAACTACCAATTTGGAAGACCTTAAATAGAGAATTCGAACTGAAATTCAACGAATTACACCAGAGATGTTGTCAAACGTAACCCAAGAATTCATCAGATGTCTTGGATATTGTCAACTAACCCAAGGAGCTCAGTTCGTGTATTTGTTGTGAATTTGTTATTTGTTTATTTCTACTACCTACTTATGATATTTTTAACCGACGAAACCGAAAAGGAGGAGGTTCTCTAGTCGACTCGTATTTTTTTTTTCCATCATTTTTTTAAATGTTTGATCACGCATAACTTTTTACTAAGGCGTTCGATTCCGATAATCCTTCCTTCAGTTGATAGGGTGTACTTTGAAGGTGGTCCCATTTGAATTTAAAAGATGAAATCCACCCCTAAGGGTAGAAACATGACGGATATTGATCACTCACCTCTGAATTCTGGTCCGTTAACCTATTCTATCAGGCATAACTTTGTACTGGGTTCTTCGATTTGGATGATTCTTCCTTTAATAGATAGGGTATACCTTATATTTAGATTTCGAATGGAATGATATACCCTTACGGGTGGAAAAATAGGGGATAATTGATTTTTCACTTATGAACATTGGCACACACATACGTAGTTGACAATGACAGATCGCTACTGACATTATTTCTGTTCCACATCCGTCACAACCATTATATTCTATGAGAGGATGGAATGATATACAAAGTAATGAAATAAACTAACCAGAACAACAAAAATAATTTATATTACAACAAATAGTAAAAGTAGATAATCATATTATTTAACTGGTAATAGTTGAAGTAAGGTGGGTAAGTAAGTATTTTGGAAGTAATAAAAAAACAAGTAGGTAGTAATTAGTATATTTCAGCCATGAAAAATTGAAAAATAAAAAAATTTTAACAAAAAATTAAACCGACGAAATACGGAACTGAAAAGTAAAAAATAAAATAAACCTTCTTAGTCTCAGTCGGCGCCAAACAAACAATCAACAAACATCATTAAATGACTTAAAAATTATCAGAATGTCACCGCGCAACTCGATGCCATCATTTTACGCCTTACCTAATTCATTTTCTTGTTTGTTTGGCGCCGACTCAAAATTAGTTATAGTTTTCTCAATATCAATTGCAGAAGCATAAAAAAGTCTTGCGGCGAAATCGTGTGAGCAGCAGTGGCGGAGATAACTAATTTTATTTAGATATTTTAAGATTTTAAAAATACTTCATAAATAATGAAAAATGAAAAAAAATTAGAGACAAGCTTTTATTTATACAAAAACATTAAGAGAGAAAAATAATTTATTTCATTGTTTGATGTAGGTTATTATTATATCCTAAAACGTATTTCGATCGGCACACACCAAGACCATAGACGCTACTGGTTTTTAATCTTTCACAGCTATTAAAACACAAATATAACGCGTGATTTATGACCTTCCATCTAGAGACACACCTGCCAGCATTATGTCCGACTTCATTGGTCCAGACGAATCGGTTGTACAACTGACAGCCCTCTCTCGAGTCCACGTTGACTATCGGCTCTTTTGATCTACCGTTTGCCGACGGAAAATGTTTACGAGTAGCACAGATTATTTTTCGTTCCGTTTCTTCGCATATACGCTCGTGTTAGCGAAGTGAGTTTTCATTTACTCCCTATAGAAACAGCTTCTGCAATTGATATTGGATGGACTATACATACATTAGTTTAGGAGCTAAGTTACTGAGACTAAGAAGGTTTATTTTATTTTTTACTTTTGAGTTCCGTATTTCGTCGGTTTAATTTTTTGTTAAAAAGTTTTTATAATTGTAAAACAAATAATTAAATGAATGTTAAGAAATATGACCACTGGTTTCCTTTATACTCAGTATACTGTAACTTGAAGAGTTACATATGACGTATATGGTATGGTTGAACTCAGAAAAATATGAGCTTTCAATTTTTGATTTAAAAATATACCCTTTCAATTTAAAAAAATATCGATGACGTCATATCTGGGGTGCTGGGATCAAAAATATTTCATCTGAAAAAAAAGGTGGAGAACTACAATACAAAATCGACCTGTCCGAGCTTTACCTCCGAAAATTATTAACTCGTAAGATAATGGACCGTTTCCACACTTTATGAACGCACTGTATATTCGACCAAAAAAAATAATAATCAAATTAACTTTATTTTAATCCCTGAATGCATCTTCACTGATACATGATTGGTCGTTATGAGAGGTCGATTTTATTTTTTCAAAGATAGAGTTTCTCCATTAATCAGTAATTTATTTTTCCAGCTTACCTCAAAAAAAAAAAAGAATGTATCACGAAGTCATTATTGAAAATAACATAGTCTCTATCATTAATCACACATGTACCTCCTTGTTTCTTTCTAACTGTCTGGAATCCCCAATCTATTTCGACTGCAATCGGTTATGATGAACCAGTCTTCAGCATCTCGCAGTACCTACTTTCCTATATTCATTGTTCACTTGTGAATAAAAGGAACTATAATGAATTGTTAACTCAAAAAAATTCTCGAATGTGAGTTGAGATAATTTTGAAATATCATTCCAACCCAATACCTGTTCCCTATATTCAGGTTCTAAGGAACTATAATTCATACATATAGGAAATCAGCAAAAATGTTATTTTTTTAATTGTAATTATTGTAATTGTGCTGAATATTATAAGTATAAGTATTTCAGATATTCCAATTATTACAGCTGAGTGAGAATCTAGTATTCCACTATTCCCAAATGAACAATTTTTTTTTCATCTGGGAGACTGATGAATATAAATAGAGTAGAGAGGCAAACATGTTCCACAGTTATGAAAATTACTATTCTCAGACAAACATTATAGATAATATTTATGACATTTCGACCTGCGGAGGTAAATTTAACGTAATATTTACGTCAGATTTACCAATATGGGGAAAATATGGAAGTAATTTAGAAGTCGAGAATTGGGATATCAACAGATTTCGCCCAATAGGTCGAGTATATAAATAAGTAAATTTGCCTCATTTGTATTCTTTAGAACTCCCTATTCATCACTTAAAGTTAAAAATATCAAAATATTTGAGTTTAAAAGAGGAAAACATAAGTAAACACTTCAAAACGATTTAAAAAAAAATCTTTTTTTAAGTAGAAAGACAGAAAAAAAAATCTCAACAAAACTTTGCTCAAATTTCACAAAAAAGCAGTTTCCAATATCTGTGACATTTTTACGGTTCATTCTAAACGACTTGAATATTTTTCCTCCTCAATATTCGTTGAGAAAGAGACGAAATTTTGTGGACAGAAAAGGGTTCCCACGTTAGAAATATTTTATATGGATTGTGTACTGGAGGAAATAATCGGACAACGTTCTCTAAGGCGTGAAAAATATTACAACCCTATGTGGATGGAAGATGCTGTTGAATCAGAAATAGAAAGAACCCATGATATTTTTAACGTCCTATATGTTGTTCGCTGAATTTTTCTTTGTAAAATCAGAAATCATTGATTTATTCTCATACATCGAGTGTGATTTCCAGTAGTTATATCACAAAATAAATTTGGCTTCAAACCTTCTTAATCGAACGGAAATGACGGAATATTCTTCGCCTTACCAGAAAATGACCTTGGGGTCTTCTTGAAAGGGCTCTTCAAGGCCAGTCTCATTTTCGATCATATTCCGAAAGCATGGAGGAAGGCTGCAGTGGTGTTTATACCAAAGACTGAGAGACGTCGGGCAGACGAATCGAAGTCTCAGTCTCAGTCGCACCTCCTTTCTCCTGAAAACAACAAATAAAATTATAGATTTTTATATGAGAAATGAATTCGTCTTGGACAGACCGCTTTACAAAAACAATTCGCCTATCAAGCAGGCACATTTACAGTGGATGTTGTTCGATGACTGGTTGAAAGCATTGAAAAGACATACTTTATGTGCATTCATAGATATAGAGGGCGCTTCCGATAACACCTCACATGACTACATCTCCAGATCACTAGAGGAAAGGAAACTCTCAATCACATCAGAACACCTCACTGACATCAGATCGACATGAAATGCTGAAAAGTTGAAACATTGTAGCGGTCTTGGAGAAGAAAGAGTCAGAATGACAGCGGATAAAGGATTTACTCAAGGTGGAGTCCTATCGCCTTTGCTGTGGCCATGGATGATTTGATAGTAAAGTCACATGAATCTGGAATAACGTCTAAAGGTTACGCCGATGACCTGGTCGTTACTGTCGGGGGTTAACATGTAATATCATCGGATTCAGACAGCCCTAAACATAATCAGCAGCTGGTGATCATATATGGGACTGAATGTAAATTCTAGCAAAACAGTACATTCACCAGGAGGCGAAAGTACGAACTGGAAACTCCGGACCTGAATGGAACTCAGGTAACTTTTTCCAAAGAAGTCAAATGTTTGGGAGTTAATCAACCAAATATTAACATGGAACAGTCACATCAATCTAATTCTTTCCAAGGACATGTGGTTTTGAGCCGAAAATTTATACCGAACGATCATCAAACCCATGGTCACCTCCGCATCATTTGTATGGTGGCCAAAAATCCAACAGTAATTGGCACAAATCGAGCTGTACAGTGTGCAGCGGTTAGCCTACCTGCGAATCACAGGACAATGGTCACATGCCCCACTGCAGTATTAGAGGTAATGATGAACCTTCCACCACTGCACTTTTGTGCAATGGAGGAAGCGGTAATGTTACTTAACTGCATATGAAAAAAAATATTATGCTAGTTTTTGTTTCAGGTAACATATGATTTTATTAAAATGAATATTTCAATTAAAAAAACATGGTATGATCTGAATTATTTGGTTAAATGAATCAGAAAATCCCAGTATAATGATTTGATTGAATTCATTCAATAGAGGTATATACCAAATACATATTTTTCAACAACCAAACAAATTGATATATTCTTTGAGATACGTTAATTTTTGCCATATGGTTAAAACAAATGTGTTCAATGGGAATTAAATGTAGGTATTTGATAAAAAAATTTCTCTGTATGTAAATAACTTCAATGGATAAAAATATTGGGCTGTTTCCATTCATAAAATTTATTTGAAGAAGAAAATGGCCATCGGGTTTCAGGTCATACCATAACACATATAATATCAATATTTATCAACGGTTCTCATTCAAATATGGTATGAGCGACAAGTTTAATTACCAAACAATAAAAATGGTCAAATGTCATTGTATCGAAAATCAGAAAAAAAAAACATTGGAGTATATTGTTTTATATCTTCGTATTTTGTTTCACAAGCGAACTTAGAAATATCAAAAATAACATTTGTCATCCATTTCACTGGCTTTAGATGAGTACAAAAATCAATTTCAACCAATTTACCAAAAATGGAAACGATGTAAGACTACGAAATAGATCTACCAACTGGATCTATGGTGTTTAAACAAAACGGCATTTTTCAAGGTCACACAATTTCTTGAATTTTATTTATGGTAAATACATTACAGACATCAAAATGCACAATTGTGTGTTAGAGTGAAAAAATAGGATAGTGCCTTCCGCCTAATATAGAAAGTCCTACTTGGATTTGTATTACTCATCATCGGAGGTGAACGAAATTTATTCGCATTGATGTAATAAATTAGAGTAGCGGGATACTGATAGGTGGTTTTTTGGGGTTCTAATCTATAACAAATAGTTCATAATCACACTGTGGGAATATTATGTCAGGATGGGATCCACCTGTTCCATCAATGTTATGCAGGCACGTTATTTCCAGGGGTAGCTAAATCATTGAAAAGTAGCAGTATGCGTAATTGCAGAGGGGTTTTGATGAGATTCACCGGTAAGTTAGGCTGTTGATGGTTTCAGTTATCACTGATGACTTCCGAATTATGAGAATGTTTAATTTATGAGCGTGAAATTACTTGGAAAACATTTTCTGCTTGTTATTTGAAGACTCATATGAGTCGGAAAAATGTTCAACAGGCAAATATCAAGGAAATGAGCATTATCTCACAAAGAAACGCTGAACTAAATTAAATCACCCAATCGCATATGATTCCATATCTGGTATTGACATTTCATCTGGTATCGACAGCTAAAAATTCATTTAGACAAAAGCTAAAAAAAATATTTATGAACTGACAATCATAACCCAGACTTCACAAATACTAAAATATTGGCCCACGAACACAATAAAGACAAGAGAGTAATCAAAGGAATGATATACATAAAAAAAGTAAATGAACAACAGAACCGACATCAATAACCTTAACCAAATTTATCACACAATAATTTAAGTGAAATTAAAAACAAAACTAAAAAGTATAAAAGCATTTTAAAAACTAACATGTTTCCTACCAATCCAGAAATCACGCTATAAAACAAAATCCCCCAAATATGTCATTTAACACCTACTTCATTGATTGGTCCATCATATACAACAAGATTAACATCTGCTAAAATGCCTTTTTTCTCCGAGTATACTTACCATTCCAATAATTAAAAACACAATCTTTCAACAGTTAAAAACAGAACACACCAAAATGAAACCCCCTATAATTAGATACAAGATGTCGGGAGGCACAGGTTGTGCTATACTTGCTACCAAAGAAAATTACAGTCGCAAACATTGTTTAAAAAAGTGATGACAAAAGTGAAGTGTGTTAAATGTGATGGGGTTTTTCACCCTGCATGTCTCAAACAATCTAGTGAGCAGAAAAACGCAGAATGCAAACATGAAATCTCACAAGGGACAACTTACCCAAACAGTGCCGAACTATCCTACCTTAGAGAAGAAAATAACCTTCTCAGATAAATGCTGGTGGACAAAAACGTGATTATTGCTGGCAAAGAACAAATAATCCAACTATTGCACGAGAAAATTGAGCTCTTAGAAACAAAAACTATCAACAATTCAAACCACGAAAAAAGAGGGCCGTTGACAGATAAAAAAGACAAAACCACGAACCCCAGAAAAAACGAAAACATAAAAACCCACAACAAACTGAAGACTCGCAAATTCCAATAAATTCACCTGATGGGAATTCCAGTCTACAGGGTGTCCCAAGTATCACAGTGAATTAGGTAGCTGAGATATTGAAAATTCAAAGTGAACAAAAAGTTAATGAATTAATAAATATGTTCAATGGGGAAGAGATAAATCATCCACATCCTACCCACTCAACAAAAAATGAGGAATTGGAAGAAAGCTTCACTGATGTGAGAAAGCGGAGAAAAAGCGAACTCACAAAGTAGGAAGTGGTGATGGAGATTATGACCTCTGTGGCAAGAAAATATAGCTTTTTATATCAAAGGTTCCAGATAAAATAGCACCAGAAAACATAAAAAACTTCATCACAAAGCAAACAAACTCTGATGACGTCTATGCGAAGAAGCTCCAGATGATACTTGGGTCGGACGCGCCGGAAAAATGTATTAGATGTATGGTGTAAAACTCCAGATAAATGAGGTCTCTTATACGTAGAGTCTAGCCAACGAATCGGGATATTGAAATCGCCTATGAAAATTGGAAACATATCGATGTGCTTCAAATGAAGAGATAATCCAATATTATAGAAATAAATACATCTACAGGTTTTTTGGGGGATAGTAGAGCACGTATATAATACAAGCAACATAATATAAAAAATTTAACAAGTACAGAGCATATTGAAAAGGGAAACATTCTCAATTGAATATTGATAGAAAGATTTTTCTGTGAATTGAAAAATCCACGATTAAAATGACAGGTTTCAATGTCAGAAAACACTAATTTCAAAGTGTCTCTCCAAAAGGAATGATTCTAACTTTTTCCATCTTTGCAAAGTGAGATTGCTTCTTGAAAATGTGTTTCCCATTTCTTTCGGTCTTCCTGATGATCGTGGAAGCGTGAAATAGATTTTCGTCGACAAAAATGTATTGAAGACCTAGTGAATGCGATGTCTCTCCTGCGTCAATGTTACGAATGATTTCTGGTGAGTACTCTCTTTTGGAAAACATTCTTCTTTGCCTCATTCATCTTTATGAGTTCTTAATTAAGACTGGAATAGAAAATCAAATAACTATCTGAATGAAAATGCAAATTTTCAATTTCAGATTTTTTCTTTTGAGTTAAGGCCTTTTCAGAATATCTATCAGATGTAGTTCAATGTCCAGCGTGGCTTAAGCCGGGGAAGTAGTTGTTTTCTGTTAGACATTCACAAAAAATAACTTCATTTTAATCGTGGATTTTTCAATTCACAGAAAAATCTTTCTATCAATATTCAATTGAGAATGTTTCCCTTTTCAACATGAATACCCCACAAGAGGTTATCTTGACGATGGAAGATAGTGACTAAAGTTTATCTTTCAGTCGCAGATGATTCCACATCTGATTTTATGAACATCCTGTTTATATTTTCAACAAATCAATCTACAGAGAATATAAAAAAGCGTAGGGCAACTTTGCTTCGTATATTTAGAAAAGTCTTCAATATCTTACCTGGAATGTCTTAAATATGTATATGCAAGATACATTAATGAATTGGGAATAAATACTGTTCATTATTGAATGGAACTTAATATTAGATCAAAAGTGAGATATTAGACGATTTCTGGTAACGTTTTTTAAATAAATTCATTTGTATGTTTGTATATGTGTTCACTTATGCGTTAATCCATACAGGATGTTTTTGAAGTTAAGGCATCATTTTTTGATAGGATATAGAATCTGAATACGCGATTTTACAAAAAAAGCGAAATAACGAAGATACAAACTTTCCAATACGGTCCTGGTATATATCACAAGACATCCACATTCATTAACTGCCCATTTGTTCGTCGTACAGCATGAGGATTTTCTACTTCCCGAAAAAGTGTCATGAAAATCAATCAGTTCAATTCATGTTTACCCTTGGATGATGGTGTGGATACATCTGTTCCTGTCTTATTATTTCAAGATACATTTCATCTCTTACAAAAAACACGCTGATTTCTCAACGGAAATATTTCGGCGTTAATTGAAAACGTCAGTGTATCTGTTTAATGAATTCATATATTTTTATAAACAAAAACTGACGTATGTTAGCCCGCTCACGTAATGTTTCCTGATTGGCCGCTGATGCACTACCTTCGAATTTTATGAAACCTCTTAGTAGAAATTAGTATTATATTATTATAAAGGAAAAATTCCGCCTTCCTTTTTGCAGTCGCCAGTTGAATAGTTGAATTTTGTTAGCAACCAACAAATCGTGAGATGAAATGTTTTCACGACGTTTCGAATGCTTGTCTTCAATCGTCTTCAGGTGAATACTGACAAGCTTAGGTGCTACTTACTTATTTATATGTCTGTCGGTGCATTGGTGCGTGTAATTCAGCACGGTGTGGTGGTGCGTCAAGTTTCGTACCTCTGCAGTCCGCCAGAAAGAGCAATTAGTGGTTTCCATACGTTCTTGATCTCAACGCTTGGTTGACTAAAGGCGTTATTGGCTTCGATGTAGGTGGCCTCTTCGGACTTTCGTTTGAAACAATGCTCCTCTATATGTAGAACACTAGCGTCGTCCCATAGAATTCGATGGTGCTCACTCCAGGCGTGGTCAGCTATTCTCCAATGTAGGAATCTCCGCATTCACATGGAACTTCATGAATATAATACTCACTGATTTCATTTCTGTTGTCAGATTTGGTCTTGGTGAGGAAACTCCGTGAAGTACTGCTGGATTGGAAGCAGCTCTTAATGTTGCAGTGCTGCCTACACAACACATATCACCAAGAAAAGGACCGATTCTTCTCTCAAGTCAACGGATTCCCGATGGGATCTTTCCTTTCTCCAATTATTGTGAACATAAACATGAAGTGGTTCGAAGAATTGGTTACACGGGAGGCAGAATACAATGAGGTATGTGGATGACACTTTCATTAAATGGAATCACGGAGATACACATCTCCATGATTTCTTCTCAAGAATCAACAGTATCAGGGATTCGATCAAATTCACGATAGAAATGGAAACCAACAGTCCCTTACCTTTCCTCGGTGTATACGTTGAGAGAATAGGCAATGACATCCGCACCTATGTCTATAGAAAAAAGATACACACGCGCAGTATCTCAACTACAGCTCCAAATATCCGGGTTCACCAAAGAGGGGGATCGTGAGAATATTGGTAGAAATAGCGATGCCCATATACAACGACGAGGAGTCACTAGATACCGAATTAAACCACATCAGAGAGAACCTTCACCGGAATGGATACCACAAGAAACTCCTAGGAAAAGTATTGAAACAACTCCAGAGACTGATGACATCTGAAGAGCAACAACAAAGCACAGTGATCTGCCTTCCGTACATCAGCGGTGTTTCCGGGAAGATCAGAAAGATCGGAAACAAGTTCAACAAGAAGAGCTACTTCCAACCCGGCAGTACTTTATGGAGTTTCCTTACCAAGATCAAACCTGACAACAGAAATGGAAGCACTAAGTATTGTATTTATGAAGTTTCATGTGAATGAGGAGATTCCTACATTGGAGAGACCGTTATCGGTACGATTGGATAAGTACAAGAAATGGACTCAACGCGGAGAAACGTCAAAATCGGGAATTGCTGACCATGCCTGGACTGAGCACTATCGAATTCTATGGGACGGCGCAAGTGTTCTACAAAGAGGGGAGCATTGGTTCAAACGGAAGTTCAAAGGGGCCGCCTACATCAAAGCTAATAACGCCTTTAGTCAACCAAGCGTTGAGATCAAGAACGTATCGGAATTACTAATTGCTCTTTCTGGCGCATTGCAGAGGCGCGAAACTTCACGCACCACTGCACATGACGGGATTACACGCACCATTGCACCGACAGACATATAAATAAGTAAGTAGCACCTAAGCTTCAGTATTCATCTGAAGATGATTGCAGATACAAGAATTCGAAATGTCATGATAACTTTCCAAATCCCTTAAGACGATGGATGTTCCAACCGAGAGTAACCAAATCGTGAGATGCCATTTTCATATATCATTGAAACATTTTATTCTCATCCAAAGCGTAGACGAAGTAACAGTCAATGGATGGAACGGTGAGAATCTGATGAGCCCACGAAAGTATTCACAAAATCAACGGATGTATAGAAATTAGCCCCAAAAAAAATGTCATCGAGCATCCATTTCCATCAAACCACCGGCTCATAACTAATAGTCCCTTAATTACGTAATAAAATAAGGATGTCACCCCATCCAACGAAATCCGCAAAATTTTTAACAAAGCTCACTACCTAATAGTCTACGTTGGGAGAACCAAAAATGATAACAATGATGTAGTTATAATAGGATCCCGCTTGTATGCCAACATTAGTAGACCATTCAATTCAAAAGGGTGTGTGTAATGTAAAGGATGAGAGGGGACGCCACAATGATCACGCATCATTACACACAGGTGTAAGCTTCTCTTCTCATCTCTAGAATAACGAAATGTCACTGTTGTCGAGTGGAAGTTAAATCTGAAAATTATGCAGACGAACCAGCACAAAAAAAATAAATATTCGAAAATTGTTTATGTCAACCCTTTGACCCTAATTGATGTCTTGACCAGGGTGTCAAGTGCTTTTTTTCACACGCATGGGTGATTTGTTTTGTTCTGCAGACCCACGGTTATTTTGCACTCATTATTTCAGTGGCAAATTTTTGAGATATGGGTAATAAAGAGATCACCGGTATTCATTTCGAAGGGATTGTTTCCCAACGGTCTGTCTTTTTGTTCTACATTATTGTTCATTTGATCTCATATGGGATATAACAAAAGGTGCACAAAAAAGGGTCCAGTAGTTTCAGAATACCGTTGAAAGTGATTTTTGTAGAGTTGTGTGAACATTTCTACTAATTTAATAAAGAAGTGAAGTGAGTTTGGTATATAATGAGTGATATCAGTAACTACTACAGAGGTTTAGTTTTTGCTATTAAACAGAAAATTCAATGTATATGTATACCGAATATGTTTAATTAAAAGAAATATGAGAATTCTGATGTTCCTGAATGTACCAACAAACAATAAAGGCCAGTTTTTCGTTATTGATGAAATTAAAATTCATTATTTTTGGCGGCAACTTCAACACTGACAAATTCAATAGAAGTATAAAAACATCATTTGATGGATTCAGTTTATTTTGAATAAAATAATTAAACGCATAGCTCAATAGCATGGTGTATACCAGCTATAATAATGGAATGTTTAACGGCCACAATTTGATAAATACTTATATCATCCAAGTAAAGCTTGGTATAGTAAATGAGGTCTCAAAATAGCTGCTACGCTAAAGGCGTAGTTGACCGACAGAAATCTTAAGTACTTCGTATAAAGTGTAAATAATATAAACTAACGTGTAAACTAGTGGTTTATGTAACAAGTACGCAAAATGGGGCCTGGCCGTTTTTGAAAAAAAAATTCTTTATCATGAACACTAAAATATTAGATATTTCCGGCATATTTTTTGGAATATTATTAAAGACCATTGCTATGAAATTTTGAAGAAAATCTTCGCAGCTGTTAAAAAACACATTCATTAACTTGTTTTCAAGTGAATCGCCCTTGATGATAAAGTTGACAAAATAGAACAGAGTATCTGGGAAATTCGTAAGAAGAAACAATATATCAAATTGCTATTGATTGATACACACGCACAAACATTTTTCTATTGTCATGTTAATATGCTCTATAGTTCTTTGACGATTATAATACTCCCTAGAATAGCTGGTAAGTCGAAAAGTACTTACTTCATAAATGAGAGCTGTTTCATACCATATAACAGATTTCAAGAATGAAAAATGGTTATGTAATTTACACTTGTGTAAAAGACTTAGGTGTCGATCAACATCTCAGGTGGATTGAACATTTAACATATGTCACAAAAAAATCAGACAAATTTCATATACTAAAAGAAACACTTTCACGAAAAAATAAAACAATATTATACAACTGATTTCACGCATTATATATATATATATATATATATATATATATATATATATATATATATATATATATATTTATATATACAGTGTGACCCATTCAAAATAACCACCCCTGTAAAATACATTTTTCATCATTCTCAAAAAAATTTTTTTAAAGTTAAGCATAAAAAACTGTATCTTGACACAAATTTTCATATTTTTAGTTTCTTTTCCAAGGCACTCTATGGTTTTTTTTCTTCGTTAAAAACGGCAAAAGTTTATTAGGCAATTTTTGTTTTAAAATTTGACTACACCACTGGATTTGTGGTCGTTATAAATGGAAACCATGAAAATTTCATGAAAAAATATTAGTAAACAACGAAGTTACAACAATTTTAATTTTGGACACAAAGTATTTGATATTAATTTTCATTTGGATTATAGACATATTTGAAACCTGGCAACACTGCCGATACAAAGTAGAACACCAGTGAATTTGTACAGCGAAAATCCGAAGTCAATAGCTCATTCCGTTCTACAGTTATAACTCCTGAAAGTATGGTAATGTGAGCGATTTCTGGTGGAAGCGATTTTGTAACAAAAATCTAACTACGCCACTAGATTTGTGAATTATATTCCCTTAAAATCATTTATTTAAGTTAAGGTTATAAGTGTATTCGAAAATAACAGGAAATTGAAAATTCATTTTCAAGTTATGCAGTTTTCAATAGCCGATAAAAACGAAATGAACCGAATCAAGTTTCGAAGTATCAAAATTATTTATTCAATAATAAAACAGAAAGCAGGACAAAAAAATGTTCCTTTTTTATTCTGCAAAACTCATCTGAAACGAGCTTTTTTAGAGAAGGTATCAATAATTTGAGGAAAGCTGAACTAATACATTGGGCATAGGTATTGTACTAAATCAATAGTAGGCTGTGATTTAGTACACCACAAATCGCTCACATTACCATACTTTCAGTAGTTATAACTGTTGAACGGAATGAGCTATTGACTTCGGATTTTTGCTGTACAAATTCACTCGTGCTCTACTTTGTATCGGCAGTGTTGCCAGATTTCAAATATGTCTGCAATCTAAATAAAAATTATAATCAAATACTTTGTTTTCAAAATTAAAGTTGTTGTAACTTCGTTGTTAACCAATATTTTTTTATGAAATTTTGATGGTTTCCATTTATAACGACTACGAATCCAGTGGTGTAGTCAAATTTGGAAAAAAAATTGCCTAATAAACTTTTGCCGTTTTTGACGAAGAAAAAAAACCATAGAGTGCCTTGGAAATGAAACTAAAGTTATGAAAATTTGTGTCAGGATACAGTTTTTGATGCTTAATATTAGAAAAAATATTTTTGAGATTGACTGAAAAATGCGTATTCTACAGGGGTGGTTCCATTTCAAATGGGTCACACTGTATATATATATATATAGGGTGTTATGTAAGTACGTGGCCAATCTCGAAGGGGTGATTCTTTGAGTGGTTCTGAGATGAAAAGTTTATATAACCAAAGGTCCGGTAATGCTTTAATTTCAAGATACAGGGTGTCAACATTTTTAAAAGAAATCGTTTTTTCCTAAATATCTTAATAATCCTTTAGCGGATTTTGTAAAAAAATTTGGCAGTGTTATTTGGGGTAGTAAGGGGCTAATTTAGCCCCAGCTTTATTGAAATCATCATGTCCAGTGGCGTCCCGGAAGGCACCCTAACAAATATTTTTGACCAAAAAAATGTGCGCCACTGAGTTTTTGCAATTTTTTTCGCATCATGCACTTAAACTACAAATTTTCTACTTCCAGCATTTTTTTCGTATCTTCCTTTGTTTTTGATAAAAAACATAAAAATCACTTTATTGCATGTCCCTGGGACAGCATAATAAAAAATTTGAACTACCAAACCATCAAGAAC
Source organism: Gonioctena quinquepunctata (assembly GCA_018342105.1). NCBI lineage: Eukaryota > Metazoa > Arthropoda > Insecta > Coleoptera > Chrysomelidae > Gonioctena > Gonioctena quinquepunctata. The sequence goes on along the minus strand of JAFIRS010000020.1, from coordinate 1,271,647 downwards.
TGGGGTGTACTTCTTATTTTTTTCCATATCAATATTCTATTCTAGTCTTAGAAATTATTATAAAAAGTAATGCAAGCAATGAAAAAAAAATATTATTAAAAGATTTTTTTAATTTTTGTCCATGGATATGCAATCACGAGATTTTTATTCATGATTAAACAATTAAAATTACACAAAACTCATGTTTTGAATTCCTAGATTAACTGTTTTCGATGAAATAAAGAACGTTAATTATTACTGCAGTGTTTTGAAAGTGAAGTTAGAGTGCCATGGAAGGAAAAACAATTGTTCAAACAAATTTGACTTTGACATAACTTGAAACAGTGCATACGTAATTATTTGAAGTGTTTTGAAGAGTTTGAGACTATAAAATTCGTTACTGATATTAGAAAATGGTTCGGTTGACAAACTCAGAAATGGCCGATATGCATTTTGTCTATGGAATGGCCCAAGGCAATTCCAGAGCGGCGAGAACGCATTTATCAAGAAAGATATCCTCATCGCATTGTACCAATTGGACAAACATGTGTAGGAATACACGAAAGGCTGTGCGAGTCAGGCACATTCCAAAGGTCGGCTGCCTTTATTGGGAGACCTGCAACGGTAAGAACAGTGGAGCTGGAGGAAGCAGGTTTACGTGAAGTTGAGCGTAGCCCCGATACAAGTACACGCAAAATTGCACAACAATCAAACATTTCTCTTTTCACTGTATGGAAGATTTTGAGGGACTATCAACTGTATCCTTACCACATACAGCGTGTGCAAGCGTTATCACCTGCGGATTTTCCCAAGCGAGTTGTTTATTCTACTTGACTTTTGCAACAACAGGCAGCATCTCCGACATTTCTATCCCGTATAATGTTTACCGATGAAGCGTGTTCTTCCCGAAATTCAATTATGAACTTTCATAACAATCATATCTGGGCTGAAGAAAATCCCCAAGCGGTTATAGAACATCATTATCAACAACAGTTTTCCGTGAATGTTTGGGTTGGTATTGGGGGTGATTATCCCATTGGACCTCATTTTTTACCCCCGAGATTGAATGGTCAAGATTATCCTGATTTTTTTGAATTTCTGTTACCTGTGCTAGTAGAAAATGTCCCAATGGCAGTAAGAGGAGCAATGTGGTTCATGCACGATAGGTCCCACCTCACCTAAGCATAGTAGCACGTCAATTTCTGGATGCAACTTATGGAGAAAACTGGATCGGTCGCGCAGGTCCACAGTCATGGCCACCCAGATCACCGGATTTGAATCCCTTAGATTTATTCCTTTGGGGACATTGTCCCTCGTTTATAAAACTTCAGTCAACACTGAAGAAGAATTAATCCAACGGATACCGGATTCATGTGATCAGACATACGCCAGAAATATTTCAACGTGTTCGGCAATCGATGTTAAGACGAGGTAATGCTTGCATTGAAGTTGAAGGAGGACATTTTGAGCAACTATTGTATTTTTGTGTTACTTATTGTTAAATGTTTTCTTACTGAAAAAAATTTCGTACCATTTGTTTAAGTGTGGTTTTAATAAAGAGTTTTTCTTGTTTCATGTTTTTTTTTAATTTCCGGCGTTACCACATAACAATAAAGTGATTTTAATTTTTTTTCTCTAAAACAAAGCAAGATACGAAAAAATGCTAGAGATAAAAAAGTTGTAGTTTTAGTGACTTAATGCGAAAACAATACAAAAATTGCGGAAAAATCAGTGGCGCACATTTTTTTTTCGTCAAAAATATTGGTTAAGGTGCCTTCCGGGACGCCACTGGACATGATATTCTCAATCTAGTCAGGGCTAAATTCGCTCCTTGCTACCCCAAATAACACTGCAAAATTTCAACAAAATATGTGAAAGCGGATTTGAATAGGATATCATTATTTTCCAATATTCACCCATGCCGTGAACTCTGGTTTATACAGTGTCATTCTCAAAATATGCACCATACGGGAAACTTATTTATTAAGAGTTTTTCGACAAAAAGTTATTCCTGGTAAAAGTTTGTGCATCCCCTAAAACTGAACATGCACCAACAAAATAAAGTAAAACACACGTAATATACGAGGAGCCTTAAAAAATTTGATTTTGAGACAAGAGTAAATGAAGTACCCTTATTTTGAAAAATCTCGGGAAATGTTATTTGGAAAAGTTGTTCAGCATTGAAAAACACATCTAGATTTGAAGTCATGACCATCTAAGTGAAGTTTAATTTTTGTAAAATTTTTTTAAAAATTGGGCCAAGGAAAAAAAATGCTAAAACGATAAATAGAGAACATCCTGAATACGACGGTTTATTTGAAAAGCCTGTTATATTACAAATAACACAACTATTGTGTTAACCACGGTCAATTTTTTTGAGAGTAAAATAAGTTTTTGGTGCAGTTATTTTTATTTTTTGTTGAGACCGAAAATTGCTCAAAATTATACAGTATTTTAACAAGAACTTACTTACTATTCAATAATATCAAATCACAAAACATCAAAATAAAATAAGCATTTCGGCACAAACTAATTACATTTATTTTGTGGAGTTTTTCTTGTCCAAAATTTGTTTTAAGTTGTCTTTGAAAACAAACGAATGTTTGACATTAAGTACTTGACATATTTGCTAAATATTTATTGAGTAGTTATTGTTATTGCTTATTTTGTTAACGTTTGATAATAAGTACTATTAAAATAATATTAAGATGCTTACAAAAGAAGAAAAAGTTGAGATTATATTTTGTGTGAGGAAAATACTCCAAGCAGACAAGTTACAGACATTTTTAATGCCAGACATTTTAATCGCAATGTAAATCACACTACAGTAACCTGATTTTAAATAAATTTAAAGAAACAGGCAGTATTAATAACAGTTTCAAAAAACCTTACACAGCTACAAAAGTATCGAAAAGTGAAAGAGGAAGTGTGTTTAAAAGTTATCGAAAATGGTAAGACATCAATTGAACAAATATCTCTCGATGTACCTTTTACTACTGTACAATTTTTTTAGGAAAAAATAAATTCAAAGCTTTTAAACCAAAATTTATAAATACTTTAAAAGAAAGGGATTTCATTCCAAGATTTGAGTTTTCCGCAAGGTATCAGGGAGAATACGAAGAAAACGCACGGTTCCCAAAAAATATTTTATGGACTGATAAAGCAACATTTACAATTAGTGGAACAGTAAGTTCACAGAACTGTAGATGGTGGCCTACAGAAAACCCTCATTTCACCATAGAGTGCAAGGACTAATACTCATTTAAACTAAATGTCTTATGTGGACTGTTGAACAATACGTGATTGGTCCCTTCTTCGTTGATGGGAACCTCAATCCCAACCGATATTTGCAATTTTTACAACAAGATTTAATACCAATTTTAAATCAAATGCCGCGTAGACAAAGAGACAGAATTTGGTATCAGTTAGATGGAGCAAGTGTTCACTGTAGTGTAGCAATACGACAATTTTTAAATGAAACATTTAATGGAAAATGGATAGGACGTTACTTAGAGTATCCAATGCCAGCGCGCTCAACAGATTCAACCCCAATGGATTCCTTCTATTGGGGTTTATTAAAGAACGAAGTTTACAAACATCGTCCTTTTAGGGATAGAGAACATTTGAAAACTGTGATTAATAATTGTGTGAGGGCCATACAACCGGAGCACATTACGAATGCAGTCAACGATTGTGTAAGAAGAACCGAACTATGCATGTTGCGGGATGGACATCATACTGAGATGTAAAATACTTCTTTCGGAAACATACTTTTGTTTTCACAGCGAATATAAGAATTATTTTGGATAAGAAAATCTCCAGAATATCAATGAGTTTGTGCCGAAATTCTTATTTTATTTTGATGTTTTGTTATTTGATATTATTAAATATTAAGTTTTTGTTACAATACTGTATAAATTTGAGCAATATTTGGTGTTAACCAAAATAGAAAAATAACTTCGCACCAAAAACTTTCAAATTATTTTACTCTCCAAAAAAATTGACCATGGGTAACACAATACTTGTGTAATTTGTAATATTACAGGCTTTTTAAATACACCGTCGTGTACAGAATGTTGTTTTTTTGGGTAAAAAAATAAAACTTCACTAAGATGGCCATAACTAGATGTATTTTTTTAAGCTGAACAACTTTTTTGAATAACATTTCCCGAAATTTTCCAAAATAAGGGTACTTTACTCTTGTCTCAAAATCAAGTTTTTGAAGGTTCCTCGTATATTAAGTGTGTTTTACTATATTTTGTTGGTGCATGTTTAGTTTCAGGGGATTGACAAACTTTCACCCAGATTAACTTTTCGTCGAAAAACCTTAATAAATAAGTTTCCCATATGGTACATACTTTGAGGATGACACTGTATACTAATTCCGTGAAAATTCTTGGATTTGGGTTGTATCCATATCAATTTCCTACTTTCCACCAAGGTATTGGGAATTATATAAAATGTTTGGTAGTTTTTTCAATGACATAGTTTATATGTAATTGGTTTTTCTCTCATTCGAAGAGGAAAATGTGAATATGAATGAGAAAGCGATACGTGAGTAAAGTGCTACTCTGCCTGTGATGTCGTGCGTCAATCTTTCCTATTCGTAAAGATATACCACTTCACCCGCATAAAGTCACTGAATTTGCTGCCGTAAAATGAATATTTAGAAAAACAAAACCTTGCGATTTTAGATGGATATGAGACATGACAGACCATCGGAAAGTCATAGACAGACATCGGAATGATACCATCATTTTTTCGTTTTCATCTTCGGCATCGGTACGGAAGACTAAAAAGTAGGTACTTCAATTGTCCGCTCTTTTTTCAGGATTATCCAATGAAAATGTAAAATATCCCGGAAGTGCACACGAAGAAAAGTAGGATTTATTGAACAATACTTCATTCCATGGGTTTAATGTCCACCGTCTGCAAGTTCCAGTAAATAAAACATGTTGTTGCTCCAGGCAGCTCGGCCAAGTGGCGCCTACCGTTTGGAGGTTAAAGTAATCCTTACCGTTGTCCATGTTCTTTCTACTTCGACTTCTCTCCTTGTCTGCTTGCTCTCTCAGCTTTACTACAAACTCAAATATCCGTATGTAATTTACACGCGGTTTCTCACCTATTTTCATTTATGTGGTGCATATACATGGTGAGTTAGCTTGAGATAAACAATCTGCTGAGTTTATTTCTGGGGAAGAGGTTTCTGTGAACATCAATCCCAAAATGTTTTCTGATCGGTAGCTGAGACACAGGGCGTTGGAAATATGCAGGAAGGGATAATAAGTTTTATTTTTGAATCTACCATGGAATTAACGACAAAAAAGTTTAAGATTGGGGTGAGTTATATAATATGTTGACGTAATCATATAAATTATATTGAACCAATATGGGTGAATACTGGAAAAATTATAAATCAATAATAATAAATATATGGGCTTGACAATTCATACAAGAGAGATAACAACATACCATGCTCATTATACACTAGAGTTTTTCTGTGTCTACAAGGATAATCCATTTGATGAGTCCGAACTTCTTACCTTGATGAGCTACAAAACTCTTTTATGAGACAATTCTAAAAAAAATACTCAAATGCGATCTCCTGGTATAAATGTCACAGGTTCCATATTTTTTCGTGGCAGATTTCTTTTACTGAAGAGTCTTTAACATTTTTGGTTGTTTCAATTATATATTGAATGGAATGGATCATAAAGGATAGCGTGCCTCCATAGAAATATATACTCATGAAGGAGTATTTTCGAACTTTAGTAAGGGTAAATAAGAGATATTGAATATAAATATCTAATATGGCGAACTTAATTTTTCTAGAAAGCTATCAACTTCGGCATTGTTTTTCAAAAATTATATATTCAATTCAATTATAAAAGGTAATGCATTTTTCAAACATAAAATCAACTGATAATGTCTATTAATAATATGAAAGTTTATCAATTCTCAGGGGTCCATCAAATGCGAGCCACAAAAAAAACGATAAAACTTTTCTTTTTCCTTGTATTCATGTTGGTAGCTGATAGACATATGTATTCAGTTTTAAATCCGAATAAAATCATCACAGGGTAGCGCGATGTTCAATATATGTATATTTCAAGTGATGCTATTTGCTTCCATATTTGTAATCGCATTCAATTCATTCATACACGATTTGTTCGAAAACCTTCTAACCTGTTTGCTATGATTTATATCCAGCGATTATTATTCAACCGATTTGAATGCAACATTCTGTATAGTGATCGATCCTGGAGATGCAGAACTTATAATAGTAATTTTCTGTCATTGAATACTATCTAACCGATATAAGTTCAATTTTTTGCATAGTTTTCCTACAGACCCATACCGGATATAAGCTCATTCTTGAATCCCAGCCAGTCCATATGAAATTATATCCATTATATCATCGGTAATTAATTGGATAACTATGTGCCACTAATAGAAGGATTGAAACTACTGATTGGATTCTCAGGATTAAAGAAGTGTGTGCTCACGATGATGCAGTTGCTCAGGATCACCACCTTATCAATTAATATTCCCATTCCTATCATCATGAAGTCTTCAAATTCTTCATCCAAAAACATTCGTAGTATTATGTTAATATCAATCAATATAATACGGTTAAATCTTCATATGAATTAGTCCTACTTTTTGGAATTTTGGTCGGCTCAATGGTTCCTCTTAGGATAGATGGACACACATACATTTAGATATGAAATCTGATTTTCAGTCACTCTGGTAAAAAATACATTTCTTTAACAATACCAATTCCATTTTTTTTCCATAACAATACTTTCTATTATGGTCATTCAAAAGTAGAAAGATACCTTCCTTTCAAAGTATTTCCTGAATGTGTACTCTTTCATCATGAAAATGTTTTCAATGTGTATTTCACGAGTATTTTCATAGAGGTTTCTTGAAATAACAACCATAAATGTATAAAAAGTAAAATCAATATGCAAACCAATTTTTTCAACAAATTTATTATCGTTTCTGATTTGTCAATAATTCATCAGTATACAGCGTATCCAAATACAATATTTGTCAAACAAATGTAGTAAAAAAAGTATTCAAAGTGGAGTTACAATATATTTCATTTCATTTTCTGGGCCCCCTAGAGTTTTCAGTTCTAGAAACACAAAGTAGTGAATTTGCCACGATATATTAATTAATTTGTGTTGTTCAATTATCTTAGACAATCAATTTCCAAATGGAATCTTACTGACAAACTGGTCAATTTTTGATACCCCCAAAAAAGATCTTGCCAATAAGTTGGTGGACGCAATTTCCAACATTTTTTGAATACTCCTTTAATAAATTGACTCCAAAAATGGTACAAAATTAAATTATGTGGTACCTACTCCGAAATCGACCTATACCTACGAAATTCATTAATATTTGTGTTTTTTATTCAAAAATTTTCTGGATAATTTATTTTTTGTTTTCTTCGGGTTATTTTTGGTGACTTTAGAGAGTGAAAGAGAATACTATTTTCCCGTTTTCGCGTTATGCCGTTGTCCCTGTTATCCCGTTATTCCATTATCGCTTCCTTTGGTTATCCCATTATGTCATTATTACGTTTTTTCGTTAACCTGTTATCACGTTTTCCCGTTATCCCGTTTTTCCATTATCATGTTTTCCCGTTTTCCCATTATCCCGTTATAGTTTGCTCCCATTATCCCGTTTTCCCATAATTCCTTTTTCCAGTTTTCCCGTTTTTCCGTTATCCCGTTTTCCCACCTATCTCGTTATCCCATTTTTTTCGACATAAGGATTTTAAATACTAATATTTCATCTTTTCTCCAAAAGCATGACGGACTCAATCTTTTTGAGTTGTAAATTTAAGTTGGTGCGGAGGTACGATTTAATTGGCATATTGGCAGAATTCCTAGATTTTTGTATTCATTCCACGCAGATTCGGCATTGGTCTCCCTATATTTACAAAAAAAATATAAACAAATATTTCATAAAATGTTAGAATCAAAGGTAGAATATCCTCAATATATCCGTTGTGAACGATGTCAATTTGTTTACAAAAATGTAATACAGCGGTCCATACATACCATTTTGTATCATTTTTCATTGTCGTATTTATGCTCGAAACCCTATTATTCCGGTAGAATCAAATTCAATATCAGCCACTAGACTGGATTTTATCGAAATTGATTATAATACTGGAAGCCATATCTCCAAGCTACGATACCAACTGCTCAGTGTTTCAACTGGAAGGAATAAACATTTACCTAAAATACAATTAAAAGTGGAAATTCGTCAGAAGAGGCGGTAAAGAAGTTATATCAGTCAGATCCCGATGTACTTCATAACCAAGGGTTAATGAAAAGTTGTAATTCAACACAAAATTGATGGTTTAACTGTTATCTTAGATTTCACAAAAATTGTTTCAAAACAGATAGGAGATAACAGGTTTCATCAAAGCCAAAGTAATCAATCGATTCTGAATTTTCATCACTCTATTTTTAATTTTTGTCCCATTTTGACATTTTACATTCCTGTATTGATACATATATTAAATTGTTTTTTGCAATATGGCGCATGATATGTACAATATCTGTAAAAATAATGTTGATATATGTTTGTATGGTGGCCGAGGATGTTCAATAAGAATACGAAAATTCACCTACTTCGATTGGATTTCGAAGTAATCATCATGTAATGCAGAAAAAACTGTTGCATTGAAAAAATACCCAGTAATAAAAAAAACACTGTTCCGTTAATGACAAAAGAGGGAAAACCATCTTATGAGGTCCACGTACAAACATTAAAAATGAATATACCCTTTTGGAATATACATCGGCAAACGTATTCTTTATTCATAATCCTAAGAATTTTTCCTTTTCAAAACTACTCGAGCTGGAATAAAAGCTATTAGGATAACTTCTAATAGAATACTCAGTGCCCTTTCAATTTCCTCTACCTATTTACTTATGGTATAAATAAGCAATAAATACCATTCTAGTTAACTCTCAAACACTACCAAAACTACAAAAAAGACATGCAAAATCCAAAAAAAAACAAAAATAAAAATTTTCAAAATCGTTTAAAATAGAAAATTCACTTCAATGCCAATAATTTCACGGTGGTAAATGATGGTGCAGAGTCCCCGTACACTGCGTCCAACTCGTCTTTGATTTGCGTTGGCGTATTGCCTCTCAAAAAAAAAAAGTTTAATGACAGCTCGATACTCGTTTTTTTTTCCATTTTCGCAAGGAACACTCACATCGACTCACTCAAACGATTGTCAAACAATAACTGCTTTTCCAAAATGGCTGCAATACTGGTGACTACCTTTTAGAATGCGCTTACATATTCCCTAGCTTTTGTTGATGAGTGCGGCCATCTCATGAAACTTTTCAAACTACCCTCGTATTGTTACATATCCGGTTCCCGTCATCGTAGCAGCGCTATTTAAATACTAGATTTGAAGTCTAATCATGAGCTTTGAAACAAAAAAAAACATCAAAATCGGTGCAGTAGTTTTGGCGAACAAACAAACGAACAAACAAATAAACAGACAATTACGATTTTATAATAGTAGGTATAGAAGTTCTCCAGTGTTTTACCCACTTTACTTCCATAACGCTCTGGGCCCATAATCTGTTTTTTTTTATTCAAACTTGACATATATAGTGAAACACGTGTTGACATTTTTTATTAATGAGATGAAAATAAAATTCATAGGAATATATGGTATGTAGAAACCGTAACATTTGATTATTTCCAATAAAAAATACCTACCATGTACGAATATAAACACGTTTAACAGAAATAATTTTTATGTAATTTTCTTTATTATTTCATTCATGGTTGTCATTTCTCGAAACCCCCATAGTTTAACGTATAGTCACAAAATATCATATCATTTCAAATTCGGATTTTTTTTTCAGGTGCCTTTTGAATGGAAGGTTTTCTCTGTTTTCTGTGGGGTGTTATACCGGATGGCCAATTAGTGAGGCAAAGTTCGATATCCCCCCCATTTTAGAAAGCATAGGAATTCTTTATGAAGGTCATGTACGTTGCTTATAGAATTGGCATATAATGAAGATTTTTTTAGTCCCACCAACAATGTCAACTGAATTATAACTATCAATTGAAAGACGACAGCAAAATAAGTAAATTGGGACTTCTTGAAGTAATATTGTCTCTTGTAATATTCCTCCTATAGTTTTAGTTTTATAATTATTTCGTCCTCTTTTCGAACAATTTCGATATTTGCTGAACTAAATAGATGAATCCAGGTTCATACAAATCCAGGTGTTCAGATAAAACCCTTTAACAACTCCCTGGTGGCAGTAAATCATGTCACACAGGCTCTATTCAAATTTGTCGGCAATATGAAAATCACTACCGTAACACTGAACCACTCTATTCACTGGAAGTATAACAATCCCCGAGTACCACCCCTATTCCACTTTCTATAGAATTACTGTACTCATGATGACATAAAAAACACTGAATGCATACATGATGGCACGATATCATTATTGATTATATTATAACACCTGTTATTTGAGACGCTGTATGCAGGGCAGAACTCGGTATTCGGGCTTGTACAGGGGTTACCATGAAGTTTGATTTTGATTGCCCTTCCAATGGGTGTCTCTTCATAGGCAGCAAATGGATTTCCACAAACATGTCTCGAACCGATGCCTTTATAATAATAATAATAAGATTATTCACTAATGTAAAACAACAAAAATTAGATACAATACGATACAATAATACATTTATCTACTCGATTTTGAATAAACTCAGTGACTCCCATGAAGTTTCCTTGTTATGGGAGTATTCCATTCACATATTCATCTCGTAGTTATGTTATTGCTCAGAATATATACAGTGCTTCTCAAAAGTCCTCTCCCCCCTCTTATTTTTGGAACGATTATACATAAACAAGTGAAATTTGGGAACTGAATATTAAAGGTTGTAAACTTCCCTACTAGTGATGATAGATGACGAAATAGTCAAGGATGACGTCACAAGCCCATTGTGACCAATAATTTTAAATGGAACCCTACGGCAAGCGACACCTCTTTTAAAAGGTATCGAAAAAAAACCTATTCAATGATACTAATTTTGTTTGTGTTTATGACAGTTTTGGCAACTCGCTTTTAAAAAACGCAAAGCTGTGATGAATTAAATCAGTTAATACGGAAATTCCAAATTCAAGCTCCGCCTCTGGATAATTGTCAAATAAGCTGACGTTTTTGTTAGTCTCCCTAATTCGACGTTTTTGTAATTGTCCAAGTTTTTGTACATATAATAATTTGTGTATTGTTGATCTAACGTTTAACTGTTTCAGCAGCTTTTGGTACTTTTAATATTTTTGTTCATTTTAATAATTTGTTAAACTGTTGTGAGCCGAACGTTTAAAAGCTTCAAGTAGCGGAATGGTACGTGCTTTAGGTGATAAAGTAGCAGCGATCCTAATTCTTGGTGAAACTGGACAAAATATTCATGCAGCAGAACGCATTTTTAATGAGAGGTTTCCCGATCGCCCCATTTCGAGGACTTATTTAAGGGGGCTTCTTCGTAAGTTTGAAACAACGGGTAGTATTAATGATGCGAAACGATCTGGCAGACCACAAATTTCTGATGAGAAAAAAATTGATATACTGGCAGAAGTAATAGTTAATCCTACTTCTTCAACAACTCACGTTGCATCTACCTGTGAAGTCAGTCGAAGTACAGTACACAGGGTGTTGAAAAAAAACAAATTTCATCCATACAAATCAAAAATGGTTCATCAACTCTCAGACGACGACCCAGACCGAAGACTAGAATTTTGTGAAAATATGGAAACTAAAATTAACCAACAGCCAGACTATGTCAAAACAATTCATTTTAGTGACGGAAGTACTTTCTATCGTACTGGAAATGTAAATACACAGAATGTGAGGTATTGGAGTGACGCAAATCCTCACCTGTTTCGTGAAACACATACCCAATTTCCCCAGAAGGTGAATGTTTGGGCAGGTATCCTGGGAAACCACATCGTTGGGCCTCCTTTTTTAAATACTTATTTAACTAGTGAGGTTTATCTGAAGCTGTTGCAAAACGCAATAGAACCGTTAATCCTTGAAATTTTGGAAGATAATCCAGATGAATTCGGCAATTTGGAAATAACAGGATGGTGCTCCTCCACACTATTACGGTGCAGTAAGACGGTATTTGGATGAGGAGTATCGTGGTAGATGGATTGGACGACGAGGTTCAACGGAATGGCCAGCTCGATCGAAAATTGTGAAATCAAAGATGTCAGCAAAAATGTTTCCCCAACAAATGAATCAAATAACGCATTTTCTAAAGTGAGAATTGATTATAACGTGACAGGCACATGTTGTGAAGAATGCGCATAAAATCCTCATTTGGTATTCCTTATTTGTATGTTACATGTCATGGTATAGAATAAAAAATAATCTGATAAGTACAAATTTATTTCTTTGAATAGTTTGAAGTCATATATTCTGGTATTCTGTGAATCTGATGGAGGATTGAAATCTGTGTAGATGAACTACTAAAAAGGGTATAACATTGTCAAGATTGAAGGGAAAAAGTAAATAAGAAAAATTGTGTAATTCTTTTCCTAAGATATTTCAATGCTGATGAACATAGGCCATCTTTGATTTCTAGAAAGTTTGGGGTTTCCACATGTATTCTTCAAGAAATTATCCTCATTAGAATATACAGGGTGTGCCTGGAAATAGTGCGTCCCTTTGACTGTGTTTGGTATTTGAAGTGAGAAATGCTTGATACATATATAGAAAAAACTAAATTAGTATAAAGTGAAATATGAAGGAATTTTCAACAGCCATAACACAACCTTCCACATTGGATGTTTAGCGAGAACAGATTCACAACTTTAGAGGATATGAACCTAATTTTCAGAACGATTTGTTCCATATTTGGTTATAAGTCTTGTTATCGGGTTAATTGACATGTGTTAGTTTTTAATTTATGGAATTGATCGTTCTGTTCAGCGTGTTATTTGGAAAAGTGTATAGGTGTAAATGAGCCACTGACCATGTACTTACTGTTATACAATACCCAAAATGTTTTTTTCTTCATTGACTATACGACCACTACCGTGTTCTTTCACTCGTCTTTTTCGGTACCATATTAACAGCCTTTGGGCCACATAACTTCGGGTGTTTGGTTGTCGCCTTTCTGAATACCATTCAACATAAACTCTTACTGATGTATAACTGTCACAATGAGCTTCTACGTAAGTAGTTAGAATATCGTGATAGTCCCCAATGAAAACCAGAGGCATCGCGGAAAATTTCAACTCGCCGGCTCAAGTTATTACGTGAATAATAAATAAACAATTATTTCCAACTGTGAGGTCGATTAATATAACATTGAATGCGGTATTGCCAGTTGTCACTTATCGATATAAATTTTGATGTTCAATTATTGGAAAAAACGGGCGACTTCAGGAACTTTCTTTTGTCGAATGCCTAATTCTATATGCACTTTCAAAGAACGCATTATTTTTGGAAAAATCCTGATACCTTATTTATTATGGAAAATGGTACCAGCACCACAGGTATGTAAATGATTAAGAAAAATGTGATGAAATATAGGTTGTAGGTTATAAATTCGTTTCACACCATGCGGCGAGGTGGTGAATAGATCTGAGCATACATTTTGACTGTTTCTTACAATAGCAATACCATAAAGAGACTCTCGTTTGGTTGTTGTTAATGGAGGACCTCCATAACTACGAGAATTATTTTGTATCTAACCCCTCTTCAGATTCGCACCTACGTAACTAACTTACCAACTCACTAATTTGGGACAAATTTTGCGAAGAAGGAATATACCCTATCAAGATATGAATTATATAATCAATGAGAATATTGGAGAACTTGGAGTACATACACATTTTTTGTATACAAATCAATGGATGGAACACTATCTGGACCAGAACTAAAACGACTCTTGTGTGTGTGAGTGTGTGTATTTGATACTTCAAAAACACCCATGGGAATTTCTTTTGATATTACAATTAAAATATTATCTCTGTACATTCCAATTCAGCATACACACTAACCACAGAACATTCAAATGAGAAAGCGGTGTTACGTATTTTTTGGTATTCATTGACTATAATTGCCCTAAATTTATTATTCAGAATAATAATAATAACATTTTGACCAGTAGATGACGCTCGTTATATGAAATGAAAATGTATTGTACCAAAATATGCTGATTCTAAAACTGCTCTTAGAATAAAACTATATCTGAATGCCAAATCAGGAAATTCCAATTCAAAATATAATCTCAGTACACAAACTTTATTTTAAGCACGTTTTTCTTTGTGGATATCCTTTGGTTTTATATTTATCAAGATTCAGTGTGCTTGAGTTGAAGTAATATTCTTCGACATTGCTTAACCTGATCTGCAGTTCAGTTTTCTGAATTTTTTGCTTCAATCACATTAGTTGCATCATCTGTAGAGAGGTTAACTTCAGCAATATCAATTTGTCCTGAAAGATCATTGAGATACAATACAAATAATAAGGGATACACTATAATTCCTTGTGGTAAGTAATTTCGATTTTTTGTATTGTTTTATTATTTTACAGGATGTACTGTATCCGCTCTTCAGGAAGGATCAGACCAAATCGAGAACATGACTTGTCATACCATATTCTCCAAGTATTCCAATGAAATTTCAATGCGAAATAATTATGAAAGCATTCGATATATCATACAACATTATTTGCATATAATTTCCTGTATCTTTGCTAATTGCTGTTTGATGAACCACATCGGTTAGTTAATGCGATGTAGAGCATTATGACCGGAAATCATATTGGCGATCACTCAAGATGTTTCGTTTTCCCAACATAATTGACTAGTCTCTTTTCATTAGTTTTTCGGAATGAAATCGGAAATATAAGGTATTTTAAATGTAATTGGCTTCGTCTTAACAAATGGGTAAATTTTGTTTTTTAACATAATTGGGTTTTATAGCAAACTATTATATCTTCAATTGTCTAAGCGAAGGGATTATAGTGAATGGTGACATATTACATTCGTTGTCATCACGGGTGAACTATTCATACCCTGGGACTGTGGAGGTATGTTCGTAGTGAATAATGATATTCCTCAACTTTTGAAGAAGATTCGCATGAAATCATCGTTTTCTTTCCACTGCTGCGGAGCCAGAAATAAAAAATAATAATTCTCAAGTAGATCCTGAATTATACAAGGTTGAATTGTTAAAGATACAAAATATAGAGAGTCTGTCAGTTTTCAAATGAACTGAAAACGTGAGAAATACCTAATGCAGACTGTGATAAACCTCAATTGTGAGCTATGAAAATTACCGACTGTGTTTATTGTGACAATCACCAACTGTTATATTACTTGAATATTTATTGAAGTTGAACAAAAACATGGACAACAATTATTCACTTCAAAAAGATATTGGCATAACCATTTTTCAATCATGCTCATATGCTCTATAATGAAATCTTAAACATAACAATAGGAAATATATAATAGAAGTATTTATTATAAATTTCTAATATATCAAATAGTAATTCTTATATTGTAAAAATATTATTTGATCAACGTTACCAAGTTTTCATTGAATCCAATTATATTTATGTTTGAATCCATCGCAAATATTGTTTATAATGTAGCTTAAAATTTTGAAGACTACTTTGTGTGAATATCTGCAAAAATTCATTGATGGCGACAGGAACAATTGATCCAAAGCGGAATGTTGTGAATTGAAAAACAATTATCATTCTCCACAGTAACATTATGAAAGGCTGTTGTTTGAGTGAAAATATCAATAGGATACAATGGCCTCTGTTGACCTAGAACATAGAGAATTGTTCCATAGAGAAGAGCTAATCTACCTTCTCGATATATTTATATGTTCACTGTAAAAAGGCGCGATATGCTCACGCCTCACCAAATAATTATCACAAAATCAAGTGTTCTCTACTACGTGTATTTTTTCATTATAGTCATTGCTCAAATAATAAACACTGCAGCCATAATCAAGGTGAATTGAAATGACTCATTTTTTAGGAAGGTGAAAAAAATCTTTTAAGGACCCTGTCGTTAGTATGGGAATCCTTCAATCCTTGTGCCTTGGATGGTCTGTCTTGGACCTGATTTAGATCCTCTTTTGGCGAGTTCGCCAGATTTTTCCTTGCAAATTCCTGATGTCCTGGCACACAAACTTGCAACACTGTTTCCTTCTGCCAGTGTTATCACTTCCTCTCTGCAAGGTGGGACGTCACTGTTTGGTTACTCAAAGCCGCCTGACTGGAACACAGAGGTGTGCTTACCCAATGAGTAGCTGAGACCAGTCCTCGGGTTCTTAGAAAGCACTCCTGCTCCTGCACCATTCTCAGACTTAGTTACGGCTGTATACCAGATCTTTCCTCGTAGATGATCTTATGTCAAGCTCGTCTCTGGTCACAATGCTCACGTTGCTCAGGTGTCCTGTCCCGATAATTATGTTATCCACTGTGTTTTTCAGTCTGAAGGACCTAGCCTCGCCTCCCCTTGTACCACTCAGTGAAGAGGAGTCAATCTTAGCAGTGAGCGTTAATCTCATTGCCCCTGTGGTACCTAGAGGGGCAAGTCTTTGAGCCTTTCCAAGTTCTGTTAGAGCGCTCCTTTCTTGTGTTTTTGGCCACCACACCAATGAAGCGTACGTTATAGGCCGCCTTACCACCTTATTGTATAGCCAGTGTACCCTATTTTCCCCAGAAGATTATCTGGCCATAATTAGTGTGGTCTCCGCTTTTCTGGTCACTTTTATCAGATGTTGGTTCCAGTCCGGTATCACCTCACCATGAGTTTCTAGAGTTTCTCCCCAAAGTTGCATGGGCCCTAGACCTTCTAGTTTTCGTCTTTGAGTGAATATTACTATGATGGCTTTTTGAAGAGTTGATGTTCAGTCCCTCCAAGTACGGCTCCCTGATTTGCAAGTTTGGGGCCTCGTGCATGTGATCCCTAACCGTGGTGTTTAATTTTTCCTGTTCTAGGACGACTATGTCATCGGCGGACCCAAGGGTTCAGAGAACTTTTTTATTCAGAGACTCCAGAAGTCCGTCCATGATTCCAGAGGACTGGAGAAAGAAGTGCTTCTTATGGGCATTCTCTGTCCTCGTTCACTACAGTCTCCACCATTAAGTTTATGTGAATCATTCCGTTGCTTGGAATTGAGTCTGTCCAGATCACAATTGTCTCTATAGGAGTATTATTAAAAACTCTTTCTATGACTAAGAAGGCCGCTAGCAGTACTTCTCTGTTTTCCAGCGTGTTCTCCACTCTCTCTGACAGTTTGTGGAGTGCTATTTTTGTTGAGAAGTCGATCCTGTATGCGTATTCTATAACCTGGTGGAGAATATATTTCCAAAGAGACTATTATTTGCAATAAAATACATTTAGTTTGCTGATTTTTTCAAATGTGATAGTTAGATTTTTGTATGTAGTTCATTGAATTCAGCTGAAATATGTTAACTACCCCAACACATGAACGAAAAGAGATGGTTAATATAGATGGAACTGTCAGTTATCCTATGACTGTCTCCTATGAAGCTCATTCATTGGTCAGCTTGAAACCCGAGGCAGAATAATACATTCCCAAAATAGATTAATGGCTTCAGGTACGAAAATTCCAACTAAACTTAGACAAACCGATGTATTCGCTATTTATATCTTATTCCAATAATTCACCTAGTATGGGACCGCTATGTTTTGAAATGAACAGTGAAATTCCAGAAATAGCTCCAATATCTAGGCATTATAATAGATAAACACCTCAGATGGGATTTGCAAAGTGAGAATATAGCCATAAAGTTCAGAGGACTATTGTACAAATTCAAATATTTGAAATAATTTGTAAATATTAGTCATTTAAAATTATTATACCAAGCATAAGAGCAATTCTAATCGATATTTTACATAGATGGATTTAGAAAATAATGTACGGGAAATTTTCCAAATAGTCCATTCAAAGAGACCAAGGTGCTCGGTGTAAGACAGTTAAATTCCATAAATTAATGTAAAAAGAAAAGAATGCACACAGAAAGAAACAGAAAAAATTACCAGGAACGAAAAAAAACAATATGGTAGCGGTTTTTAAATTACTTTGGACGTCGGGTTCATAAAATGTTAGCGGATGCTATCACTTTATTTTTATGAGCAAATTTATGACTTTCTACTTCTCCACTTCATATGAAAAATTTCCAATCCAATCAAAAATTGGTAAAATTCTTTCAGATATGGAAATCTCAAACAAAAATTTCTTTCAGATACAAAATGATTTTTTTATCACATTTTGATTCAATTCATGTTTGTATTTCCACCTGTCTTTCATTGGAACTTTCCTCATATTGAAAACAAGTTTTTCCACTCACCGAAAATAGTAGCATACATCTTTAGGTACTGCAGTTTCGTAGTCGAAGAGGAAACTCGTCTACGCATCAGAGGATCTTGAAACACAAATCCATATTCTCTCCACAAAAAATAATTTCTTCAGTATATTATGTATTGATGTATATATTTCCAGGTATGCATGTTTGTGTATATATGAGAGAATACGCATATATGCATATGTGTATATACCAACTGATTCAGACGTACAAATGTGACCTCAAATCATCAGATAAGACATGCATATGAATATGATAAACGCCAAACTAAAATATACATTCAAAATATTTTCAATTTATAAATATTTACTATTGATATTATTTTTAGTTATAACTTTGAATTCAATATTTGTGTTACTATTGTTTCATTATTGTCCTTATTACGATGATTAATATTAGTTAAAGTTATGGAAATGTATCATCATTTAGCTTTACATTCAATGTTTGTAATATTATTCTCAATATTATTGTTAGTATTGTGATTATCACTAGTTATTTTTTATGGAACTGTGTCATCAAATTTACACTCTTACTTTACCATTCCACATTTATAATAGGTCTGTTAAGTTAAGTTATTTTTCTACACCCGTACTATAATAATACACTTATATGCCCATAAAAATCCGTTTCATAATGATATCCATTATGATACAGATTTTTCATAACTATACAGATTTTTAATCAATAGAAACCCATAATTTTTCAATCAAGCATGCTGTGCATTTGACGTTTGTCCTAGATTCCTATCTAATTGTTTTATTTGTCAAAATCAGTAGGTATTAAATTTTCGTATATAGCTAATTCGATAATTATATTATCAAAACGTCTGATATCAGCGATATAGAAGAATTACCATCGACTCCTCCACACATATCGGAGAAAGCAGAAAATGCAGTACAAAATATTTTTCCCCAAAAATCTAAGTGTACGAAAAACTATATCAACGGTTTATGGACTGGAGAAATACAAATATTATTTCGACATTCTCCGAAAATGTTTTGATTGCTTATTCTCAAGAATTGATGGAAACTATGAAATCATCTAGTACATGGACACATTATTCAATAATAAAATCGTTGGTAAATAGCAACCATAATATAGACATTTCTAAATATAAGAAGCTACAACAAGCTTTATTAAAGCGAAAGTCCGGAGAATATGTTGGAAAAAAATCAAAAATATTTTCACCAGAACAAATAAAAACGTTTATAGACGAAGCACCCGATGAAAAGTTTTTATTTATAAAAGTAAGTATCTACCTAACATTGCATTTTGAAAAATTTTTTCATGATTACATTTTCCATTCGACTCATGCATGATATATTTCATTAATGTCGAGAAAACTTGACAAGTTAACTCGGCTAAGGCGCTAGATTTGAACTATAGACTACAGTATGAGACGCGGGTTCGAAGCTAGCCTAGGTCATCTTGCTTTTTATTTCATTTTTTCTTTTTTTTCTTTTCTTTATTTCTTATTGTTGTATTTTTTTAATTAATCTTTTTTTTTAGCTAGCAATGATTTTTGGAATAATGGGAGCATCTCGAAGGCATGAACTACATGACCTAAAATGTGAAAATGTCAAAGATATGAATGGAATCTCAATTGTTAATGTGGTAGAAACTAAAACAAAAGTACAACGAACATTTACAATTACCGGCAAATACTACGAAATTAGTAAAAAATATATGAATCTACGGCCGGAAATTTGCCCCACCCCTTCTTTTTCCGTTAATTATTTTAATGGAAAATGCACAATTCAAAACATTGGTATTAATAGATTTGGTAATTTAGGGAAGCAAATAGCAACATATTTAAATCTGCCTGATCCGAATTTATATACAGGTCATTGTTTTCGAAGGACATCTGCAACCGTTTTAGTTGTTGCCGGTGGTGATATTACTGCATTAAAACATCATGGTGGCTGGAAATCCAATTCAGTGGCGGAAGGCTACATTGAAATTTCGGTACAGAATAAAATCAGAATTTGCAATACAATATTGAACTCTATTGAGACTAGCAATAATGAAATAAATGTAAATATTTTTCCACTTCCAGATCAGTGGGACCTGGAATAAACTTTTCAAACTGCACAATGAATAATCTTAATATTTTTAAGAAATCAGATTAATTACAATTATTATGTTCAATATAAATATATATAGAATGTTTATAGTTTTCCTATATCCATGGTAATACCCCAGGTAATACCATTAATTACAATTTTGTAGAATTTTTTATAGAAATACCAGTAATTACTGTTATTGTGTTCAATACAAATATAAATATACTATTTATAGTTCTTCATTATTTATCGGGTGTAGAAAAAATAGCGTATGCAACTTTCATGTAATAGGTATTAATCCCGGTTAATGCTCGTGTATTAATAACCATCATTACATGATCATTGCATAATATACTATTCCATCATCACATATAAGCGAAAAGTCATAGTACTGAAGCTTCCTGATTCCTTTCTGTTTATTTATTTACTCTTCATATGTACTACAAAATGTAGGAAAAAAGGTTTTCAAAGTAAATAAACATTATTATTTATCAGTGGATTTATCAGTGGATAACAGATATCAAAAGCTTGCCGCGCGATGTATTCAGTTTCAATGCAAAATATGTATTCTTACGAGACAATTTTTGGAACTATTATTCATTGATATATGTACAGAATGACTAACATTAGGCATATCACAAAAAAACAAAAATTAATTTGTTAGTGGCTGCAAATAGGAGTTGGTTTTCACAAAGTTTTGTTTTATTTCCTGAATACGCATGTAAACAAATCATTTCTCATTGCTGGTACATATCATATGCTACATCTTCGATAGAATCCTAATATCGTATATGTACGTGCTCTCTGAAATTGTGAACCCATTATCCATCCAGTGATAACAAGTACCTGTGAGGTAATACCACGAACTTGTGAGATTAATAAAAGCAATCTCTCCCAGAGATGATTGGAAAGTAAGAAACACGCTACTGGATAATAATTGTAATTAAGGGAAGTCTACAGGTCAACAAAGCCAGGTGTGCTTTGTCGTACACGGTAGCAAGTTGCCCCCACTCTCGGTGCTTGATCATCGGACACACCAACGCTCCGGAGTAGTACAGTCAGTTGGAAAAGTACCAAGCAACCGAGTTCCCCAACACCTGAGAGAGGAGAAAAAACGAAATACAGTTCCCGCCAGAATCACATGCAAAACGATTTATGTTGGGTCATAAGTCTCTTAATCGGCCATTTTAATGCAAGTGGCACTATTAAAAAACAGTTATCAATTTCTTTCTTTAATAATACTCAGGATGTTCATGATTTTCCCTGTCAGGCGCGTGCTGCTCCGGCTGTGAGGATGTATAACCCCTTGCTCACCTCCTGCCCGCTTGCATCAGAAAAAAAATTGAACTCGACTGTATTGGAAAAACATCAAATGAATTGAACCAATCACCCAGTTATACAGGGCATAGACCTAACTGGAAATGAGACCACACGATTGAGGAGTGTTCCATATTTTTTTTTGCCTAGTGCCTCACCGAAAAAAAAATGCAAAGTGTCGATGCCTTACTCGCTGTAAAATCTGAACTCAACACTGGATTCTCGTGCATCCATTAGTTTCAGTCTTCAACAAAATATCATTATCATAATGCATTTCAATGTTCCTGATATTATAAGTACTGTTTACCTGACCAAAAAGCACAAATTATCTTAATGTTTATAGACTCCTCGAATTCACCTAATATGTACAAATATTGAATTAAACGGGTATAAAACTGTATTATATTCACGACTTGTGTTTCGCTATACAGCTTGTTTCATTTGAATATGTAGAATAAATAGTAATACGAGTGGAAGTTATAAGAGGTCAACCCAATAGAACGGAAATTTCATCACCAAAGTTGACAAAATTGTTTCTTTGTATATATCCGTTATTCGAATACTCTGCCTGTTTAGCTTATGTAAAAACTTGAACAATGAATTAAGTTGATTGATACACTTTTCAGATTTTTTGGTGTTATATTCGTTACTACTAATAGATTTCCCAACAAACATAGGTAAAATGTAGGTTCGCCCCATTTTGTGAAGGTTAATATTTACATCAGATTTACTAATATGGAAAAAAATGTGGCAATAACGCAGTAGAAGAAAATTGGGATATCAAGACATTTTTCCCAATGCATCGAAGGTATATGAATTAGTGAGATGTTCTTAATGTTGTTACTTCCTACCTATTGATTCCGGATTTCAACTATAAGAGATAAAAAAACTGAGGTAAGAAGAAGAAAAGCGAAGTTTCCTGTGTGTGAATTTCAACTATGCCAAAAAAAAGCATATTCAAAATATTGTAACTATACAATCTGACAATTAGTGAAATTACCCCTGGAGATAAGAGAGAAACTGTGTCACTAGTCGATGAAGATCAGTATCACCCATCTCAACTTGACTTGTATGTCATTCGAATTTTCCCAGTTATTCTGAAAATAAATCTAGCAAGTTTCGAACATCAAACATTCAGGATCTTCAGGAAACCTCCTCACTATTGGCTAGAGTTCCGTTAGACCTTATAACTTGTTATGAGTTTTATGATGTTTTTTTTTCAAATTTAGCACATCTATAGACAAAGCGCATAGTTGAAAATTACTCATCAAATACTTCCCTGGGAGTGAAAATTCATTCATTAGGTGATATTCTACTTATAGTTCACCAAATCGGGCCTTCAATTTTCATGTGATATTCACCTTAAAATTCACCTTAAAATACATAATGGAATGTTCCACAAAGAAAGTTGATATAATACACGAAAGTACATTTAATTTTCATTCAGCGAATCAAATCTTTGGGAGGTCCCATTTGTTCAACACATAAAAATTAATATTATCACAAAAAAAATATTTGCATATACAATTACGGCTTCATCCATATTCATCGTCCTCTACTGTAAGGTCAGGCTTACAAATATTTTCCGAACGTCATGTTTATATTATCATTTGCATTGCTCTCACGAATAGTAGAGTAACAGGTAGAAGGTAAGGATGAAATACGAAAACTTCACTGTTTTTATTCTAACCCCATTTATTCATCACTTATAGTTAACTTTAGGTCATGAATAGGTAAATAATGTTTTTACCTATAATATTCGTTGAGGGCTACTTTCATATGTCTTTTATTGAACTCCACAAATAAATAATTATAATACCATTTGAGTGATGAAAATAGGGCATAACTAGTTCTTAGGTACAATATGCTGGTGTACCGCAGAATTCACCTCCTGCACCTTATAACAGACAGATAATAATAATTCTAGTCATAATTTACCAAATATAACATGTATCAACTAGCCAGAAGTAACCAGAAATAAAATATTATGGATGAAAATACGTGTTATTTCTATTAAGGAAGGGCTTTCTAGATATTTTATTATTTATTATCACAAATGTCGCAAACATGAGACTTCAATTCACTGTCATCAATACCGACGCAGAGATTATAGATAAGCCCATCAACCATACGTCACATAACGGTTCCATTTTTCTTCAGATTTATCAGCAACCATGTAATTATCGCAAAAAAAGAGTGTTTATAGGTTTTCAAACTATAATTTCAATTTTAACGTTTTAGTTCATATTCCTAGAAAATTGTGTTTTTAAACTTTCCGACTACGGAAAAATAACTCTTCGATTGATTTCATTCATGACCTAAAATTATCTATAAGGGATCAAAACATCTGAGGTTAAAAGAGAAAGACTGAAGTTTTCTGTGTACTTCATTTCGAATATTTATCTACTACCTGTTATTGTACTATTCGTGGAAGCGATGCAAATGATAATATAATCATTGCGTTCGGAAATAATTTCAGAATATAGATTAAGTTTCTCCTTGTCATAATTTTAGTTGCTATACAAACTTTTCTGTGATAAAGTTGATTTTTTCTCATGTTAAATAAATGGAACCCTCGAAAGATTTAATTTACTGGTGAAAAATCATATAGAATTCCGGGTTTTTTATCAACTTTTTCTGTGAAACACTCCAAAAATTAGTTTGAAAGTTGAAATGTGTTCGTATATCTCCATTTATGTTTTCCATGGCGTGTGCTCATCAGAATATGGTTGGTTTGATTGTATTGATTTTTCCATTCATTGGCGGCCTATGAGTCGATAAAATGTCTACGAGTTCATTTCCAACTTTCTGGTAGGGAAATGGGCAAAAATAGTACAAATTTTATCTATTTATGGACTCCTTTATCATATGAACTTTTTTGAGGTTATATTTAGGTGAATATTTACTTTCTTGGACCTTGAAGACGTTTTGCTGGTAAATTTTAGGTAAAATTTCACCTAATAATACACTATAAAACCATTGGGGGTATGAGGGCATATTTGAAATTGATAATAAGCGATACTTCACTATGTATTTTGCTTATGGAGTCGATGGATTTATGAAGGAGGTTTGTTGGTCTTAACCGTGGTTTTAACAACATGAATTATGACTTTGAAGTTGTGAGGTAAACTAATTTGTCAGAAATTAGTGAATTTGAACTTCTTGTAGCCTTTTTTTCTCTCTGCTTGGTATAATTTTTCGATTCTGTTAGTTGGGTGACTTCAGTGCTTCAAGACCATGTTTGTTTCTGCAACTATAAAGCTAATATATTGAGGTGCACAATGAATTTCCACTCTTCCTGGTCCACAAGGGTTTAAATACTTCAGGTGATTAATGAGTAGATTGACAATCATTTGAACACCATTCGAATTGTATTGGGACCACTTCACCTATGATCTTTGACTTAATGGACAAAATGTCTTGATATTCCGAACCTCGACTAGTGAATGACAAATCGGTCGTCAATATGCCGTAGCACGTACCCACATGACAAAGCCAAATAATGAATACTATATGTATTATTCCAATATTTTCATAATATATTGATAGTCAATATATTCAAATGATGTTTAGTTTATAACGCTAAATGTTATTCATCTGCAGATATGCACCTCAATTAATATTTTACATTATGCCAATATATCAACAATATCTTGCTGTTGGTAAAACATTGGAAGGCGAAACATAAGTACGTTCATTAGGAGATTTCACACGTGAATGGTGGACATCCGAAGAGAAAAAAATACTACGATATTTTCATCAAATGGCTTTGGAAAATTCGTTACTCATTAGTGAATGAAGTCTGGACTAAAATGTAGAAAAGGATATACCGGCGTTTTTTTAAAATGTATGGCAGCCAAGTGTTCATTAACTGAAACAGTATGATAAATCCGAGTCATGAAGTTGCCAAATCGTCATATCTATGTGTAGTTTAGCTGATATATCAGAAAATATCTACCGACTGTCTCGTTTACAATATTGATTTAGTCGCTATTGTGAATAGCTGTCGAAACTTTTGGTGTCTTTGGCCCTGAATCTCTGTCTTTTATTCATGAAATTGGAAGGAGAGTGGGCCGCGCTATAAAAGATAAACGTTCAACGTCATTTTTGATACAAAGGATTAGTATAGCAATTCAAAGGGGCAATGCTTCTTCTGTAATGGGTACAATTCCTCCATAGCATCCACTGGATGAATTATTTTATCTTCCCAATTTTCCTACGAGATACAAATCAGTTATCAAAGATAATCACTCAGTACTTTCCAAAAAATCAATATCAGTTTCTCTATCACCTTCTTTGAATTACAGGAACAATGAACCTATGGATTCTTCGTTGAACATAAGTGAGCATGCCATACCAACAAGAGACTCAATTTCTACATTTGGCCTAAGAGGATTGAAGAATGTTGGAAATACCTGTTTTATGAATAGCATGATCCAGTGTCTCTCGAACACCAAGGTTTTGTTGGAATTTTTCAAGAATGGTTTTTGTATGGAGGATTTAAATACTACTACATCAAGAATGAAAGGAAATTTAGTGAAATCTTTTATATCTTTGATGGAAAATATCTGGAGTCCTGATTCTTCTCGAAAAACGGTGGATACTTCACATTTCGTCCGTCTATTCAGAAATTTCGCTCCTTCCTTTGATCATAACGTCCCAGCAGATTTGGAAAAATTTCTAAGATACCTTCTGGTAGGTTTACATGAAGATTTAAATAAGGCGAGTGCAGAGATTCATCCATCACCAAACGATTTTGTTATCACGAATGATAATCAGAAAGCTTCCATTTCTTGGACAAGATATCTGTCTACTCATAATTCCAAAATTGTGGATACATTTGCCGGTCAGCTGAAGTCTATATTGAGATGTACTTTTTGTAATTACTGCTCCGTTACTTTTGAACCTTTCTGGGTACTTCAATCCCTATTCCAGACTTGCCAAACGAAGTCGTGAATTTAACACAATGTATTGAACTGTTGACAGAAGAGGAGACTTTGACTAACGATGCGAGCCCATACTGTTCAACTTGTGGAATGAAAAGGGAATTCAAAAAGATGATTCGTATACAAACATTTCCAAAAATTTTAGTCATACATTTAAAACCTGTTTCTTCGACTGATGGCAGTAAATTGGACAATGTGATTAATTTTCCCATAGAAAATTTAAATTTGGACCAATAATCTGCTCAGGATGGAATGAATACTCTTTATAATATCTACGCCATATCTAATCATAGCGGCAGCATTTCCAATGGACACTATACTGCATATTGCAAACACCCTTACTCTAATTGTTGGCACCTCTTCGATGACTGCCGTGTATTTTCCAAGATTGATTCTCTCAGCTCCCAGGGAGCATGTGTCCTTTTCTATGAGAAAGTTGATGATCTGATTTCTGATGGTGTTGTGGGTTTTTCCGGGTTTTCCTCCAACTGAAACAGCAAATGCGCCATCACTTCGAGTCCTGGGCTTCAATCAAGATTTTCATCTTGATATTATTTTATATTTGAAACTTTGCTTTTGTATTTTTTAATTCTGAATAAAGTTTTCACCTTTAATTGTTTATTGTGAATAGTACCTTATATGTTACCATGATTACAGGGATTAATTTGGCAGTTGGATTTGTTAGATCTTGTGATAATAAGGAATATATTACCAGTTTATTATGAATGTGGCAAATGTAAAGTTGACAAAAAATGGTTAGGTTTTGTAGCTTTAAGAAAATTCAATGTATATTTCTTATACACTCAAATCGGTATAATTATCAAAACCATTCATCAATGAAACTTTTAACTTCCTAGATTTTGGGAAACTTTTACAGACCATCGAACAGACACATCAGACTGATACAACCCCAACAAACATTATAGGTCAAATTTACGTCATTTCGACCTTCGAATAGGTCAGCGCCCTAATTGGCGAAGGTAATTATTACGTTATAATTACCTTAAATTTACCATTATGGGGAAAAAAATGGAAGTAATTCAGAAGTCGAAATTTGGAAAATTAAGACATTTTTCCTTATAAGTTGAAGGCATAAATAGGTAAAATTGCCTCCAGACTAGTCGACTGATGGTAAAAATGTAGTCATTTTAACCTATTTCAGGTTATAAACACTGTAGTGAAACAAACAACAAACAATGGCAGGTTAGAAGAAGATGATAAAAGTTTACTGTATATTGTGTATCTTAACCTTCATGCTTATTCGCGAAAGCTTTGAAGTTGACATGAACATGGCGTATGATGAAGAAAAAATTGTCAATAAACGTATAGCAGATAATGCAATAAGTGATGGTTTCGTATTCACACCTAGCTGTGATTTCATTTGCGATACAAACTTTTCTGTGATAATGTTGATTTTTACTCGTCTAAAACAAGTGGGCCCATCAAATTATTAAATTTGTATGAAAAAAAAACATTAATTTATGTCTACTTTGACAACTTTTTCCATCAAACACTTCAAAAACTGATTTTATAGATGAAGTATGTGTATACATATCATATTCACCTATTTTTTGACTACCAATCATTAAAATGTGGTCGATTCGAGAAAATTATGTATTATTTTCACAATGGCGGAAACGGTTCAAACCGAAAAATATGGCGTAGATTCCATATGGGACCTATATGTCGAAATTCCTTGAAATTTTGACTATGAGAACACCTAGACTTTGTTCAAAGTCGAAAGTAACCTTTATTCCTGACTTTGAAGTCCATTCTCCTTATCTTGGGATTTCAGACCCTTTCACATTGTGGTCACGTGATGAAATACAATATATGTTATTGGATGTTTTTTCATGCATGTCTATACGTTTCGTTCTCTGGATGGATTGCGAATCGTGGATAATAAATTTATATTTTACTTATTCTATGTTCTGTGCAGAAACACTCAAATGTCAATACGGGGTGAAAAAGTCAATATGTTTTGCTAATGTTAATGGTAAGGCCAAGTAACCTATAGTTACTCAGAGAAATGGATATTGACTAGAAAACCCTGTAATGAGTGTTTATTCTGAAATTAAATATCAAATCCATCAGTAATGTTGATAATAGTACGCGATATTTATATTTCAGTGCACATCTTCCCAGAATAGAAACCATGATTAATGTTATGGTCTAATGAGGGAATCTCTTTCCGAAGAGAAATAGCCAATCATAACATTTTAAATATAAAATGGTGTGTTGTGATTGGCTGAAAAATTTTGATTTGACATTTCTGCGTTTCGCATTCGGTGCCCGGAAATATACAATTTATCAGCCAACTGTAAATACCATTAAAAAATCGACCAATTATGATTTGCTTGATTTTGACTTTTCCGGAAACCACAATGATTGGTTTTGAAATTTTCGAAGCCATGGAAACTCATCATTTCAACACATCAATCTCTTATTTTTGTTAAAATGAATTTTCTATTTGATTTGATTTTTTGCGTATTCAATACCATTTTTTCATCCATTTACTTCAAAAGGATGAACTTCATTGAATTCCATTTTGTCGCTGCATCATTGAAAACGTCGCGGCTGTAGTTTACCGCTGGCGACAGACGAAGCTTTCTGAACGCAGCCCATTCATTGTTCAGTATATCTTACCGACATGACCTGAGACCTAACCAAAGTTTAAGGTTAACGCTTTCATGTTTTTATTTCAATAATGGATGAGTGTTTTAAAATAGTTGCCGTCATAAAAAGACGTGGAGCAACACCCATAGTTGAATATTCCTATGTACCACATAAGTGGGAACAAAAAGGAGAGTGTTCTCCAACTGCTTGTATGGAGACTTTATGCGACAAGGCCCCAATGTCTGAGCTCCTCTAACAATGAGAGGTTATCTTCCAAGCTTTGTGCCTCATTCCCATCGAACTCATCGTCTTGTGATGCATATTTTTCCCCGGTATCATCATCAGTAAAAGCAATTTCGCACTCTACATTAATTTCTGTAGTTGATGATGACTGAGTGGAAGATGATGGCTCTGATCTCTGGATATCGGAAAGTATAGGATGGTTTCGGATTATATTTTCATTTGTTCTCATTCTGGCAGCTAATCGATAATAGTTGGTGGTATACCTGTATGGTTTACTAACTCTATTCGAATTTTTGCTCGGCATTTTATAGATTTCTAAAATTTAGGGCACAATAAAAAAATTAAAGGAAGTAAATTGTATCATGTCATCCTCATCTGAATCGACTTGGTCTTTAATATCTGATGATAGACTAAGTTACTTTGAGGATTTATTTTAGGTAACTTTGACTTCGTTGTAGACATTTAGTCTGATTAGACAAATATTGTGGTAATCTCGCCCTCATTGTAGAGCAGTAGGTATAAACTAGGTCAAGAAATGTCCAGGCAACTCCTTTAACTTAATTGGTGCCAAAATAGGTAATAAAGAGTATATAGTAGACCTGTTTACTGACTTGTCAATTCCCTGACTATATGAACACACATGAGGTAATAATTAGGTAAATATTCACCAGAAGGTTTTTCCTGAGAGTTCCAAGTATTTTGAACACATTTTGCTGGTTACCTTTAGGTAAAATTTAACCTAGTAAATAACTCTATTAACCCATGAGGCTGTGAAGGTATATTTGAAGTCCATAACAAGTAATTTCATACTACGCACTACGCCTATTAAGTTTTTGGTTTTTGAAGGAGATTTGGTGGTCTCAATTATGGTTTTTATAACTCCAATTATAACTTTGGAGTTAGTTAGTACTTGAAGGTAAAATATTTGGTCAGAAATGGGTAAATTCGGACATCTTGAAGCCGTTTTACCCCACTGCTTGGTATAATTTTCCTATAATTTAGTTGGGACACCGGTATGAGACCATCAGTAATTCGTTTTTATTTTTTCGGTAGGGAATACTTAAAACATACTGGAATCGATTTTTTTTCTTTGTTCCCCTTGTAGCTGAATGTTCCATCCTGAGTGAAGCGGAATCATAGACAATCAGAAAGCAATAAAGCAACTGTCCATATTTTTAACCTCAAAAGCCAAGTTAGAATCGTTAATGCAGGAGATAAAACGCACAGCTATTAATTTGCTAGTGATTTCCCAACCTGATCCGAGGCAATCCCTGCTGACAATGAATATTTATGGAATACATTAGACATCAAGAAAGCAATTAAGTTGGTCTATTTCGAACAATAAGTAATTAATCGTGACAAGATGTCGCAAAAGGCACTCCAAGTTAGGGAGCCATGAATCTCAACTCAACCCGTTCTGCGACTTGCGACCAACAACCGTTACGCGACCACCTGTTCCAGCGCGTGGCCGGCCGTCTTCAGATTATAATCCACCATGACCCCTGTAACCCTTATGAAATATGTCCTCCTACGATGAAATGTGACGGACAACTCAGGTTTTACATCTTTACTCACATTTCAGCTGATATATTCCTCTTTTCTTGTACACAGTTCCGTAGCAGCTAGCACATTATCACAATATTTATTTATTTATTTACGAAAAAGTAATACAAACAGGACGAGCCCAATAAAATATATTCCATTTTGAGATATAAAGAGAATAGTCAAATAAAAGTAAAATTTACATAAAACCATTAGCATAAGATGAATGATGGGAAGTATTTTTTATATTTTGTTGTAAAGAGTCAGTCAATGAGGTGGAGAAAATATCAATAAAAAGCATTGCCTATGAAGTGTTGAAAGACTTGGCACACATCTGGAGAGGACAGTTGAGATAGTGGCTTGTATGACTTGGATTGATTGAAAAAAAAAAAAATTTCGAACAAACAAATATTGAAGCAATTATTGACGTAAGCAGACAATGATTAATGCCTGCGAACTTGCATGAAATTAAAATAATCCAATTTTTTTTTTCATTATGGTGTCGTCAACTGAATGACAAACACCACTAGCCAACATAATTTTGACTTCAACGATTGCAAAAAACATTACTTACGAGAAATATCATCTACAATATCAAGATAGAATGGTAATGATAAATGGGTGGTGGCAAATGCACTGCGACCTGACTGCCGCCAGTAGAAATAAGGCCGTAAAGTCAAAAGTTATAGTTTTGAGATAATGACAAAAACGTTTAGCGTTCTCTGCTGCAAGGAAGAAACATAGTAGGAACAAATTTATTCATGTCAATAACAAATCTTATAATCAATTTGATATTTACAATAATCAGTTTCTTGAATTTTATTATTTTCAATACTTAAAAGACACTTACGGCTTTTTACAATATTTCGCTTATCTTAAAACATAACAGGATACGAAGTATAAAGGCCGTAACTGAGGCTCTTTGGTGTATTCGGGCTTTGCCGCTATTAATATGAGTGAATATTATTTGACAGATAACGATTTCTGGTATACAAAATATATATATATATATATATATATATATATATATATATATATATATATATATATATATATATATATATATTAAATTTGAATTTCCTAACAATAAATATAAAAAAAGCTCCACTTTGTTCTAAAAACCACACCTCAAGAGGAAAAAAAAAACCTACTTTATAAGATACATGGTTCAAAAACAAATATATAAATATATATATATATATATATATATATATATATATATAAAATGGCATGTAATTTGTTTAAGAATTATTCTTTCTTCATATAAAAATGTAAATAAAACTTTCAGATCTTTATTAACAAACAAATTATAATAAACATTTTATTCCAAAGAAACATTCAAATCTGTTATATTTGTGTTCCCTTCAAGTTCATTCCAGAATTTTATTCTATTAGCTGGCATTAGTGGACAGAGTTTTTCCAAAATAGTGTCTTTTTTGGATTGCAAAATTCCCCTAGGTCGATTTCGATTAAGTGGTTTTGTTATACCACGCTTTTCTATTTGGGCTTGAAGAAAACTCAGTTTATGATCAACACCATCAAAATCATTGTAGTAAACGAAAGTATGCTCGCCTCGTGTAAAGATGCCATTACCATATTGTTAAGATAGGCCCGTGGTTTTGTTTTTTTCAGTTTGTACTGTGAACTGAAATCTTTCCAGTCTGAAAAATGAGATGGAGTCATGCTAATAACATCCACTTTTCCTGAGTTTGCCCGTTGTACTGCTTCATGAAAATCATTGAAATCATATATATTACCACTTTTCTTCATGCTAAGCTCCACCTGATGGTGAAAACTATCGGCGCTCATGAAAGTATGACCAGCGTGAAAATACTTCAGGTGAATTTTATTCGCAGCTATTTCAGAAGAGTTTACGATATATGTTAAAAAACTGAACATGCACCAATTTTTATTCTGTGCCGAACAGTTATCTAACCAGAGGGTTACAGTTTGTGCGTCTCTATTTTTTCAGAAAAAAAGGCATGGAAGCTACTTATTATGTCTTCCTTTTTTCTTCCTGCAATGCCTTCATGCCAGATGGCTGCCACAGCATTCAGATGTTTTTGTTCTCCTACAGGCACAAAGCTTTCGTTGAAAATAACAATTCTTGGAGTAAACAAAACAATTTTGTATTGATCCATGCGTGGAAGCATGATTACCTTTTGAAGGTCTACGGAATAACACATCATTTTTTTATCCTTCTGAAATTTGTCTTTTTGATAAGCAGCTCTAGCTTTCTTTACTTTCTCTAAATGGCCAGTTTGTTCCTCACATTTCTCGCAGTTTGGCTGAATATCTTTAGAATGTTCGTGGAAACTAAATATCCCACAAGTTTCACATTGCTCATGTCCAAGCTTAGTGAAGGAAATGTTCATATTTTTCAGAACATTTCTATATACATCATATGAGCACTGATCATTTTTGTTTTTATTATTGTAATCATTCCACATAAATTTAATATTAATGTCTTCAGGTAAATATCTTCTGTCTGGAGCATGTTCCCTTCGATAATGAGAAATAGACGGATTAAAGGATTCAATATGTATTCTGATTTTCTTATGATCTAATTTTGAAGTTGATGGTTTTCTACCTACAATAATAATAAGCATTTATCAAATGCACCGAAACAACTTACCTCTCATATCACGTTTGGTAGACAAAAGGTGGTTCTGTGAGTTCTTCAATGCATTTTGCAACACTGTATCATTATTATATTTGAACCCCAATGTGGTAAGGAAAAACGGTTTACAAACTTGAGCACTAGTACCTTCTTCATTTTTCAAATAGTAGAAATAATATTTGCTCTTGAGAATTTTCAGTATGTTTCTTAGGAATTTGTCTCTGACACTGGCCAACAATGAAAATTCTCTGTTCTGACCAACTCATTTTCCAAAACTCATCATTGATTTGTTGTCTTCTATTTTCCGTTATTTTGTCTTTACATTTCCTTATACACTTATTTGTACATGATGTACATTCTTTCAGAGCATATGCTTGTCTTTTCTCTTGTAATTTTAGTTTTTTCTTTCGCATTTTTTTATAGTATTTGTTTTGCGTTTCCTTGGATATCCTTTTTTGGTTAGCAATTGGGATTGATTAGGAACCTCAGTTACAGTCTCAACTTCATTTACAGATTGTGATTCCCTGAGTGTGTGGCCATCATTTATTTCTGTATTGATATCTATATTTTGTTCTAGTGGTATAACAATATCTTGCAAAACTTTTTTTATTTATTCTGGGCATCATCTCATCACATATTGATTTCTATAATATTTTCAATTTATATGATAACCTAGTAATTGAAAATGACTATAACAAAAAAAATACTTAACACTTTGCTATAACTCACCCTCAGTTATGTCATATTCATAATTCACATTGGTCAACTCAGTAAGCTCGGGTTTTTCTTTTTCATCATATACGGCCTGTGTATCTATAAAATCCAAAATGAGAAAATGGAGTTACTTTATGAATTTTCAACATCTTTTAGGATTTCCCATGATATTTCCCTACTTCTAAGATATTTATGGACCTCACAAATCAATTTAATATTATACTGAGAAGGTATCATCTTACCTCCTGAATCACTTTGTATTTCCAAATTCCTTGCCATTAAAACCATTCTTTCACTTCTTGTACTGAATATAGTTTTTTTCATTGTCGCTGATATAGCTGTATTATAGCTGATTTAAAAAAGGAAATGTATCCAACAGAGCAATTAAATATTGGTAACATTCACTGTGACACACAACGAGGACTGAAATTGCAATTTCTTGTCTGTGCCTGTCTGTCGGAATATTCTGTTTACTTTGGTTGGATTCTAAATAATTAGTAAAAAAGCCGTAAGGTGAGCTTCTTCTCAACTATACGGTGTTTTAGCTTCGGATGTAATAGATGCGGCGTTCTTGCTTCCCGAAACGATGACGTCTTAACTTTACGGCCTATTTCATTTCACTTTTAGGTATATTCAAAATGATTTTACGGTATTTATACTTCGTAGGAAGGTGGAAAACAATAAAACCAACCTATCTAGCCAAAAAACTAAAAACCACCAAAGTTGGACTTTACGGCCTTCTTTCTACCGACGGCAGAATTAGATCTATTGTCCCCTCCTCCTTCTACTATAGCCACCCCTCGAGCCCCAAATCCCTGAGAAATTTGGAGATTTCTGATTATCCATCGGATGTAATGCAATGTTGGTGGATGCATTAGCAAGGAAAGTAGTTGTTTTCTGATGAATATTCGACCCAACATACATACAGGGTGTTATGTTATAAGTGTCCGATATTTTACGGGACGATTCCTCAGTTATTTATAAGGTGAAAAGTTCATATAAGCATGGGTCCGCAAGGCCTCCATTTCTGATATACAAGGTGTAAAGAATTTTTTTTATTTTGTTTTTTCGTAAATAATTTGTAAAATAATGTCGATATTTGGACGAAAATTGGTATTTGGGGATTTTTTTCATATGAGAAATTCAAATTTGATCTTAGTTTGGCCCTTAATTGTAGGGGGCGCCGCCTACAGTTCTCTGTCTCTTTTGGGGAGTCACAACTTTGTCGTGCATGTATGTATCACATTTTCTAGAAAAAAAATCGATTCCTCTATCATTTTTACGTGAAAAGGGTATGTTTTTTAAAATTCGCTACAAGCAGCCGTTTTCGAGATATTTTGATTTAAATTAATCGATGCATCCAATCTTCTTCCCATTGATTCGCGAACCCTTTGAAAATAAAAGTATCAAGTAAGTTCATTCCAATGTTTTTTTTCTGCTGTCATGTCAAAAATAATATCTTGACGCATAATCACATAGTTTTATTCATTATTATTGTGATTATTTGTTAAAAAATGGTAAACTTTACCAATGCAGAGTATGCTGACATACATTTTACATACGGACTTGCTCACGGAAATGCATATCAGGCTAGACATTTGTATCAGGAGCGTTATCCGAACCGCACAACTCCTACTTCAAAAACGTTTTCAAGAATTCACGCTCGGTTAAGGGAAACATGATGTTTTGAGAAAGCTAGTCTCTGTCGGGTACACGGACGGTAAGAACCCCAGAAACCGAGGAAGCAGTTCTTAATCTGGTAGGAGAACACCCGGAAAGAAGCTCCAGAAAAATAGCGCTGTCGTTAAACATTTCTCATGTACTGGTATGCAAAATTTTTATTGAAAATTTGTTATATCCCTACCATATTCAAAGAGTTCAGGCACTACTCCCTCGTGACTTTCCGATACTATCAACTTCTGTCGTTGGTTTCTCCAATGCCTTAATCAAAATTCTTAATTTGAAAATCAAATCCTGTTTACCGACGAAGCAAATTTCTCACGCAAGGCTATACGCAATTTCCACAACAATAATTTGTGTTCAGTGGAAAACCCCCATGCGATACAGGAATCACATTTCCAAGAACAATTCTCTCTCAACGTGTGGGCAGGAAACCTTTGAGATTATTTTATAGGTCCATTCTTTATTCCGGATTGGATGCGTGCATACAGGCAGGAGGTGGACATTTCGAACATTTATTGTGACTTTGATTCAGATTTATATCTAGTGTTTCGTTATTTATTGTTGTTTAAAAAATAGCGTTTGAAATTTTTCTATGTTGAATAAAAAAAGTTTTCTAAATTGTTTCACTTTTTGACAAACACATGCATCGATTAATTTGAATCAAAATGATGGAGGAATCGATTTATTTTCTAGAAAATGTGATACATACATGCACGACAAAGTTGTGACTCCCCAAAAGAGACGAATACCTGTAGGCGGCGCCCCCTACAATTAAGGGCCGTACTAAGATAAAATTTGAATTTCTTATATTGAAATATCCACGAATACCAATTTTTGTCCAAATATCGACAAAAATTCTAAAATTATTTACGAATAACCAAAATAAAATAATTTTTTAACACCCTGTATATCAAAAATGAAGGCGTTGCGGACTCATGCTCATTTGAACTTTCCACCTCATAAATAACTGAGGAACCGTTTTGTGAAATATCGGACACTTATTACATAAAACCCTGTATAGTAGTGGGAAGCAGTCTTGAGGAATGAGATTTTTTTTCATTTTCAATGAAATCAGCTCACTATTATGAGTCACAGACTTCTGTCACTATTGCATACCTAGTATTTTTTTAAATATTTTGGAATACGCCCCAGTACGAAACAGAAGAAGGTTTCTGTCAGTGTATAAATTTGTTGAGGTCATTTAAAGAAATGTATATAAAGATGACCCCTGAGGCTGCTATTTCCCCCGCTTGTGCTAAGAATTTCACCTGAATAATTCGGCGTTTATAGTCCTTAATGAATTATAAGTTGCATACTGTATTCATTTTTACATAACCGTTCCGATCCATAAAAAAATTAAATATCTTTGAAAATTTTATATTTTGCATCCAATGTGTGAAATCAAAGTTATACACGAGTGAGGAGTTACGGCCAGTGTTGCAAACCGTATCCGTATACAAATATTGACTTCATTATACATACTAATAGTGATGTTGCAATTATTTGAATTCTTTAATCGTATAATGGATGATTCAATCAATGATTTCTTTTTTACTAAAGTAGATATAGGGTTCAAGTATATTTTCCAAATATCGTTTGGCTGAATAGTTATACTGATTCAAATAGTATAGCAATCGACAATTACCTGCTCATAAGAAAGGATCGTAATACGGGCCGGAGGGGTTGTGAAGTCTTCTATAATAATATAATAATAATATTATAAAATTGTTTGTTTGTTTGATTGTTCATTTGTGTGTTCGACGCAAAAACGCAAAAACTACTGGACCGATTTTGTTAAAACTGTCAATGTTTGAAAGCTTATGATTGTACTTAAAACCTGGTATGTATTTTATTCTGCTACGGTGACAGGAACCGGAGATATAACAATAAAACGACAACGACAACCATATGCAAACATAATTAGATGACATCCCATTTCAAGTACAGCTTCTCGTTGTATAGTAAAAGTACCGTTAGTTTTTAAGTTAGTCTTGGAAATGAGTATTTGACTTTTCTTTCAATCAAAGAACACGAAAAAACCGGGTTAAATGGGGTTGAAAGTTTGTATGAGAGTACCGTTAGTTTTCAAGTTAGCGTCATAAAAATTGGTATTTGGGGTCTTTGTTACGAATTAAGAAATATGTGCTTCAGTGTTTCCAGAAATTCAAACCTAAAAGGGGTGAAATGGGGCTGGAAATTTTCATGAGGGTTCCGTTAGTTTTCAAGGTAGGGTCATGAAAATTTTTGTTTTGGCTCGTTGTAACAAATGAATAAATCGTATTTGACCTTATTTGAAAATTTCATGCGTGAAGAAATATAATAACATGTCCTGACTGACTGACTCACTAACTGACGATCAATGTCTAGACCAAAAATGTCCTGACTGACTGACTCACTGACTGACGATCAATGCCCAGACCAAACTGCTGGACCTAAACAGCGTATTTCTATTATGATATAATGACATAGATAACCACTAAGGAAGGTTCTTTGATATTCCATCTTCAAAGGAGTGAAAAGGGGGTGAGAAGGCGTTGTAAAAAGCCTTTCGTTTTGAAGTTAGAGTCATGAAAATTAAAAAGGGTTTTAAAACCAACACTAGCGGGGTCAAAATGGGGGTTGAAAATTTGTATAGGATTACCGTTAGTTCTTAAGTTGATGTATGAGGTATTTGCTTCAAATGAAGACAGATGTGTTTTAGTGTTTTTGAAAATTCAAGCCGTGAAGGAGTGAAATAGGGGCCTAAATGGGGATTGGAAGTTTGTATGGGGATTCCGCTCCTCAGATGTCCCCACTAGAAACTCCACACTGTAGGTTTGTCTGGTCGTGTCCGATGAGACTTGGGCTTTTTGACCCATAGTATCTTGGGCCTGTTGCCTTCTCTTGCAGTACCCATTCCAGTAATTTCGTGTATTGCACGAGTTTGTACGAGTCCTCTACTGGGTGTGTGCTATATAGTTTTGGTTCACCAATTGGTTGCCCAAAAATTGACTGTCTTCTGCGATCGAGAGCTTAGCAGTTACACAGTATGTGTGACACTGTTTCTGGTTATGTTCCAGTCATGATCCTCTTTTGCAAGGAGTCCTGGTTGGAGTATTAATTATAGGCAGAGTATACTGAGTGTCCCATTTGAAAACACCAAATTGATCTCTTCTGAATTCAACAAAATTCAAATCTGCACAGCCTGTAAATAAACAAATTGGAAACGATCCAGAGCTTAGCAGTTACACAGTATGTGTGACACTGTTTCTGGTTACTTTCCGCATGCCAGGTCACCATTTAACAGTGCCATTTTATTGAGGTGCTT
Source organism: Gonioctena quinquepunctata (assembly GCA_018342105.1). NCBI lineage: Eukaryota > Metazoa > Arthropoda > Insecta > Coleoptera > Chrysomelidae > Gonioctena > Gonioctena quinquepunctata. The sequence continues at coordinate 1,232,174 of JAFIRS010000020.1, read as the reverse complement.
TTTTACTGGCGCATGTCCAGTCATGATCCCATTTTGCAAGGAGTCCTGGTTGGACTATTGATTATAGGCAGAGTATACTGAGTGTCCCATTTGAAAACACCAAATTGATCTCTTCTGAATTCAACAGAATTCAAATCTGCACAGCCTGTAAATAAACAAATCGGAAACGATCCAGAGCTTAGCAGTTACACGTATGTGTGACACTGTTTCTGGTTACTTCCCGCATGCCGGATCACCATTAAACAGTGCCATTTTATTGGGGTGCCTTTTTACTGGCGCATGTCCAGTCATGAGCCCCTTTTGCAATGAGTCCTGGTTAGACTATCAATTATAGGCAGAGTATTCGGAGTATCCCATTTGGAAATAACAAATTGATCTCTTCTGAATTCAACAAAATTCAAATCTGCCTAGCCTGTAAATAAACAAATCGGAATCATTTCTGAATGATCTATCTAACCTTGGTTCGACTATATGCAGAATTCTTTTCCAAAATCGAATTATATGAGTACACTGGGCCTTACTCATCACTGCAGTAGTGGTAAAAGTGATAAAAAATTATGACTTAGCCTCGCCACCAGTGGTGTACCAATAGGGTGGCAAGCTGGGCAAAATGCCAGGGGCCCCCGGCCAGAGGGGTCGCATTTTTTGTATAATAACTTATCTTTCAGAAAATTTGTTATAAAAAATATAGAGAAATACAGTTGTATTAGAATAGTGTTCTGTCGTTAGACATATGAAATAAAAACGCATGGGTGTAGGCTTATTAGTTATTCTTAACTCAAATATCAAACTTCAATCTCTTCTTACGGCCAGTCTTTGCAAATCTTGTGATAACTCACTCGGTATCAATATAAATATGCCTATGGATTTGCATTAGAGCAAGACCGAAAATACTGTTTTCTGCAATGGTCAATGTAAGTAAGTATTATTGAAATAGGCAAGCCTAATATACAAACAGTAGTACAGATATTTCATCAAAATAACACTATTTCAAAAGTAAGTTGAAAACTTGCAATTTAAAACAAAAATATGTAAGATTTGAAACTAAAAGTTCAGCATTTACAATATGTTCCTGCAACAGAGACTTGAAGCATCTCAAATTCTGTGATCTTTTCACATTTTTTGGTAGCTTATTGAATCCATCCAGGCCTTAAAAAATAGAGAATTCATACAGTTCTATGAATTCGATTTTTCAATGTGGAATTCATTTTTCGACCTTATCTCATAGCCATGAATGGGATATATGCAACGACAACACTCGACAAAATCACAAAAGAATCGTGCGTGTTGGTTGACTGTTGACGCGCAATGAACTAAACTTTCTATCTTGTCTGTATTCATAAGTGCGCGGGAAAAAGGAGCCGTGGGAGAAACAAAACGCATAGCAAACAAAACACATAATTTGTGGTGACACAGACTCTATGCACACAAGCCTTTTTTATTATAGTTATGATGCGTTAATAACGACTCTAGAAAATTGGGCAATTGCACCCATTGATGAAAATGCAAATGAAAGGGGAATCAATGTCGATTAAGAAATGCAGGGCTTTTTATTTGGAACATCCGGAACTCCGGTAACTAGAAATATTTTTCCTTCAAAGATTTTCTCTAAATGTTATGGCTTCCGTTTCACCCATCAAGGGTTGCGCCATTTTAGTCCTCTTTCGACGTATCAAATCAATGCTTGTGAGAAAAGAAAACTTTTAACTCCTGGATGATTTTAGGTATTCAAGGCATAGAAGTGCCAATTTTTTCATAAGGAGGGTAGCATTAGGCGACCCAGATGAAAATAAAATCCTTGCAATTGAATAATTTGAATTATTAGAATTTTTATTATAGGATATCATTTTCCAAGCCTACAATTCATTTAATTCGAATTTCAAAATTGTCATTCTGAATTTCAATTAGAAAATATTATTGTCTGGAAATTTTCAAACGTTTTTTGATGATACTGCATTGGTATTCGTAATTTCCAAGGTAACAAGGTATCATGGAAAAGGTCACCAACAAACTTCAACGAATGTTTACAATGTCAAGTTCTATCAGTCCGTGTTGAATGTGTATGATGATGAATTTGAATTTCCTCATTAATTCATCGCGATTGTTACGTAATAATTTCAATACGTTATTTTTTTGTGCATGTTTCATATCATCAGAAAATTAACTGTGTGAAGAGTCGAATCGACAACATCAATCATGCATATTTAAAGAAATGATTACAGTTATGAAGATCGTAGCCTGTCATGTAGATACATTCATTAAGTGAAATATTTTATTATATCTCCTGTTGATATTGTTGCATAGGATATATTACACAAGGGTCTTTCTTGGGCCTGTCGATTTTCAATGTTAAATTGATATGAGCAGATGATCCTAAATGTTCCACCAAATATTTCTGAATTGATAAAGGAGAACTAACTAACACATCGACTCATCAACACGTAGCCCAAACCCAGATCAACAGAATATTAGAAATTGCTTGACAATATCACCAAATGCTCATGAAATATGTAATTACCTCGTGTTCTGAAAAAAAAGTATATCTTAAAATTAATCAAAAATATTTTCTGTGATTCCACCCATCAGCAGGTAGAAAAAAATGATTTCCAAACAACTCCTTGGGAATTCTTCTTATGCAGAAAGACTCATTGTTCATCATTTGATTGTAATAAAATAATTTTGGTATTTTTTGAAATCCGTCTCGATGAGATAATGGCATTCTAATGGACTTAGAAACTGAATACTACAGAAGCAGAGAGTTCACTATCAACTCAGTTTCCAGCATGCCTACTTACGTGCTGGTGTCAGATTTTAACATTTATTTGTAAAAAAAGAAATTAACTCAATTCTTGTGCGACATTTTTTAATTATGGAAGCACATTGAAGGTTTGAAAAAAGTCACAGTGGTAGTTCCCGAAATTATGCGAACGATACATTATGACAAACTTTTAGGCTTTTCATTAACCTTCATATGCCTAATTTCAATGAGCAGTAACGTATAGGGCCAAATTCACTGATTCAAAGTTACCAACGGAACGGAAATACTGTCACGAAAGGCATAGTTTAAAACAAAGTCAGTATTTTACCATTATTATTATTAACTTTTGTTCCAATTTAGTTATTTGTTAATTGTGCACTATTCCCAATTATACGTTTCATAACTTTGAGTTTAATCAAACAATCACGATGGAAAACAAAAATCCACATACCAACAAGGAGATTGATTATGGTTCCGCTAAAGGATGGTTCTCGGAACGGTTGCCGTGTGGCAACAGGGTGTCCACTTTGGACATCCCAGAATGTTTAATCATTGAGAATGTGATGATGTGAGTAAGCCATATTTCTTTTGTATTTGTCCCCCCTCACAATTGTTGCTCTTATATTTAATATATTTTGTTATCTTTGTTTTTTATTGCGATTTTCATTGAACTCTCTCAGCAAAACTAGAACTAAGTCGTGGTAGCAACCCCAAATGTCTTCATCATGGGAACATCAAAAATGCAATTTTTATAGGATTGAGATTTTTGCCTAACAAAAATTAATGCGTCAGTAAGAATTTTGAGAAAAGCCATTGCTAACACCAAAACAGTATCTCCTCCATATAAGACGTGCCACATATTCGGAACCCACTATAAAAGGTAAGGCCCCCACGATCTTGACTCGTACAAGTTTTCATTAGCTTCTGAGGGTTGGTAAAACAACTATGAAAGCGGTTTAAAACAACAAAAAACAAAACAGACAAACAATTTAACGTTGAAGAAGAACCCCAGCACTAGCAGATAATTTTGTAGGTAAAATGTTACCCAAAGTTCACTATCAAAATATTACATAAACTTTGAACTTCAATTTTCAACTGAATATTTATCTAATTATAACCTCAGAAACGTGCATATTGGGAAGTGTATCATGTACAGTTCTTCCAGGGTATCTTTCCCATTCTGCGGGTAGACTCCTCTGTCCTAATGGTATGGATCATTTGTAGGAGTTTTTTGGAGAGTATTTATATTCCCTCCAGTCACCTAAGACTTTGGATTTGTTGAAGAGTTTCCTGACCACTTTCCTTTTCTTAGCAAGTTCTTTATTCAACCCTGGGCACGTTCCTGGTAGCTTCCTTGCTTACAGGTGGACAGATGTCGTTAAATGCTGAGGAAATTTATTCCTGTAGTTGTCCCGCAACCAGCTAAAAATCATTTGTGCTCGATATTGTTGTTTCTATCCCCTTCGGCCCATTCTCTAGGTCTGCCCTATGGTCATCCCAGATGCTTCTGCGGGGATTGCGATATGTTTCTTTTTCGGTCTCACTCCCCGAAATTTCGAATTGGAGTGCCTATGGTCAGACACATGCCAATTTTTATCAAAGGTGCTAATTTACATGGTTATGTCAATTACCTCTTTCCTATTAGAAGTTATGAAAGTAGGTTTATTGACCACATTTAGTATGTCTAGATTGTTAGTCATGAACGTCCCGCAGAGTTTTTGGCAAGACAAGCCGAAAATGATATACTGGTTATATCAAACGATTATCAAACCCATGGTCACATATGCCTCTACAGTATGGTGGCCAAAAACCCAACAGCACTCGCCAAAAATCGAGCTACAGAGAGTACAGCGGTCAGCCTGTCTGAAAATCACAGGGGCAATATTCACGTGCCCCACTGCAGCACTAGAGGTAATGCTGAATTTTCCGTTACTGCACTTGTGTGTAATGAAAGAATCGGCAAAAAGGGCCTTCAGACTGCACCAGGCATCAAACTTGAAGGCTGGAAATCTGATTGTACATCTGAAGATTCAGGAAAATATTCCACTAGAATCCAAGTACAGGCACGACTTTGAAGTGGTTATAAACAACCACCATATATTCACAACGTACAAGCCTCAACTGGAAAGGAATGCATCAGTAAGGTATACTGATGGTTCCAAAATGGACGGAAGGAGCAACGGGTCCTAATTTTAGGCTCTCAAAATCCCTAGGCAAAGCCCCAACAGTTTTTCAAGCAGAAACCTATGCTATAGAAATTTGCGCCCAAGAATGCCTTGAAAAAGGCTTCAGGGGGTCAAAGATCTAGATCCTATCAGACACCACTTGTAGGTCTAGACTGACTTGGGATTGCAATCTCTCCCTGAGACAACTGGCTACGAACAATCAGGTTGCCCTGATGTGGGTGCCAGGTCACATGGGAATCAAAGGCAATGAAGAATGGCCCGTATTGTCAAAGCCCACATCAACGGAGAGTTTCGGCGCTGGGAAGCTGACCAAATCAAAACCCACTGGAATAAGGTTCTAGGGTAAAGACAAGCGAAAAGACTTTCATTCATTTATTCATTTATTTAATATAATACATCCAAACGGATTATAAATCCACTAGCTGGAGTATATAACGGTATTTTGTGATACAATTTTGGTTTGTGGTACAACATATGGTTTGGTTTATGGTACATATGGTAACAATAGTTGGTAAATTCGAGATATGCTGAAATGAGATAATTCTAAACTGGCTAGTGAGGTGGATAATATATCTACACTATCTAACCTATTAAATTGTCAGCACATGTGAATCAAAGAACTGTGGAAATGGTGGTAGGAGTTAGTTACAACGGTGTGGAAAGAGATGTTGTATCTCGAAGTAATTCGTAGCACATTGAAATTAACAAGGGCAAGTAATTCTGGCGAGTCAATCAGACCGTGTATGACTTTGCAAAGCAATGTAAGGTCGGAGATTTCTCTACGCTTTTTAAAATACAGAAATTTGAGGAACTTATGCTGAATTTTATCTATAGAACCGTTTTTTTTTTTTTTAATGTATCCCAAAGAAAGCTGAACAGCTTCTCGAGGTGGACAAGAAAGACTTGAAACTGGTATCGGAACTGCTCACTGGACATTGTCCTCTGAGGTATCACCACAAAAAAATTGATAGATCAGACAGTGAACTGTGCCGTTACTGCGAGAACTTCGCTGAAACTGCAGAACACCTGCTTTGTGACTGCCAAGCGCTGTTTTGAAAAAGGCTTGAGTTTCTCGAAGGGGTTTCACTTTCGCACATCAGACATCAGGAACTCAGCTCCCAGGAAACTAATACGCTTCGCAAGGAGTCTCGGAATCCCGGGTTTTGAAAAGATGAAGGGTAATGTACAAAATACTTTAAAGGTCAAGGTACGGAGAGGCTGAAGAGTCATATCGACCCCCTACAATCTACAACCTACATATCTAAAATATTGTAGAGTAGTAGCAGGTAGTCTTGCATTTTTTTTCGGGTGGTAAATAACAAAATTTTGGGTGTTCAGACCTGCAGTTTATGCACTAGCGGCTTGCTGTACACACAAGGTTATTCAGTGTCTAGAATGTCGTCATTTGAAGATGAGGTTGCACGTTAAAGTGATAGTAAGGTGCAGGAGCTGGATTTCATAGCAAATGAAATCAGCAAACATCCAGAGATCCTTAGTAAGTCACCGACGCCCGCAAAAAAAAGAAAGGAGACACGATAAAAAAAACTAGAATTATATGAAAGTATTGAATGAATGTGGTTTTTTGTGGAGGAACAACGTTTCTTGACATGTTTTTTGGGTAACCTTCCACAGTCTGAAAATGAAAATATAATCAGGAAAATCTATACAAGTGTAGAAAGGGCAAACTGATTAGTTCACCCCGATAAGTTATTGTGTTCACCAAATTATATTTCCTATGGAAAAATGATTCAATTTGTCAATAACTTGCCGTTTTCTGAATTTGCCTATCAAAAATTTTTTTAAAAAATTCAAAAGCTTCTCTATATAGTTTTTCTTGACGTTTCGGGGACTATATCTGCCCCCGTTCTCAAAATCTTCTAAATCTCCTTTAATTGTTTTATAATTTTGATTTTTGCTCGCAGAGTCTTCTTTGCTTTTTCAACTGACGGATGTCAATTGAGATCTGCCAAAAAAGTTTGAGATTGACGTATTGCTCATTTGATATATGGGGTGTTGTTCGGATCAGTTTATTAGCATTCTACCATATCTCACTTCCTCTCTGAGTAGAGGTAACCATGTATGATCCATTTCAACAGAATTTGTTGAAAAGCAGTTGTTATTGGAAAGAAGAATACAGGCCGTTTCTTTCAATTTTCTCCTCTCTTGATGTGGTTCTTTCATCAAGATTTTTGTCCTATTCCATTCAATCGAGCCCAAACGGTTTGCAATTCCAACCAGAATCTACAGGAAGAAATAAACCTCATAAAATCTGTTCTCAAGGAAAATGCATATCCAGATCAGTTTGTGGAAAAAACAATCACTGACATTGAAAACAAAAACCCATCAAACAACCAATTAACACAACCAACAGGAGTACTCCCACCACCTACATATTTCACAACCAACATAATACCTTATGTCCCCGGATTATCTGAAAAGATCAAACGAATTGGACATAGGTATGATGTGAGAACATCATTTAGAACAACAAACACACTGAGATCTATACTAACACAAACAAAACCAAAAAACGCAGAAGAAAGTACCAAAAATTGTGTTTACAACATACCTTGTTCTTGTGGTGATAGTTATATAGGTGAAACGTCAAGACCATTGGAAGTGCGCCAAAGTGAACATCAGAGTTACATCAGAAATCGACAAATAACTGGATCAAAAATTGCAGAACATATCCTCACATCCAATGGCGATCATACGATTGAATGGAATAGGACAAAAATCTTGATGAAAGAACCACATCAAGAGAGGAGAAAATTGAAAGAAACGGCCTGTATTCTTCTTTCCAATAACAACTGCTTTTCAACAAATTCTGTTGAAATGGATCATACATGGTTACCTCTACTCAGAGAGGAAGTGAGATATGGTAGAATGCTAATAAACTGATCCGAACAACACCCCATATATCAAATGAGCAATACGTCAATCTCAAACTTTTTTGGCAGATCTCAATTGACATCCGTCAGTTGAAAAAGCAAAAAAGACTCTGCGAGCAAAAATCCAAATTATAAAACAATTAAAGGAGATTTAGAAGATTTTGAGAACGGGGGCAGATATAGTCCCCGAAACGTCAAGCAAAAACTATATAGAGAAGTATCTTTTGAATTTTTTAAAAAATTTTTTGATAGGCAAATTCAGAAAACGGCAAGTTATTGACAAATTGAATCATTTTTCCATAGGAAATATAATTTGGTGAACACAATAACTTATCGGGGTGAACTAATCAGTTTGCCCTTTCTACACTTGTATAGATTTTCCTGATTATATTTTCATTTTCAGACTGTGGAAGGTTACCCAAAAAACATGTCAAGAAATATATGAAAGTGTTCTGGGGCGGCTAATCACCGCGGGACAATTAATGGAGTAAATTAATGATATGGTGGCCCGTTTAAAAAAGAATACGGATGTGAAGAAAATGGGTAATAAACCTATCAAACTTCTCCCATGAGAAAAAGCTTTATACGAAGCCATGGAGGGAGATTCAAATCCAACCGTGGCGGACCTAGCAGGTAAGGATCATTTTCGGCCGTGCTATCGTCAGGTCTAATTTATGCATTTTTTTCATGGCAGGAGCCGAATCATACGTCACGTCATCTCCGAGTACATCGTCACTGCATCCTGTTCGAATGTGGATCAATGTGAAAAGATAGCTACGGCTGCTACCCCTTTGCCACTGCCTCCACGCCGAATGCCTGCAACAACTGTACAATTCGTTATTCAAAACACAGCTTAAGAAAATTTTTTTTTCTATTATTTCTCCAAAATTTCAAAATACGCAGTCACATTGAATTTTGATTCTCGTTCTTTGCACCGCACCCTCCGCTTTCTTGATGTTGTATGCAATCGAATCTAAATCTACAGTTTTCAAAACATTTAAAATCTCAACTGTTCGATTTTAAGGAATAAATGTATCGATCTTCAATTATTTTCTACTTTTCCAAAGAAATCTGTGTAAGAAAAGATGACCAACCCTGAATATATGAAAAAAATTTGTATCACCATACGGAAAGTCACATGGGTTAAATAATAATTGTGGATATTCATACTTCTGATCACTCTGTATATAAATGACTTAAAAAACCGTTATGGTCCTCCTCTAGGTGTGTAGGATCACTTCGCAAAAAGGTGAAGTCAATTCGGATACGTGATTTTCGAAAATTGCGTACGTACGTACAATGAGACCGATAAAAAATCCAGATCAGTAGTGGTTAGTGATAATGCGCCTTATCATAATGTAGGGTAAGTTATGGCAGATCGTGAAAAACTGCTCAACTAGCCCCGCCTGTTGAGCAATTTTTCACTTGATCAGCCATAACTTCCAAACGACAAGTCAAAATTGCTTGATATGTACTCTAATAGACAAGTAATCGATTGCGACTTATTAGAGATACATTCTAAGAAATGTATCTCTAATAAGTCTAGTTGAAGAGCTACAACCATTTAAGTGGAAAAGGTCAAATATGCTCAACCTCCCCCTTGGGCGAAGTAAGTTGAACAAGGGTAAGGGGCAAATTGAGCAATAAGAAAATCAAGCCATGCAATAACGTGAATGTTCACTAGATAGAATACAATTTTCATTTTACAATCAACTTTTTAATTATGATCTCTTATTGATATAGTAGTGAAAAAAATACTTTAATTTTTTCAAATATTGAACATGAAAATATAAACAACATAAACAGAATATTTCTTACGATAAATTTTTGGAAAAAACTCAGTCTTACTACTCATTTTGTGTGTTCCCATTTCTTGGCACTGAATCCATTTTTCCCCTGGTAAACTTTCAAAATAGGCTTCGTAGTAGGCATAGTCATCTTCATTACTTCCTTCACTCGATTGCAGAATTTTTTTTAGAAACACGTTTCTCCTTTTTTATCAATCTATTGTTTTTAAGGCAGGCATGCATAATCATCTTCATTGCTTTCTTCACTTGATTGGAGAATTTTTTTAGAAACACAATTCTTTTCCCTTTTCTTTTTTAACTTTTTCAGTTAATTCATTTTGTCCTTTTTGTAATTCATTTTATTTGTAGTCCAGGTGATTGGAAATTTAATGCGAAATTTAACAGCATACTAGGCAAGGCGACAAAATTCTTTCGTGGAATATCCATAGAATATTGATGCCACTTGTACCAAGTATTTTTTCAAAGAATCCTCTTATTCTGAAGAAAATACTTGCCTTGTTGCTGCTATTATTTCTATATAAATCTTGTGAAGGTCATCCGGTTAATACCGAATTTCTTGGCGACAGCATGAACATATTTGACTTCATCCGTGACAGCCTATGCTGCATCATTTAACTATTGACTAGGAATAAAACCTCTTTTTTTTATACGTCTGCATGCTAAAAAAAGAAAAACATATATTACTTTTGTTTTAAACACTGGGGTTAGTTGAGCAACTATTGCCCAACTAGCCCCAACACAAATATTTGGAACAAAAGTGAGGTTATGAAAAACGCTTTAAATAAGAACCAAATACTTTCAAGATATCATAAATAAAACAGTTTTGTGACAGTTTAACACTTACTTGATTGAAAATGGTTGATTCCTGACGTGTAGAGAAGGAAAATATAGACCGAAACCATTTTTTTACTTTTTCGTCGACAAACAAGTAGAGCTGGCGCACATTTCACTAGATCGACAATATGTCACTGGCGGTCGTGCAGAGTTCCCCTCTCGCGATATTTCTATTGCCCAATTTCCCCATATGCTCAACTAGCCCCACTCTACCCTACATGTGAATAAAGGGGCTTAATTAACATGTACATTATGATATGATAAAACGAATTTTCATTGACCACTACTGATCTGGAGGTAATTAGGTGAGAATTTTCGCCACTCAGAAACAAATAAGATTTACACACATTCTGTTGATAACAATGGCAAACTTATGACTCCATCAGAACATCTTCTGTATCTGTGGGACCATTACGTATACAGTGCTTCTCGAAAGTCCCTCCCCCCCTCTTATTTTTGGAACGATTATACATAAACAAGTGAAATTTGGAAACTGAATATTAAAGGTTGTAAACTTCCCTACTAGTGATGATAGATGAAATCGTCAAAGATGACGTCACAAGGCCATTGTGACCAATAATTTCAAATGGAACCCTACGGCAAGCGACACCTCTTTTTAAAGGTATCGAAAAACCTATTCAATGATACTAATTTTGTTTGTGTATATGGCAGTTTTAATGGCTCATTAGTTAACATTGAAATTTAAATTCCATTCAGTATGATATTAATTACAGATTTAAGAATCAGTATCTACTTGAATAAATTGCTCGAAGTGACCTCCATTTACTTCCTGACAGTGAAATATCCTATTTTTAAACTCTTCTCGAACTTTTGCAAATGTGTCTGCGGAAACAGCCTCACATTCTACAACAATACGTTGTTTTGAAACATCAATATTGTCAGGTTCAGTGGCGTAAGCCTTCGATTTAAGGTACCCCCACAGAAAAAATCCAAAGGTGTGAGGTCCGGTGATCGAGCTGGCCATTCCGTTGGACCTCGTCGTCCAATCCATCTACCACGATACTCCTCATCCAAATACCGTCTTACTGCACCGTAATAGTGAGGAGAGCATCATCCTGTCGGAATATTATTTCCAAATTGCCGAATTCATCTGTATTATCTTCAAAAATTTCAAGGATTAACGGTTCTATTGCGTTTTGCAACAGCTCCAGATAAACCTCACCAGTTAAATGATTATTTAAAAAAAGAGGCCCAACGATGTGGTTTCCCAGGAAACCTGCCCAAACATTCACCTTCTGGGGAAATTGGGTATATGTTTCACGAAACAGGTGAGTATTTGCGTCACTCCAATACCTCACATTCTGTGTATTTACATTTCCATCTAGATAGAAAGTATTTTCGTCACTAAAACAAATTGTTTTAACATAGTCTGGCTGTTGGTTAATTTTAGTTTCCATATTTTCACAGAATTCTAGTCTTCAGTCTGGGTCGTCGTCTGAGAGTTGATGAACCATTTTTAATTTGTATGGATGAAATTTTTTTTTTTTCAACACCCTGTGTACTGTATTTGACTGACTTTACAGGTAGATGCAACGTGAGTTGTTGAAGAAGTAGGATTAAGTATTACTTCTGCCAGTATATCAATTTTTTTCTCGTCAGAAATTTGTGGTCTGCCAGATCGTTTCGCATCATTAATACTAACCGTTGTTTCAAACTTACGAAGAAGCTCCCTTAAATAAGGCCTCGAAACGGGGCGATCGGGAAACCTCTCATTAAAAATGCGTTCTGCTGCATGAATATTTTGTCCAGTTTCACCAAGAATTAGGATCGCTGCTACTTTATCACCTAAAGCACGTACCATTTCGCTTCTTGAAGCACTTAAACGTTCGGCTCACAACAGTTTAACAAATTATTAAAATGTACAAAAACTTGGACAATTACAAAAACGTCGAATTAGGGAGACCAACAAAAACGTCAGCTTATTTGACAACTATCTAGAGGCGGAGCATGAATTTGGAATTTTAGAATTAACTGATTTAATTCATCACAGCTTTGCGTTTTTTAAAAGCGAGTTGCCAAAACTGCCATAAACACAAACAAAATTAGTATCATTGAATAGGTTTTTTCGATACCTTTTAAAAGAGGTGTCGCTTGCCGTAGGGTTCCTTTTGAAATTATTGTTCACAATGGCCTTGTGAGGTCATCTTTGACTAGTAGGGAAGTTTACAACCTTTAATATTCAGTTTCCAAATTTCACTCGATTATGTATAATCGTTCCAAAAATAAGAGGGGGGGAGCGCACTTTTGAGAAGCATTGTATAACCACTTCTAACTCACATATTATAATGTCTAATTGAAATATTTTCTTTTCATTTTCATTATGCAGAAAGTTGATCACTATGCAAAAAGTTGAATTCCAATCGGTTGAATAATCGCGGACATACATACTTTTGACTCAACATGTACATATAAACACAAAAAGGCTAAGATCCATTTCTGGATCTGTAGGATCACTCTGAAAAAATGGCCAGTATTGGGGTAATCTTCACCTTTCACAACTCGCCGAACTAACCGGACGTCAAAATGACGGATATTATATTTTTTCGTGAAGTTAAAATTAAATGTCGCCTTTTGTATTACGATTGATCCAATATATCGTGCAACCTGTTACCTGACAACTGGATTTTAAATCTGTAACCCGAATAGTAATCCATTATTGCATCACCCAAACAATGAGCAACAATCTGATGACCTCGTTTGCTTATTCGCGAAGTAAAATGCGACTAGGATGAGGGAACTGTAATTATAAAAAGTATATACAAGAGCATGAGCGTGGTTTGTATTGACCTGAGGTCAACAACTTTTACTGTCTCCGCCTACTCCGTGTCTGTCGCGTTGTACGGCAGCCGGGATGGTCAGGCCCGTGTTAACCCACCTGGAGAACTATAAGCAGATACCCCGTAGAAAACACACAGTGCGCGTGCGTACTCCTGAATATGTCCAGGAAATATTCCTATTATTAGAGAAGTATCGGTGGAAAGTGATGAAAAGTAGCAGATCGTAAAAATGCACAACGCATCTGATTTGATTTATAAGAAATAAAGTGTGAGTTTGCGGGTTTTTATAAAACGAATGGTCAATCAATTACTGGACTGGTTAAAAAAAAAACACTATTACAAAGCTAAATCAGTCCAGGATATTAGCATAAATAGTATTTATGGACATTTTATTGATATTATACCTACGAAGTATTCAGTGGACTGCTTGTTCGAGTTCATGGACCATATGCTAATAGGCCAGTAGAGATGGGCATGATTTTCCCAAAATTTAATAATAATTACAAAAGTTTCAAAATTTCAGTAGAGTGAAGAGTACTTCAAATGATAATTAGTCTGATTTTGCAACCCTTTTTTCTGAACGGAAGATGTTGAAAATCAGGATTTAATGAATTTTCACATTATTAGCGCGGAAAAATTTGCAAAAGTTCTGCAAACTTTCGATGTTGTGAAACATAGCAATTTACATCCTCTTATAAATTTGCAACCATTCAAACAAAACGGAAATGTTTGTTTTGTCGAAAAAAAATTGCTATTAATCCCAATTTTTTTACGAAAATTCCAAAAGTTTCCAAACTCGAAAAAATACCTGAAATAATGTTCTTGACAAGAGTTTTACTTTGCAACATCTTGCGTAAACCGGGAAATATATGTTTTCATGATATTGTTTTTTTTATTGAAATAAGTATCGGAATTATTACAAAAGCTTCAAATAATAGTTGCAAGTGGAGATGTCCCGACGTAGAATGATTTCATTAATTTGCAACACGGAAATAAGGGTAAAATCAAAAGAAAAATTATTCGTATTCGTACTCTACCAAAAAAAGCAAAAGTTCTGAAAATCGGGCAAACAACTCATTTTACCAATTGGTGGCAGTATAATAATTTGCAAACTGTTACAATGCGAAACATTAGAAATTAAAAAAATATTTATTTTTAAACACCTGTGTTATCTGCATAATAAAGATTTTTATATACCTAATAAATGTCATTCATTGTGTTACCAAGTTGAATATCGACCAAGAAAAAGCTTGTCAACGGTAGGTGAAATCGTTCAATGTTGAATGTTTTCGATATGAATTCATAACATCATTTTAAAATTAGGAATTTGCTTAAAAAAATCCTCTGAGTACGTTTGATGGAGGATCGAGAATTCTCGACACGTGTTCATAATTTTCTTAATTCATTACAAAATGGAAGAAATATTGAGATTCAAAAAACACTCGTACAGTTGTATTAAAGAAGCAAACAATAGCGCATCACAGGAAACAGTCGAATTTCTTCCCCACCCTGCCCAGGTTGAGTTTGTAGGCATATATTTACCAAGAGTAGGAGTGCAGATAGTGAACTGTTCGAACCACACAGCTTCTGACCGTTCTCGATTCATTTTGGATTTGGATATTCATTCGAGTCCATTGCTGGATGGAAGCAGTGGCGCCGATAAAAGTTCACACAAACTAAATAGCCGATTTATTTCATTAATTTGTTTTTCAACGTTATTTTTTGAGGATGATTGAATGGCCATATAGATTATTTTTCAATTACCCTTCATTCTCCATTCGAAATTGATTCTCAAGGGTAACTGGGGCCGAATATATTATTAATTCAATGTCAAAATTAAAAGATGGCGGAAATATTTTGTGATTTATGTTTCGATTCTATCCAAAATTGTTATCTGGAGATTTTTGAGATTGCAATAACTTATGAATTCAAGAATTGAAGATGGCGGATGAAGTTTTGTGATCTATGTTTTCATTCGTATAGGAGTGTTCGATGTCGATGATTATGGATTTTTTGTCAAAATTCAAGGTGGCGGACGGGTTTTTTACTAATGGTCCGATTGATTCTTCCGAAAATTAATATCCTATGGTTTTTGAGGTCTAGAATAATGGATTCCATGTGAAAATAAAAAAAATGAAGGGGGTAAAAATTAAATAAATTTACCACTAACATTTATTCAAATGTACTAAAATGGAACAATGTTTTAATAGATGAGTGAGGCAAGATATTCTGTGTTCAAACTAAATTTGTCGTATGACAAACTTCTGAGTCTGTAATTACCGGTTATCAGATGAGATGATATTGTCATACATCTAACAAAATATGTTTTTTTCACTCCATCTGAACAAAAGCTTGTCTTGGAAAAGTTTTTCATTTTACAATTTTGTCAGCTTTCTGTCTTCAATCAGATAAAATTTCCGATCGTAAAATCGTTTTTTGCAAAAACCAATGATTTCATGAAATATGTATATTTTTTTGTATAGACACGGTGGTCTCATAAGAATTCGAGAATCTCTCAATGTTTCCCATTCATCATGTCATATTACTTTTTTTCTTAAAAATGATCATAACCAAAAATCACTGAAGTTCCCTGAATTTACACAAATGTGTTGAATCATTAGCTCAAAAAAAATCGTTAAAATAAACTGAAGCCATAAAACTTTTAACCTACAACTGTGTTACGTCCTCTCTTAATTTTAAAATTTATATGAATCAAGGAAATGATTTTTAAGTGTTGATTACATTTCAGTCCTCCAATCGAATTCAATGGAATTTTTCATGCGAAACCACAATTGAAGTAAAAAAGTCGAGTGGAAAAGTAAATTATAATTCAAGAAATAAATACCTGTCAAAATTGAATTTGAGATCTCACAAATTTTTATTTTTCAGCAACGTTTCTGTTTGATGAATTATGTACTTGCGATATTTACTATCGATAACGTTTTGATATCCTTACTTCCATAGAGCATCGATTATTCATTTCAAAATCTCTTCGATTGCTATAAAGTCATGTTGTGACTAGTGAAAATTTCAAATGAAGAATGATTGTATGCCGTTTCTAATGCAATATAAAAATTAATGTCTTCCAATACTTTTTTAGCAGAATTTAGAAAAATTTTGTACTCTTTCGATTGTTGCATTCGAAAATGTTGGGTTCAAGTTATTTCGCTGATTAGTCGAAAACAGTGATTGTTTCTAAGATAATAATTAGTTTGAAATTTTGTAGTGGTCATCTACGTAACCGTATCATTTTTCGGATGCAATTTCAATCAACCAGTACAAAATATAACAGACATACGCGATGGATAATCAAGTATTCAACTGGACCACTGTAGACATATGTCGGTCGAATATATATCTTGAACCCATTTGCACAATGTTTACAATTTATGGCCAAATAATTAAAAAAAACAATTATTTAAAAAAATGTTCCGTTGAAAAATGACGGTTGCAAATCTCTTGCGTCACATACAATATTTGTCGTAATTATAACTGCAATTTGCAAAATTTTTGCCACTATTTCAGCAGTTGTAAGAATGCAAAAAATTTATATTAGTGAATAAATAGGTTCCGAAACTTTTACAAGGTTGCAAACTCAATGCATGTTGTAAACCATCATTACTATCGGTATGTATTAATGCACTAACATACCATTGAAGTTTGAAAATTTTTGGAATTAATGTGAATTGATTGTCTATTTCTACTGGCCTATAAGGATTATTCAGTTTACAGGAAAGGCAATAATAAAGCGTACTTGATAAAGAAATTATGATAATATTCAGATTCATCCAGTCTTCTGTGGGTGAATATTAACATCACGAATTACAGCACATTATCCAAGAAATAAAGTCCAGATTAGAATAGATTATACAAAGATGAACCAAGTTGAATATCAACTATTTAGTATGGTCCAAAAATATTCAACGGTTCGCCAGAGAGAAATTAGTTTTTCAGTGTCACGTTCAAGAAAGAGTTCTGTCTTTTTCTTGCAGTCTCCAAGTTCTTGATTCATTGCAGTTTTTCAAGAATCATCTTTGTCAACAGTACAAATGAATCTATTGTTTTACAACTATCATCAGAAGAATTCAGTATTGGCTTAATTTTTATTTCAAGAAATAGTTTTTCAAAAACAAGCGGTTGATAATGATATAATTTTTAGCTAAGGTTAATAATGAAAAACAAAAGCTCAAACACCGAATACTATCAGTGTCGATCCACTTGAATATAACAATCTCTCGATTCTTCCGATTCCCTGGACATGGCTTCATAATCTGAGGAACGAACTGAATGAAGAATCGTTCATATATGTTCCGTAATGAATATATGAATATTTTGGGGCGCAAGTTTTGATAAAAGTAATTTCTCCTAAAATAATATATAGACCAGGGTTGAGAAGACGATTATAGCCCACCCGCCTTTAATGCTTGGGCTTTATAATAGTTTTTTTTTCAACCTTTGTGGTGTATAATATACTGTTATCGAATTGGCTACATTTTTTAATCTAGCGATTTGGTTCATTTTTAATCTTACGTTGACCAAACCTACCTGTCTTCTAAAGATACTCCATAGTATTATCTTCAATGATTCAATGCATACTGAATGGACACTCTAAGACCTCATTCGCCAAAAAATTGCTCTTCATCAAAATGAATACGTCAGTTATTTTGGATATTTCTGTCAGTTATCTTTACTATTTTATGTAACTCTTAAATTATTTTTGCACTATATTGTTTGAGAGTAAACTTTTGAGGATATTGATATTATAATGGTAATACCGCATTGTTCGTTACTTACATGAGCCAAGGTGGTGGTTACAGAAGGAATTTCAATATGTCTCTTTCATACGGTGTTGAAAATGGTTTCGAAATTCCTCATTATTCTTAATAATATTATTGGAGGATATTGTGATTGATTCGAGCATTGCGAAGGATTTTATTAAATATGGGACTGGATTCAAATATGTTATAACTATAAGATGGAAGATAGTGACTGAAGTTTATCTTTCAGTCGCAGATGATTCCACATCTGATTTTATGAACATCCTGTTCATATTTTCAAATAAATCTATAAGAAACCTGTTTTTCCAAAACAAGTATATAGTTTCCTTCGGAATGGAAAATCCAACCCGGTATATAAATTTGAAGTAGAACAAAACTGAATGACAAAAATAGTTGCAGAAAACGTTTTCCTTTAATTGAAACAGAAAAAACTATGAATGTACCAAAATTATCCAACCTAATAAAATCATGAAAAGTGTGTAATTTTCTTGAAATTTGTTAAAGCGTGGAACTTTTTTTTCTATTATAAAAATCGTCGATCTACTCAGTGCAATTGAGGTCTGTAAAGAAACTCATATGGGCAATCGTTAACGTATCTTCTCTCAACTATATATGAATTTTCACTCAATGTACTGTCGTTGATCCTGAGGTTCCAAGGAGAGACTACCACCGAACACTACTTCTTTAATTCATTTAGACATATTTGGACCGATAGATTCATCCTATTGTTTGGTGGTTCTATATCAGTTTTATTTTCATCGATACAATACTAAGATATTAATTTTCTCCTCAGTTCAAATATTCCACGCCCAGAATTTTGACTTTTATTCTAGCAATAATTACTATATAGTGTATATTTCTCTAAGGATTTTTTTTCGTTATACCGCATATTTATTTTCACTGAATGACGGTCCAATGGTGAAATCGGATGTTAGTTCTGAGTAGGGGGCCCTAGGCGGCTGCCCAGTCTGCTTATACGTTAATCCGGGCCTGGGGATGGTAGAGAATCACGATCGTCTAGGGTCCAAGTCAAGCTGTGGCAGGGTAACAACGATTTTTAGCGAATAGCAACCAGCTCTGTTCTTCTCTGAAGTTGGCATGGTAAGTGGACACAAGTTTGTACGTCTTCTACTGAAGTCCAGTGTTGCCAAACATAAACTGAGCCGTAGGTCACCCTGACCAAATCGAGATGGAAGTAAATAGATCCGGAATAGATAGTTTGCAGATAAAAAATATAAGACGTAATAATTGTTATCGAGAAAATAAGGTTTATTCCGAATACAATTAACTTCATCTCTGCTAATTGTTCTTGTGATAATTATGTATGATAAAGATTTATTGGCAGTTTCAACATAGATGAGTCAAGTTTTTTCCGTCCTTTTGAAATAACATCGCTGGAACATCTGTTGATAATTGGAATATACGTTTTGGTTTTGCTTGAATGCGAATAAAAATATTGTTACTGTAAAACTAGACAATAAAATCAGACTGAGCTCCGAACCAAAACAAGTTTATAACTCGGCTAGATAAAGATGGGTATTAGAATATTATTACGACATTTACGCTAAATGCAACTCACTACTCGCACTCCCTTTCAATCACTATCATTAGGAACAAACGAGAATATGGGTATGGAGAGCTAAATGCTGATATATTAATGTAATATGTGAAATATGTTGTCTCAATGCTGTTTTTACAATCAATATTTAGTGTAATGCAAAGTATCAATCAACAAGTTTACGTGAATCACCAAAATGTGTTCACAATAATACTCATTTTTATAAACAATAGAACACAATTACCATTGCAATAATTTTGTTCAAATAGGAATTCCATTTTTGAATTTACTGCCTGTCTGACCCATTGTTAATCTATTACCTCTAGATATTTCAGATCCATCAAGTTTCTGATAATTTTTATATACTTTTTAATTTTGGCTCCACAAAAAGTTCAAATTTTCATGAAAACATCACGGTAACCACACCTTTGAAGAAAATGGACTAGGAGTTATTGAGAATTTAGAGATACAGTTGAATACCAATACATACATTTTTGTACCTGAACCTATACCTACCGCATAAATTCAATTTGATAGTTTATGTATTGGCCGTTAATGTATCAGCATAGATACACTTCACATACTTCAGTTATATTTGTTGAAAAGTTTGATGAACTTTGCATATCATTCGGCTGTCGCATGATATTGTTTCATGGTCTCTAAAATATATTATATGTCCTTGAAAAATACTTCGGACACTATCAATGAACAATTCAGTAAATCCTCCACGCCAAACTAATCGTGACAATAATTAGAAATATAACAAAAACAATACAATGAAGCACTCTCACAATTAAATATTTCTTAAATATATTGATTGTATTCTCCAGTTTATCTCGCTTACTGAATGCATTTGTCCCACTGACGAATCTTAGATCGAGTCGCTCTAAAATGTCTTGCCACACAAGCCACTAACTATCCCAAACTTAACCGAGACCAAAGATTGATCAGTTATATAAAAAACTATACAAGGTGTTATGTAATAAGTGTCCGATATTTCACAGGACGATTCCACAGTTATTTATAAGGTGAAAAGTTCATATAAGCATGGGTCCGCAATGCCTTCATCTTTGATACACAAGGTGTTGAAAATGTATTTTTATTTTGGTTTTTCGTAAATAATTTTTAAAATAACCTCGATTTTTGGACGAAAATTGGTATTTGGGGATTTTTTATTATGAGAAATTCAAATTTGATCTTAGTTTGGCCCTTAATTGTAGGGGGCGCCGCCTACAGGTATTTGTCTCTTTTGGGGAGTCACAACTTTGTCGTGCATGTATTCTAGAAGAAAAATCGATTCTTCTATCATTTTCACGTGAAAAAGGTATGCTTCGAGATATTTTTATTTAAATTAATCGATGCATTCAATCTTCTTCTCATTGATTCCTTGAAAATTAAAGTATCAAGTAGGCTAGTAAGTTTATTTCAATGGTTTTTTGTGCTGTCATGTCAAAAATAATATCTTGACGCATAGTTAAATAGTTTTATTTATTATTATTGTGATTATTTGTTGAAAAATGGTTAACTTCATCAATGCAGAGTATGCTGACATAAATTGTACATACGGACTTGCTAACGGAAATGTATATGAGGCTAGACGTTTGTATCTGGAGCGTTATCCGAACCGCACAAATCCTACTTCAAAAACGTTTTCAAGAATTCACGCTCGGTTGAGGGAAACAGGAAGTTTTGAGAAAGCTAGTCATCTTGGGTGCACGTCGGATGGTAAGAACCGCAGAAACCGAGGAAGTAGTACTTAATCTGGTAGGAGAACACCCGGAAACAAGCTCCAGAAAAATAGCGCTGGCGTTAAATCCAAATCCAAAAATATTTATTTCATTATACTAAGATACATTTTAAACTAAAACTAATATAAACATATCACAGTTGGTCCTTCTTGTCCTCTTCTTGTTGGGGATAGGAGAGGAAGGAAGGGACTTTGCTCTGTTGTTGGGGGACTTTTGACTGCCCTCTTGCCCTCCTATGGGGGCGAAGTGACAGCCCCTGCTGTTGTTAGCAGGTGAGCTCGTTGGCATACTAGTTTATGCCTGTTTTAATAATCACTTTATTCAAAACGCCTCCTGCTTATGCGTTTGTGTGCTTACTTCTTTTATATTTAAAAAACTCCCGTCATTTGTTTTTCCCTTTTAATATTAATTATTCGCTCCTCATGCTGAGAAAAGAAAATATAAACCCAGTTTCAAAAAATTAGTGCCCTTTCGGGCTTCGTTTGTTATTGGTCTACGATCTCGTTGTACAGGTCCAAATTTTGATATATTACGCCATGTTTACGATAGTGATTTACTCTAATTCCTATTATGTTCGCTGTGAGCGGACTTTTAGGGATGTGCGTTCTATAGAACTTGTCAGATATTCTCATGACGAAGTCATGTAGTTTTCCCATGTTCAGGTATGGAAAATTTAAATTGATGATTTGTTATATCCCTACCATATTCAAAGAGTTCAGGCCAACTCCCTCGTTACTTTTCGTTACGTATCAACTTCTGTCGTTGGTTTCTCCAATGCCTTTTCAAAATCCTTCATTTGAAAATCAAATCCTGTTTACCGACGAAGCAAATTTCCCACGCAACGCTATAGGTACGTAATTTTCACAACAATAATTTGTGGTCAGAGGACAACCCCCATGCGATACAGAAATCACATTTCCAAGAACAGTTCTCTCTTAACGTGTGGGCAGGAACTCTTTGAGATTATTTTATAGGTCCATTCTCTATTCCGGATAGTTTACACGGAGAGAGATATCGCCATTTTCTTGAAGAAGATTTGCCTATTTTACTGGAAGATGTGCCGCTTAGACTACGAAATGAAATGTGGTTTATGCATGACGGTGCCACGGCTCATTTCAGCATCCAAGCGTGAGAATTTTTAGATCAAACTTTCTGCAACCGTTGGATAGGTCGGGGAGAGCCTCAATCATGGCCCCCTAGGTCACCAGACCTTAACAGTTTGGATTTTTTCCTTTGAGGACATTTAATCCTTAATTTACCAGACACCCATCCAAAATGAGGAAGAATTAAGTAATCGAATAATTAACTCTTGTAGAACGATTAAAAATACTCCAGGAATTTTTCAAAGAGTGCGCGAATCAATGAGGATAAGATGGATGCGTGCATACAGGCCGGAGGTGGATATTTCGAACAATTATTGTGATTTTTACTCAGTGTTCTGTTGTTTATTGTTGTTAAAAAATTAACGTTTGAAATGTTTCTTTGTTGAATTAAAAAAAAAGTTTTCAAAATTGTTTCACTTATTGACAAACACATGCATCGATTAATTTGATTCAAAATATCTCGAAAACGGCTGCTTGTAGCGACTTTTGAAAAGCATACCTTTTTCACGTAAAAATAATAAAGGAATAAATTTTTCTTCGAGACAAAGTTGTGGGTCTCCGAAAGAGACAAAGACCTGTAGGCGGCGCCCCCTACAATAAAGGGCCAAACTAAGATCGAATTTGAATTTCTCATATTGAAAAATACCTAAATACCAATTTTCGTCCAAATATCTACATTATTTTAAAAACCAAAATAAAAATGAATATTTAACACCCTGTATATCAAAAATGAAGACCCTACGGACCCATGTTTATATGAACTTTCCACCTTATGAGTAACTGAGGAATCGTCCTGTAAAATATCGGACACTTATTCATAACACCCTGTATAACTACTTAGTACGGATGATTTGATCAAATATTGTACATGTAAATACATTAGTGAAAATACTCGATTGATTAAAAATATTCAATACAATTAATATCAACTGAAGGAAAAAGATGCAGAAAGAAAAAGAATAAGAATGCTAGGAATGTTCCTATGAATTAATTTGGTTTACCCAATGAATCCTTGATAGAACAGCGGTTATGAAATGGTGATATTCCCGAGAGAGTTTGTAATAAGTCTTAATCCGTTATTGGAAACTATTCTTAATTTCGGGAATCGTAGAATCGCCTCGACTGGAAGAACTGAGATATTGGGCATGAAGAAGACATCATTAAGATTTACTCAGAATAATGTTCAAGCTGCTACTCAAATAAGATACCGCTCTACAGGTGTCTGTGAATTCCAAGCCAAAAACAACGAGATTATTTCTACGCAATCTTCGATCCAGCGATTCGACTTTGCTTGACACCAATATTTTCTTCCTCCAAAATTATCATTTTGTTGTTAATACCTAAAAAATCATCTTCAATTTCAGTGAGAGTTTTGTTGGTTTTGTCCGTTTTTTTGTCAAAATTCACGAGAAGTTCTATAACATTTTCTAAGGAGATACTTTACATGGTCATATTTATGAAAAGCTGGAACGATCACCTGAACTAGATTTAATTCGAAGAAGTAAACAATTCCTTATCGCTTTTTTTAATCAGTGAATAATATCTCTTATACGGTATATCTTTCGATTTTGGGACGTTATTTCACTCAAATTAGGTGGGTGCTTCATCACCAAGAATCTAGGAGGATATATCTTTTGTACACTCTTTTCAGAAGGAAGTCCAATAATTTTACGACATCTAGAAGTTACCACAAGCTACAAAACACATCTCTACACTATGAGAACTTTTCCATATCACATTTAACGGGCCTCAATACATGTACTACCCTTCACATACTGTCACCTATATGAATTCTGTTCAAATTAGGGTTATTTAATCAGAAAAACTAGATGAAATGTATGTCAATCATTTATAAGAGAAACATTAGTTATATTTTGATATCTTATTCAATATGAATCTGTTGTGCAAATTATCTATACTATTGTAATCATCAGTCATATGTGTTTCATTAACTTTTAATCCTGTGCTCTTATTTAGTTATTTATGAATAATTTTATTTATTGTATCGTGAGGAATACGAACTACATTGTTTTATTACATATACTAGATTTTAATTATATTTAGTGCATGTTGTTTTATAACATTGTGTTATTATGAACTTTTTAACTAGTTATTTTTGTACATTTATTTAATCATATATTTTCTTAAAACTCCCTATTTTTTTGCGAAACAAGTGTTCTACACTTATCGTTATGATTACTCTATTCATTGTAACTATCTTAAATTGTATTTATATTGCCAATAAAGTTTATCGCCAATAAAGAATTATTTAAGGGGTCTGAGATGTATCCTGAAACGTTACCATAGTATTTATTTTTTAATTTTGATATATTTTTTGTGAATTACCTAGGAAACATCTTCTTACTGTACGTTACTGACAAGCTGAAAATGTTTCCATTTCCATATTCAAAGTATAAAAAATAAGCATGATCCAGTGTCTCTCGAACACCAAGGTTTTGTTGGAATTTTTCAAAAATGGTTTTTGTATGGAGGATTTAAATACTACCACATCAAGAATGAAAGGAAATTTAGGGAAATCTTTTATATCTTTGATGGAAAATATCTGGAGTCCTGATTCTTCTCTAAAAATGGTGGATACTTCACATTTCGTCCGTCTATTCAGAAATTTTGCTCCTTTCTTCGATCATAACGTCCCAGCAGATTAGGAAGAATTTCTGAAATACCTTCTGGTAGGTTTACATGAAGATTTAAACAAGGCGAGTGCAGAGATTCATCCATCAACAAACGATTTTGTTATCACGAATGATAATCAGAAAAATTCCATTTCATGGAAAAGATATCTGTCTACTCATAATCCCAAAATTGTGGATACATTTGCCAGTCAGCTGAAGTCTATATTGAGATGTACTTTTTGTAATTACTGCTCCGTTACTTTTGAACCTTTCTGGGTACTTTCAATCCCTATTCCAGACTTGCCAAACGAAGTCGTGAATTTAACACAATGTATTGAACTGTTGACAGAAGAGGAGACTTTCACTAACGATGCGAGCCCATACTGTTCAACTTGTGGAAAGGGAATTTAAAAAGATGATTCGTATACAAACATTTCCAAAAATTTTAGTTATACATTTAAAACGTGTTTCTTCGACTGACGGCAGTAAATTGTACAATGTGATTAATTTTCCCATACAAAATCTCAATTTGGACCAATATTCTGCTCAGGATGGAATGAATACTCTTTATAATATCTACGCCATATCTAATCATAGCGGCAGCATTTCCAATGGACACTATACTGCATATTGCAAACACCCTTATTCTAATTGTTGGCACCTCTTCGATGACTGCCGTGTATTTTCCAAGATTGATTCTCTCAGCTCCCAGGGAGCATGTGTCCTTTTCTATGAGAAAGTTGATGATCTGATTTCTGATGGTGTTGTGGGTTTTTCCGGGTTTTCCTCCAACTGAAACAGCAAATGCGCCATCACTTCGAGTCCCGGGCTTCAATCAAGATTTTCATCTTGATATTATTTTATATTTAAAACTTTGCTTTTGTATTTTTTAATTCTGAATAAAGTTTTATCTAAAAACAAGTCAAATCAACTGATTTGTCCTTTCTGAAAAGTGAAAAAGTAATTGTTATTACTTCCAGGAGATGTACTGCCACCTTCCCAAAAAAACATGAAGACAGTATTTACATTTTATGTACTCTATTGTTCATAAAAATAAATTGAATATCTGCGTGTTCCATCATGATATTTCCAAGAGTGTTTCCTACGAGAAGTTTTCGCCCAGTGAAACATTTATCTTGGAATCTTGGTAGCAACTATAACATTGGCATCATTGCATGATAGGTACTAGCGATCTGAATCGAGGGTGAACATGACAGCGATTCAGAATCAAGAGTGCGACTCGCTGCTTTTTTGGTTTGTAGAAGGGGGAACGTGATGGTACTCTTCTCAGTACGACGTAGCTCTAGCTTGAGCCGAGCCTCTGACTCCAGTTGTTACAGGAAAGTGCAAGTGGGGCCCCATACGTGCCATCGTTCAAGGACAACAAGTGCAACACTAAACTTGGACATAGCGTGCGCTCAGCTCGCGACATCATAGTGGGAATGATCCCTGTAGATACCAGGGCTGAATGGAAAGTTCATCTTGATACTTGCATTCGGAAATGAAATGATGCACCTAGTGAAATATATCAGCATGTACGTTAAAGAAACATTACCTGATGTTATTAGGTGAAAGCTCTATGGTTGTTTTTATTTCTTCTGGTAATATCTGGTAAATTCGTGGAGCTATGTATTCAGCGTTTTTTTGCCCTATAGTTTTTTCGCAACGAGGTCCTTTTAGGAGTTTATATCGGTTCTAGTATTATGGGGGTGAATGACTGGTTCCAAATGGATATTTCCTTTTTTAATAGCGTTCATTATACTCAGGCAGAACAGTTGGCGAATATCCAGAACAGCAGCTTCCTTGTACACACTATTACTAGAATAAGTTCTGCCTTTATTCAGTATGATTTTCAGTATCCATTTTTGGATAACGTGAAGGTTTGTGAGGTAACAGTCATTCACTCCTCCCCACCCTATTATACCATAGGATATTTGAGATTGTACAAGTGCGAAGTATAGCGTTCTTAGATGCCACTTATCCAGATAGTTTCTCAAATATTTGAAGTTGGAAAGAGTGCCTCTCAACTTCCTGACCGTATTCTTTGTCTGCAAATCCCAGCGTAAATGCCTATCTATAGTTATGCCTAAATATTTGATGGATTGACTTTCAGGAATACAATATGTATCGCCAATCTTCAGAGGTCCCATATTTGGTAATCCATTGGAGTATGAAGCAAAGGGTAGGTATTTGGTTTTTTCAAAATTAATTGTAAGTTTGTTGTGTGAGAACCATCTTTCGATTTTCGTAAAGTCGTTTTCAGCTGATGCCTTCAATTGCTGCCAGTTTGAGCCTATATATAGAATGGCAGTATCATCAGCAAAGCTCACTACTTTTCCCTCTGTTTGAAGAAGTAGGAGTTCATTTAGATAAGTAGTAAATAGGATGGGTCCCAGTATGGTTCCCTGAAGAACTCCAAATGTCACTATTTCAGGTCTACTTAATTTATTGCCGATGTTAACTCTCTGTTCACGGCTACTCAGATAACTTTGGAATAGATCATATGTTCTTCCCCGTATCCTACAATTTTCTAATTTTTTCAGGAGTTTACAATGGCTAACCGTATCAAATGCTTTGGAGAGATCGACAAAGTTGCACATTATTGGAATTTTTTTGTCTAGGGCTTCATATGTATAAGATGTTAAGGCTTGTATTGCATCTTCTGTCGATTTCCCCTCTCGGAATCCATACTGCTGGTCGGCTGTCAGTTTGTATTTCTTTGTGAATTTCACCAGCCGTTTTTGTGAAATTTTCTCGATAACTTTTGCAATATTCGAGATATATACATATATATATATATATATATATATATATATATATATACACGGTGAAGAAGTATAAGGATGAACAACACTTGGTAGTAAACAAAAAACCAACGGAGTCAACAAACAGAAAACAGCCGCACGTTTGTGGTTTCGGTTAGCAGACCCTGCATTCCAGGGCAACAACCAACGTCACCACGGAGACAGCTATAGCTACGTGCGTGACATATGAGTCCAAGATTATAAAGATGAAAGGAAGGAATATCGAGGGGACTGCTAAAAAGAAAATGGAAGAAATACAATGGACACAGCCCTCAAAAAAAAACGTTAACCGTAGACACGTGTTTCGGACTTTCGGCCCCCAACAGACGGTGAAGAAGTGCAAGGATGAACATCACTTGGTTTTAAACAACAAATCAACGGAGTCAACAAACAGAAAACAGCCACACATTTGTGGGTTCGGTTAGCAAATCAAGTACAAATGCTGAGATTTCAAACTGAAAACTCATTTTTATCAAAATGAATAAAAGCCCATGTTTTTCAGGGTTAGATTAATTTTTCAATATCTAAAAAAAATCGAAGTCGGTTCAGTAGTTCCAGAGATTACCCCTTACATACACACACACACACAAATTTTACCTCTTTATAATATTATATTAATATAGATGTCGACTTTATTCTTCATCTCAATTAAAATTGTAATTGAAAAATTGTTGAACTTTTAAGTTTGTCTTGAATACGTACAAAACGTACAAAACTTTATACAAAAAACTAACAACAATTCATAACCAATCACCCATTGGACTAACGTTCCAAGACAAAGATAAGCGAAAGGGCTTATCCCATCGCCACAGAAAGCCAAACAGCTTCTCGAGTTGGACAAGGAACACTTGAAACTGGTAACGGGACTACTCACCAAACCTTGTCCACTGTGGTATCACCTCAAAAAACAGATATATGAAATAGTGAACAGAATCCTTCAAAACACTTGCTTTGCGACTACCAAGTACTGTTCTGCAAAAGGCTCAAATTCCTTGATGGGGTTTCTCCATGGCTCTCAAATGGAGAATCCTGGGTCTTGAATAGATAAATGGCGATGTACAAAAAATATATAGGTCGAGGTACTGAGAGGCTGAAGAGCTTCAACGATACAATAACCAATCAAAATCTTGTCCATTTTCTTTGATACACAATTGCATGTTATTCATAATATTTTGCAATACTTCTCACAATTGGTTTCAATTTTTCTGTGAACAGCCCCGCCCCTTTTCGGATCGTGAAGGTATCTAGTGAAATCGTTTCATCCACTGATGCACAGATATCGAAAAATATAGATCCATTCTAAAAACAGTCGAGAATTCTATGATATAATTATTATATAAAAGTCTGCCCAAGTATCGTTTTACTATAATGGAATTTTTCAAACAACACTGTTTTTGGATATCGATAAATACATAACTCAGTTCCTCATTTGTATATTCCAAAACCGTATTATTCGAATTGGTCTCTGGAAAATCTCTGTCAACGTTTTTAGCTTGATTTGTTTTCGAATCATAATTGTACGAACAGCAGCTGAAATAAAATGATTATTATAATGATTTGTATTTCCTTTACAGTTTTGTTCTGTCGCTGAGAGCTATAAATATTTTGATGGACTTCATTACCATAATGCAGATAACGAAATATAAACACCACGTTCTCTTATACGTAACTGATAAGAATCACTGTACTCTCATTGAAAGATTGAAAGCATTCGTATATCCGGCTGAATCAACACTTTTCATAGATTGCTTAGCGACTAATAAATTTCAGTCGAGTTGAAACAAATTAGGAACAGCGATCTCAACGAATCATTCAAATTGTGAGATAATACAAATAGAGATAATACAAAATCTTGCACAAATTGAATCAACTGTTAGGAAGAGGTTAATGCCCCATTTATTCATCTTGTAATGTTCACATATAAAAAAGTCATCAGATTATTGTGAGTGATTTGCGAGTATTCCACTTACTATTTCATTCATTATTAGAAAAAAATCATTCTGGAAATTGGTTTACTTGGTAGAACACACTAGAAATTCGTATTAGTTGAGAATCATCCCATAAGCATAGACACTGGTGTGGAGCAGTTTTTCAGATAGCTGTCAAATGACCAGTGATGACGGTTACTTTTTTACCACGGAAAAATGCGAAAACATTGCATAACTCATTCCATCGACATAACAGGAGTGGAGAAAAGACCAACTTCCTTGAATATGAAGTGTGAAATTTTGAGATAATATTTAACTCTTGCAAGAATATTGGAAACACCCTGTTCATCCACTCGAAAAAATTACAAACACCTGCCATCTATGACCACGAAAGTTTCTTTTTATTTCGTAGAGATACGACCAACAAAACTAATGAAGAGATGATCTGATCATAATTTTCAACTATTAGGGATTTACTTGACTCTGAGCAACACAATCCACTCAATGATATAGGAAATGGTCGATACCCTAGCTGAATTAAGAGTAGAACATGACTTCAGCATCACCTCTGAGATACAGAAGAAGTTCAACCAGCTCAATTCAAAAACTCAATATACCAATACTAATATACCAGAATGTTAATCATTTGACAAATATGGAGTCAAGTTTCTTAATCTTTTGGATCTTAAACAAAATGGCTAAAACTATTCCTAATTACATAGCGGTAATTAGGAATAGTTTTAGCCATTTTGTTATATACTTACTTTTGAGAAATTTCATTGAAGTTGAGATGGAAAAAGATAGATCATTGACAGAGAAAAACGCAGAAAATCCTGCTTTATTTTGCCCAATTAATCTTAAAGGTATCAATTCAAATAATACATCAAATGCTGAATTCGAATGCCAAAAAGCCAAGTTTCTGAAACTGTACAATGCCCTCGGAGAAATCAATTGAAATAATTGGTATGAGTCGACTGATGACATTTTCGTTACAGAAAAAGTAATAATCAGTATCATCAAATATATTTTCATTTCAACTATAATAAAAACCATATCAAATGGCACCCGAACAATGTATACAAAATATAGAAAATAACATAAATGACGATGCTTTTTATTAATGGGAATACTTTGATAGCGTGGAATGTTATTCCAATCAAATAGACCACCTATGACTTGTCATTCAAAGATTCTGAAATTTTTAATAACATTCGGAATATTGTTATTGTTATTAATATAAATGTGCATGAAAATGTATAACTATCTGACCGATTTTCAAAACTGGAAACAGAAACGAATATATTTTTACAGAACAGTATGTCTAATATATGTGCATGTCAAATTATTTAAATACATTTTTATATAACAAAATATATTCAGACGAATTTTACGGACATGTAACCACGTGGAAGATCATGGGTTGACATTTAAATAAAATTTGAGTTGTAACACTGCATAGGAGGTATACTTATTTATTTTTAAAAGTTACAAAATAATCCTTCCTAAAAAGTTGCGAGTGGCTAACTCTCATAGTGGAGACAAGGGCCGTGATTCAATTGATAAAATGATTAGAAATTAAAAAAAATTATATTTTCTAGAAAATTAAGTTGTATTCATAAAGTTGAAATTTGGACGCCATCTGCAGTAAAAAAATACTTCACCCAACTTATTCACTATCAATTTCTGTAAATAAACTCACTATACCAAAAACATTCTTCAAATCCCGCAATAAAAGTCTGAACCTTTGAAATTATACTTCAATTCCTGGTTCTTCATCAAATACAATATATAGAATTCATATGCGAAAAAAAATATTCGCCAAATGCAAAGGTATGATACTGTTAATTCAACAAAAAATTTTTTGCTTGAATTTTTTTCGTTTCTGGATTTTGCACCACTGGCAGGAAAAACTACCACTATCATAAAACAGATTATAGTCCTGTTCGTTTGAAATGATCAGCCTGCTCGATCCAGCAGCAAAAATATCATTGGTCAAACTCAAACAAACAAATCATATCCTAATTATTTTTGAACTAACCTCTTCTAATAACATTTGTATGTACCTATGAACGTTTCTATATTAATAATTTTTTCACCTATAACTCCAACTGTTCGAAGTGAATAATAATCCGAATTTGCATCTATCATATCTCCATTTGATATTTTGATACTATTTCTTATAACTTCCTCAATTTTTGAATTTCCGCCTACTGATCACTCTGATTTGATTTTTCTGCTCCCTGAAAATTGATGGGGCAGATAAAGCATGATTCATCTGATCTGATGCAATTTGCTCCTGTCAAACGAACACTCTTTGATCAATTGCTCGGAACAAACGAACAACCAAATATTGCTCAAATCAGATTAGAGCAACGTGAGCATGACAAACGAACAGGCATTATATCTCAAAGAGTATCAATAATAGGAGAATGAAATTTTGCACGTAGGTACCATTCCATAGGTTGGTATGTACTGAGAAATATTTTTTTTCAAATCTTACCAAGTGAGATGAAAGTACCCCTTGAATATTTGAATATTTTTTATCTTACTGCAAAGCACGTCATTTTCATTTTATCTTTTTGGTTAAGAATATTTAAAATGAGTATCGGTCATAGCAGAATGAAATTTTGCACGAGGATTACATTCCAGGGGTAGGTAATGAGGTCCCTCATTATTCGAAATTCGATTCCAGTGGTGTGGAAACTACCCCGTGACTATTTGAATAATTTTTTATTTTCAAAATCCCTAATTTTCCAATTTACTCTTTCCTTGAGAAGGTTTATCTTGTAACTGGAAAAGTTATACCTTATCGGCGCTGAATTTAACGAAGGTGAATTTCATTTCATATTTACGTCAGATTCACTAGTATTGCTATAAAAAACAATTACTTTGGTAGTTTTGACTTGGGATATAAAGATATTTTGCTTTTTTTGTCTAATGTATAACTAGGTAAAATTGTGCTAATAATGGTGCTTTCAATCGATCGGAATCAACTATGAGGAATAAAAAAAGAACAAATTAAATGAGAAATTTTGGATTTTTCTTAAAATAATATCTATACTAATATGTTTGCTTCAATCAACTGACGTTGAGCAGCGGGTAGTGGTTCCGTGACATTGAAATTTATTAGAATTGTCTTTAGGGTTATTTTGCAAATAAGTGGAGCATATTAAACGTTTGGCTTCGTCATGAGGAATTCATTAAAAATCGAAAAACATCAATATATCTCATATAATGTTTATATCGAAAAACATTCTGCAAAGCATTTGGCCTCACTTCTCTTCAGATCCAGAAAAATTATATTTAAATGGTGCAGAAAAAAGGATGCGCTATTTATTCCACAAAGACCATGGCGTGTACCACCACTTTGCTGATCGAATTCAAATTGAATAAATCGAATCTACGAGAAATATTCTGGGTCTTTCATTTTCAAAGGAATTGATTGTGAATCAAATCATGTGCTCGCAATTACTGAATATATTTTTTTTACCAATTCAAAAGGACACAAAGAAATAAATTATTCTGGTTAACAACACAATTCAATCTTGGCCAAGATGCTTCTTTCTACAGCTCAAGATATCACCTTTTCACCTGAAAGTTTTATATCTTCTAGAATAGTGCCTCCTCATTTTTATGAATTGATGAAGCATGTGATCTCTAATTGGATGTATTCTGTTGATTACACAATGAATACAACAAAAAAAAATCTTCAATATTCAGTCATCAATACTGTCTCTCTTAGCATGAAGTATTTTCTTTTCAATTTCCATGATATTTCCCACCCTTTGGGTGCCATCTCGGTATCTTGAATTTTCACAGATAATTCATGATCCTCGACTCCAAAAACTGCTAGATTCTTGTAATGTGAAACCCAATAAAACACTGAAACTGTCAAATTAACTAATAAACCTGCGATCCCTCTAAATAAGTAGATTTTCTGAGAGCTCGTGTTACGAGCGTAACAAAAGAATACATCAGTTTTGTTCCGAAGAATAAAATACTTACCACTCCTATATGCCTGCCTGCAATGTTTATCATAATAGCTTCTGCATAAGGGGGAGAGGGGGTATTGCGAAATAAAACTGAAGGTCAAAATATTACTTCACTGCTGATATTGTTATTGTTCGTTTATCTCCTTCTTAATACAGAGTAACGATTTCTTATCGGTATGGCGAATTGATGTATTACGTTGTTTCCTATCATGCGGTCAGATAAGCTGAACATTGAGGCAGACATGTAAATAATTAAACTTCTCCTAGAAAGCAAGCATGTTGGATCTGCGTTTGTTTTATTGCAGTCATACGGTACTGTGTAGTATTGTTGATGTGACGACACAAATTCTGCAGTTAATCAAATTTCATTATCACTTGATAGTAATCCAACCGGTATCAAAGAACACAAATGTACAGCCATTTTGAATTGTTATTATCTGCCACTCGTCTGCTTTGAAGAAAATATAAATAACTTTTATGAAAATATGGCAACTAAACCAAAGGATTTGTTAATTGGGTAAATAATAATAATTCATTTTTAAATAATGTGATCTGACTTTATCGATCCCTGCTCTGAATAGGGCATTCTCATATTTAAATTTTATAGTAATAAAATTCACTTTGGAATAACAAATTTCATTACTCAGAACGAACAGATGGTGAACATAAAAATCTATATAGGGAATACGAAAATCCTTTAATATTTTTAGAATAAATACGGTGGGTATCGCCAACAGAAACATTCAAATAAACACTGGGTTCAGTGGCGTAACGAAAGCTTCTCAGGAGTATCTAGTATCGATATTTTATTAGAAAAATTTAAATTGAGTGAATTTGCGAATCAATGTTGTTAACGAAACAAAAGTTGCATCGAGCAAATGATCGCAATCAGGCCTAGCAATCATTGTATTTTTCATGAAGATTATATTTTTTTGATGTATTTGGCTTTCTGCTCATTCCCATATTAGAGCAGAAGAGTTTACTTCAAAAAACTTCTTGTGTATTGACGGATTATTTCATCTTTCTTGGAGACATAAATATTGACATTATGGATGAGAATATGGATATATCAACAGTTGAATACCTCAACATTATGAGTGAATTTTAATTTATATATCTGATTAATAACTAAACAAGGGTGACAGAAAATACAGAAACTTGTCAGGATCACATATTCATTAGAACCAAATCTGATACTGATTTCAAGGCTTTTACAAATTTTATATATTATTGTTTTCGCTATGGATAACTATATCAGAAATTTCCAATGCAATGGAATTCACACTGAAACTGTAAATGACTCAGAACAATGCAGTCAAATCCTGTCAGTAAATGAAAGAAATGCAAACTTAAAAATGATGCACAATAACATTAGAAGTATACACAGAAACTTTGAAGAAATGAAAGTATTCCTGAGTCAACAAAACAGTACATTTGATTGCATCATTTTCACTGAGACATACCAAATCGAAAACGTAGATCTATATAAACTGGTAGGATATGATATTATTTATAATGAAGCTAACCTTAACAAAAATGATGAGACTATTATATACTTGAAGAGTTCTCTTCCGTACAACTCATCCATTTTTAAATTAGGTGACGTCACAGTGACAAAACTAGAGATCCACATCTATAGCAAAATCATTCATCTGATGGCACTATATAGATCGTCATCAGTAGATCCATTCGAATTCAATATGCATTTACAAGAGTTTCTTGAATCAAAAAATAAAGAATATGATTATGAAATAATTGTGGGGGATATAAATATTGACATACTCAAAAAAGTTGATTACGCCACAGAGTACTTGAATATTCTCAATCAGTTTGGATATGAATCCATGATAAACAATTATACCCGTGTCCAAGGTGACACAAAATCATGCTTAGACCATATTTTCCTAAAAACAAAAACAGACCTTGAATACACCCTACCACTAGTGTTGCTTACTGATATAACAGACCATTATGCGATAGTTCTACAAATTATTGTCCCAAACAGAAATTGTAAATCAGAAAATAACCAAAATAAAATTTCCTACAGTTGAAACAAACTATGAACGATACAGATTGGAATTGCGTTTATGAACAAAGCACGGTTGAAGATAGTGCAAACTCATTTTTGAAAATAGTCTCCGATGGCATTGAAAAGTGTACAGTTACGAAACGAATAGCAAATGATACACAAAAAAAACAATGGATAACACCTGGAATCGTAAAATCAATTAACCACAAAAATAAATTATTCTCATTGACAAAATTGAACCCAAATAATCTAGAACTTAATAGAATATAAAAGATACAAGAAAGAAATTCGAAAAAAAAAAAAAAAATCAACTTGGAAATAAGAAAGCAATAAATACATTGCTGTCAGAATCTTCTAACAAAACGACTATTACTATGATAAAAAACAACAAAAACGAACTTATAACAAACCCACTGGATATATCAAAAGCATTCAATGAAAACTTCATTAACATGGGCGAAAACCTCGCAAAAAAGATAACTCCAGATGTAAATTATATAACGCCAAGGAAACGCGTAACACATTATCTCTATCTCTTACAC
Organism: Gonioctena quinquepunctata; assembly: GCA_018342105.1. Taxonomy (NCBI): domain Eukaryota; kingdom Metazoa; phylum Arthropoda; class Insecta; order Coleoptera; family Chrysomelidae; genus Gonioctena; species Gonioctena quinquepunctata. The sequence goes on along the minus strand of JAFIRS010000020.1, from coordinate 1,195,784 downwards.
ACAAATGAAAAAGAAATGAAAGAAGTGATTGAAAATCTAAAAAATAAGAAAGCAACCGGTTATGATAATATTAAGGCAGAAACACTAAAACAAATTTTACATTTCATTGCAGAACCACTGACATTTCTCATTAGTCTTATAATCGATACTGGAGAAGTCCCGTCAATCTTCAAAATCTCAGTGGTAAAACCAATATACAAAAAAGGTGATAAATTAGCTACAACAAACTACCGACCTATATCCTTAATATTGTAACGAACCTAGGCCGGACCTGTCGCCTCACACGTTGCCATCGACAGCGATGAGATCATCCCCGGAGATATTCGAGAACCATCCAGTCGCTCTTCCGCGGAAAACAACGGTCAATATTGGAAACAATTGGAACATGCCGTCGCCAACCGTCCGAATTCGAAACATCGAGAATGCTGTATCGGAGATAAATAGACAGCCCTCAAGAGGGAGTACACAGTCTGAACGAGCCCATACCATCGAGCTATACAGTGGCGTAGTAATATAAATTAAGTTGTAGATTAAGTGTTAAATAAATTAGTTAAACCAAGTTAAGTTTATTTACGTTACAATTGGTGTCGGAAGTGAGATTTTGAAAATAAACAAGTGATCGTGGAGTGGATAGTCAGAAAAATAAATTGATAGACCTTTTTGTACGCCCAAAATAGACAGTGGCCCGGTTTTCGCGAAGTGGACAATTGTGCGTGGGAATATAAACTGATACACTGTTCGCGTGAAACAGAAAATAGACAGTGGCCCGGTTTTCGCGAAGTGGACAATTGTGCGTGGGAATATAAACTGATACACTCTTCGCGTGAAACAGACAATAGACTGGTGGCCCGTGGAAAGAATTCGCGAAGTGAATTTTAACAAACTGATAAACTTTTCGTGTGAAACAGACTGATACCTCGTCAAAGACAAAATGTGTTCAAGAAAAGTGCGCCTTGCGGATTTGAAGGTAGGGAATTGAAACAGGAATTGGAGGAAAGGGGAAATGGAAACAACGGGTAAAAAGCAAGTACTCCAGGAAAGACTTGCAGAAGGACTTATACAAGAAGGTGAGGACCCCGAAACATTTTATTCAAAGTTCCGGAGGTGATTTGAGTCCGATAATAGAATCCTTGAAAGAAGAGCTGCAACAAAATTCGAGGACTTTGGAAGAAAATTCAAGAAGCTTGGAAGAAAATGCTAGAAATCTGGAAGAGAAGCTTGAAGAAAATTCTAGAAATCTGGAAGAGAAGCTTCAAGAAAATTCTATAAATCTGGCAGAGACGCTTTCTAGAAATCTGGAAGAGAAGCTTCGAGAAAATGCAAGAAGCCTGGAAGAGAAGTTCCTGGAAAACACAGAAGGCCTAAAAAAAGAATTGTGTGGTGTGGCTAATTTTCTAGAAGAAAGAATGGGAACCGTTGAGACAGAGATAGATAAAATTAGGGAGCAAATGAACACGGAGGTAGATAAAATGAAGGAAACGATCAGTAAGCTGGAAAAACGAATTAATAGTGCGCCCTCCACAGAGATGGTTAACGAAAATGCAATGCTGGACTTGAGTTTGAACTTGGATAAAGTTCAAGAGGGTATAAAAGATGTCAAGGTCATTTCTGAAATAGGAAGCTTTCCATGAAGCCGCCTCAATTCGACGGAAAAACTCCATGGGAAAATTACCGCCGACAGTTTGAAGCAGCGGCCAAAGCAAATGGATGGAATGCAGGGGAAAGAGCTGTAGCACTAACACTTGCATTACGTGGAGAAGCGACGAATATTCTACAAACTCTTACCGCCCAAGAACAGGAGGACTATGATCAGCTGATTAAACATCTAGAATTACGATATGGCCAGGCCCATTTGGAACACGTATACCACTCCCAACTGAAAAATCGCTGCCAGAAATCGGGCGAATCCTTACAAGAATTCGAAGCTGACATTGCACGCTTGGTTCGTCTCGCATATCCAGCTACACCGGAAAATGTAATGGAGCGATTAGCGGTTCAGGCATTCTTGGATGGACTCCGTGACCAAGAAACCAGACAAGCGTTGACACTAGCTCGTCCAACACATCTCGTAGACGCACTGGCACGCGCTTTGGAATTTGAGGCAGCAAAGCAATCCTGCAAAAACCAAAGTAAAGTTCGAAGTATTGAAGAAGACTCACAGGAGCATGCTGACTTGGAAGCTGCCATAAGAAAAGTGATGAAGGAAGTTTTGCCTGAGAAAAGACAGATAAGATGCTGGAATTGTGGCAAAATTGGACATGTGCGTAGCAAATGTCCAACATTCGAAAACACAACTCCGATGCAGGAAAACTAAAGAAGGTCGACGAGAAGGGGCAATCGTCGGCTTGTGTCCAGCAAGCCCCGGTTAACAACGCATATGTCGCTATCCTAAAACGACAGAACAGAGGTGTTTTCGTAGACGGTCTCATCAATAACGAGCCTTGCACCATGCTGCTAGATACAGGTGCGACTAGGACAATTCTCGGACCTTCCTTTGCCAGAACACCGGAACGAATTGAACCGACAACTTGGAAGCTACGCACAGCAACAGGGGAGCCAGCTATTGTATATGGCGAGCTACCGATTGAAATAATTTTGGGCAGCACTAAAGTGAAACATCAGGCACTTGTAGCGGACATCGAAGACGATGCAATCATCGGAATGGACATCATGAATTCCAGAGGGTTTGAATTGGATTTCAAAGGCGGCGTCCTACGTGTCAACGGAGAAGAGCTGGTACTTCATGGGAGAAGTGAAGAGTTGATCCGTGTGCTGTTGGCTGAAGATGTAAGCGTACCTGAGAGGGCTGAAACCATCCTGGAGGCTCGCCTGGACGGGAGTGCGAGCAGTGGAGACGTGATGATGTTCGAGCCCAAACTTCATGATGAGAAAATTGGACGAGGGATTGCACTAGGGAAGACCTTGTTGCGTGCTGACAAATTTGTGCCGGTGAGGGTCATGAATGTCAATTATTTCCCAGTGACCTTGAAGAAAGGAACAATTTTGGGGCACTGCTCGTCAGTTTCATCTGTGATCCGGGGCGTACGAGGTACGATTAGCCAACCCAACAACTTGCCCACAGAACTAGAAAAATTAGTTGCCATCTCTTCCAAAGATATAAAACCAGCTCAACAGCCCAAACTAAGAGATTTAGTCAAAAAGTACCAAGACATCTTCGATACCGGACAAGGAAAAGGAGGTCGAACTAATGTGGTCCAGCACAAGATTGATACTGGGGGTGCCCGACCGATCCGGCAATCAGCAAGAAGACTTCCTCTTGCCAAGAAGGAAGAGGCTGACAAAATAGTCAGCGATATGGGAAAAGAAGGAGTTATCGAACCATCTGACAGTCCCTGGTCCTCTCCAGTCGTACTGGTAAAGAAAAAGGATGGATCGACACGCTTTGTGTAGACTATCGCCAACTTAATAATGTCACGAAGAAGGACAGTTACCCTCTCCCAAGAATAGATGACACCCTAGACACGTTGGCTGGTTCCACGATTTTCTCGACCCTTGATCTGAAGAGTGGATATTGGCAAGTAGAACTGGCTCAGGAAGATCGAGAAAAGACTGCTTTTACCATCGGCTCAGGATTGTGGCAGTTCACCGTTATGCCATTCGGGCTCTGTAATGCTCCCGCCACATTCGAAAGATTGATGGAGACCGTGCTGAAGGGACTCTCCTGGAACACGTGTCTAGTGTATCTCGACGACATAATTGTGGTCGGCAGATCGTTTGAGGACCGCGTGAAGAACTTGGAGGAAGTATTCCTGCGACTGAGGAACTCGGATTGAAGCTGAGCCCTAAGAAATGCCATCTGTTCCAAAAGAAGTACGATACCTCGGCCACGTTGTCTCTGGGGAAGGAGTAGCAGTGGATGACCAGAAGATCAAAGCTGTTAAGGTTGGCCCATCGAAAGACATTCACCAACTTCGAAGTTTCCTTGGTTTATGCACATACTATCGCCGATATGTGCTGGGATTTGCCAACATCGCTAAACCACTGACCAGGCTCACGGAGGGCCAAACAAAGTTCCCGTGGTCCGAAGAATGTCAAGACTCATTCAGGAAGCTGAAAGGAGCTTTGATCAACGCACCTGTACTGAGCTATCCCCTACCCAAAGGGAAATTCATTTTGGATACGGACGCCAGCAATGTGGGACTTGGAGCTGTCCTATCTCAGATCCAGGAGGGACAGGAGAAGGTCATTGGTTATTTCAGCAAGACGCTTAGCAAACCCGAGCGCAATTACTGTGTCACCAGGCGAGAGCTGTTAGCCGTTGTAAAGGGAGTGGAGCACTTCTACAAGTACGTGTATGGAAGAAGATTCCTGTTGAGAACTGACCATGCAGCTCTCAAATGGCTCTTACAGTTCAAAAATCCTGAGGGTCAAGTAGCACGTTGGATCGAGAGACTCCAAGAATTCGATTTCGAGATCGAACATCGAGCCGGAACTAGCCATAAGAATGCAGATGCCTTGTCGCGAAGACCATGTCCAGATGATTGCTCACATTGCCGACGAGCAGAAGAGAAAGAAGCAACACTTTGTAGAACCGCGGCAATGGATGACAACTGGAATGACAGCAAGATCCAGAAAGACCAAGAGAGGGACCCCGACCTTGGCTTAGTCGTCAGCTGGAAGAAGGGCAATCGAAGACCATCATGGCAGGAAGTCGCAGGTTACTCGCCGGCTGTTAAGTCCTATTGGGCACAATGGAACTCTCTTATTCTGGACAATGGGATCCTGAAACGGGTGTTGGAGGCCGATATTGGTGGGGAAGACAGACGCCAAATAATTGTTCCCAGGAACAGAAGAGAGGAAGTGCTGCGGGAAATCCATAATGGAGTCGCCGGAGGACATCTGGGAGTGACGAAGACCCTGCAAAAAGTGAGGCAACGGTTTTACTGGACCAATTGTCAAGCTGACGTCCAGGACTGGTGCAGAAAGTGCGCTGTATGCGCTGCTAGCAATGGACCTCGAATACGACCCAGGGCCCCGATGCGTCAGTACAACGTAGGCAGCCCGTTCGAGAGAATCGCCATTGACATCGCCGGCCCGTTTCCCGTATCCGACCACGGGAATAAATACATCCTTGTGGCAATGGACTACTTCAGTAAGTGGGCGGAAGCCTATGCCCTGCCCAACCAGGAAGCCATCACCGTCGCCGACGTCTTGGTGAAAGAGTGGATATGTCGATTCGGTATTCCAATGGAGCTGCACTCGGATCAAGGCAGAAATTTCGAATCCAACCTTTTCCAAGGAATATGTCTACTGCTGAACATCCGCAAGACAAGAACCACGGCCCTACATCCGCAGTCCGATGGAATGGTGGAACGGATGAACAGGACGATCAACCGCCACTTGTCCAAGGTTGTCTCTGACCATCAAAGAGACTGGGACCAGTATCTTCATTTGTTCCTGATGGCCTATCGATCCGCAGTACACGAGTCAACCGGTCAAACTCCTGCTAGTATTATAATGGGCCGAGAACTGCGACTGCCTTGTGACCTGAAGTTTGGGATACCGCCAGGACAAGACACTGCGGGAGAGGACTACGTCAGCAAACTTCGGCAGAGAATGGACGACATCCACGAACGAGTCCGGTTGAACATCCAGAGTGCCAGCGATAAAATGAAGAAGACCTATGACATCAAGGCCGACGCTGGAGGATTTAAGGTTGATGACCTGGTTTGGCTGTACAACCCCAAACGTCGTCGTGGACTATCACCAAAGTTGCGGAACTCGTGGGAAGGCCCGTATAAAATCGTGAAAAGGATAAACGACCTTGTGTACCGAATCCATAAGCCACCCGAGGGAAACCAAGGGTCGTCCATTTCAACAGGTTGGCCCCTTACGCTGGAAACCATGACCAAGTTCGCACCCTCAAGCCACCGGAGGATGATATGACGTTCGAAAAGTTTATGTCCTTGTATTCAAACGGGCAGAAAGTTCTACATGGGGTTACTAGAGAGGAGTCACGAGACCTTTTCGAGGTGCCTGCTGACTACGCACTAGCGCACTGTGTGGCAGAAGATCTTCGAATGTCCAGGGGCATCGCCGTAGTGTTCTCCAAGAAATTTGGTCAACTCCAAACACTGCGGGAGCAGAATCCAGAAGTTGGTGGGGTGCTACAGTTGAAGAAAGGCCAGAGAAACATCTACTACCTAGTTACCAAGAGGCATTCCCAAGATAAACCGTCCTATGAAGATGTCTGGAAGAGTCTCACCAAACTAAGAGATACTATGGTGGACCAGAATCTGGCGGATCTAGCAATTCCAAAACTATCCTGTGGTATTGATGGGTTGGACTGGAGAGTCATAAGAAGTATGCTGGAGGCGATATTCAGATCCAGCGGCGTCAGGATTTTGGTTTGCTGTAACCCTCTTCCACGACCGATCATGAAGACCGTGGAGTGTTACTTCCATCGAACTTCACGGTGCAGATATGGGAGTCATGCAGATATCGTCACACTCCAAGGATGAAATTTCGGGACGAAATGTCTTTAAGAAGGGGGCAATGTAACGAACCTAGGCCGGACCTGTCGCCTCACACGTTGCCATCGACAGCGATGAGATCATCCCCGGAGATATTCGAGAACCATCCAGTCGCTCTTCCGCGGAAAACAACGGTCAATATTGGAAACAATTGGAACATGCCGTCGCCAACCGTCCGAATTCGAAACATCGAGAATGCTGTATCGGAGATAAATAGACAGCCCTCAAGAGGGAGTACACAGTCTGAACGAGCCCATACCATCGAGCTATACAGTGGCGTAGTAATATAAATTAAGTTGTAGATTAAGTGTTAAATAAATTAGTTAAACCAAGTTAAGTTTATTTACGTTACAATATCCAGTTTTGCCAAAATATTCGAGAAAATCATCAAACAAAGAGTGTTATCTAAAAAAATATAAAATCATATCTGAAAAGCAATATAGATTTCAAGAAGGTATCTCAACCCAAGACCCAATAGCACGACTGATGGAAAAAATCTATTGTGACCTGGATGACCAGAAACCATCGCTAGCCGTATTTCTAGATCTAGCGAAGGCTTTCGATACAGTGAGTTGTTCGCTTCTAATCAAATCCTTAGAGGATATTGGAGTACGGGGCTTACAACTAGATCTATTTCGGAACTATCTAGAAAACCGAATACAAATCGTGAACATAAATGGAACCTTCAGCACTCCAGGAACTTTAAAATACGGTGTACCTTAGGGAACCGTTCTGGGTCGCTTGCTATTCATACTATACGTGAATAACCTATTTCTTCTGGATACAGCTGGAGAAATTATCACCTTCGCAGACGATACGGTCATATATTATAACGATGTGGATTGGGACAAGATTGAAATTAAAGTTGAAAAAGATTTTCTTCAAATTGAAAAATGGTTCAAAAATCAATTACTCACCATAAATTTTGAAAAAATGTTTTTTATACCTTTCAGCTCATATAAAAAAAACTTACCACATTTTAAAAAAACTACAAATCGTGGACGATCACAAAACTATCGAGATAAATTCAGCCACGAGCGTAAAATACTTAGTTATTCATATTGACAGCCACTTAAAGTGGGATATCCATATAGAATATATCATGATAAAACTACGATCGTTAATCTATTTATCCTATAAATCCAGAAATTTTCTCCATCAAAATGACCAGATTACCCTGTATAATGTTATGGAATAATTGCATGTGGTGGAATACTGAAAACCCATCCACTTCCTTCAGAAAATATACTCAAGCGTTTTTACAAAATTATTCCCCCATATATATCCTTCGGAAAATTTACTCCAGGAAATCAAGCTCTTTAATCCAAGACAAATATATTTCTATAATGCTGCCAACCAACTATACAAAAATAAATACACTCTAGAAACCGCTCACAACTCCAGCTACGACACCAGATCAAAAACCCTCTTTTCTGTTCCACACATGAATGAAACTGTTGGACAAAGAAGTTCAAACTACTTAGGCCACAAAATTATAAACTCGCTTCCGTTCGAAATTATAAATATACATTCCACAAAAAAATTCGAAATAAAACAACAATAGAAAAAATTATAGACCCTAAAAATAACTGAAAACAAAATATTTATATCCCAAACTTTCATATTTTTATATTTTAGAGTATATTTAATATTGTTAACTGAATTTTCCATTTTATATCCTATACTGTGTATATATATATATATATATATATATATATATACAGTGTGACCCATTCAAAATGGAACCACCCCTGTGAAATACGCATTTTTCAGTCATTCTCAAAAAAATTTCATAACTTTAGTTTTATTTCCAAGGCACTCTATGGTTTCTTTTCTTCGTTAAAAACGGCAAAAGTTTATTAGGCAATTTTTGTTTTGAAATTTGACTACACCACTGGATTTGTAGTCGTTATAAATGAAAACCATGAAAATTTAATAAAAAAATATTGGTTAACAACGAAGTTACAACAACTTTAATTTTGGAAACAAAGTATTTGATATTAATTTTCATTGAGATTATAGACAAATTTAAAATCTGGCAACACTGCCGATACAAAGTAGAACACCAGTGAATTTGTACAGCGAAAATTCGAAGTCAATAGCTGATTCCGTTCTACAGTTATAACTCCTGAAAGTATGGTAATGTGAGCGATTTCTGGTGGAAGCGATTTTGTAATAAAAATCTAACTACGCCACTGGATTTGTGAATGATATTCCATCAAAATCATTTATTTAAGTATAGGTTATAAGTGTATTCGAAAATAACAGAAAATTAAAAATTCATTTTTAAGTTATGCAGTTTTCAATAGCCGATAAAAACGAAATGAACCGAATCAAGTTTTAAAGTATAAAATTATTTATTCAATAATAAAACAGAAAGCAGGACCAAAAAATGTTCCTTTTTTATTCTGCAAAACTCAACTGAAACAAGCTTTTAGAGAAGGTATCAATAATTTGAGGAAAGCTGAACTAATACATTGGGCATAGGTATTGTACTAAATCAATAGTAGGCTGTGATTTAGTACACCACAAATCGCTCACATTACCACACTTTCAGTAGTTATAACTGTTGAACGGAATGAGCTATTGACTTCGGATTTTCGCTGTACAAATTCTCTTGTGCTCTACTTGGCAGTGTTGCCAGATTTCATATATGTCTGCAATCTGAATAAAAATTATAATCAAATACTTTGTTTCCAAAATTAAAGTTGTTGTAACTTTGTTGTTAACCAATATTTTTGTATGAAATTTTGATGGTTTTCATTTATAACGACTACGAATTCAGTGGTGTAGTCAAATTTGGAAAAAAAATTGCCCAATAAACTTTTGCCGTTTTTGACGAAGAAAAAAAACCTTGGAAATGAAACTAAAGTTATGAAAATTCGTGTCAAGATACAGTTTTTGATGCTCAATATTAGAAAAAAATATTTTTGAGATTGACTGAAAAATGCGTATTCTACAAGGGTGGTTCCATTTTAAATGGGTCACACTATATATATATATATATATATATATATATATATATATATATTGTCATTTTACTTTTCGTACCATCTTTTATTTTATATAGCTTGTACCTTATACTTATCTTATCATGAAACTGAAACATTTACATTTATATATTTTTTTTATCGCACACAGTGACTAGTGCTTATCCCTTATGAGTGCTCGACACCCGCGAATATATTCCAACGTTATTATGCTACCCATTATTATTACAACTAAACTCACATATCACTATACTACATATCTTCAAATTGTAATGAATACAAAAATAAAGAAAACTGAAATGTTTGTGAACAATCCTAGAGCAGTAGACTATATCAAACGTAGGGCACATCTCCAGACAGTTGCTGGGAATCAGTGTATCGCATAGCCACTGTGGAATCTGCAACAAAAACTCTCATAGAAATTTCAGAATGTACCTACAGAAAAAAATCTAAGCAGCAAAAATTATAAAAATCCGACTATTATCTTACCACAAAAAATATAACCCCTCTCCTGTAGGCAATATGGTTATTGAGAAGGTGTGTCGATCCAAGATGTTATTTTAGATCTAACCGCTGAAATGTACTCTGCTATGGATAACAAGAAGGCATCACTATGTGTCTTCATAGACCTGTCAAAGGCATTCGACACGGTTAGCCACCCACTCCTTCTCAAATCACTTGAAAACGTAGGTCTAAGAGGAACCACACTAAAGCTGTTCCAAAGTTACCTGCTAAATAGAAAACAATGCGTGAAAATTGTTTTTTCAAAGTTACCCTTAAACATAAAACAATGCATGAAAATTAGAAAACACAAAAGCGACTTCAAGAAGAATATGGTGTGCCCCAGGGGCCCAATTCTGTTCAATATTTACCTAAATGACCTAATCTCAATCCCAACAATAGGAAAAATATTCACATATGTCGATGATACAGCCATTTTTCATGAGGACACCGCCTGGAATTCCCTGAAAAATAAACGAGAAATGGATCTTGGAAATATCAAGAACTAGTTTTCTCATGAACTCCTCGGAATGAATTTCGCCAAAACATACTGCCTACCAATGTATGCTTCTGCGCGGTACTCACCATCTGTTACTTCCCTCAATGTGTCCGATATTTTCACTATCACGCCTGTGAAACATATTAAATATCTTGGGACCATTATAGATAATCAACTCAAATGGAAATCACATATAAACTATGTAAAAAAAGCTCCAATTTCGAATGCATTGTTTCAAAGTCCTAAGAGATATGTTAAACAACAGAACACTTCAAACACATATATCTTATGGGGTACTGACGTGGGGATAAGTTGGAAAGACCACAATGAATAAACTGATAGTAACACAAAAAAGAATCCTTAAAATGATTTTCAAAAAAAATAACTCAACCGACATATGATCCCTACCTCGAAACAAATATATTTGATCCAGTACAACTCTTCTTCATGCATACTAATAAAATATTTTAAATCAAAACACAAACATCCGAGAACACTCAAACCAACCAAAATAATTTCGAAATGCGTTTCATGAATAAAGCTGTAGGACAAAAAAGCCACTGCTTCCTCAGTCTAAAATTATACAATACCAAATAAATAAAAAGTAAAAAAAATCAAAACGAACTCAAAAAACCATTAAATGACTACATCATCAGTATGCCACGTACAGAGATACATAAGCTAGTGTATTCCTAATTTTCCAAACAAAAATAAAGATTCCTGTTTTTATACACCCCATGGTATAACAACCTTTTTAAAATAATGCCTCTGTATTATATCGTAAATATATTTTTTACTCAAAGAACTGTAACATACTACTCTAAGTGTAATATATGTATATTTCTATGTTGTGCAAACATTTAGTGATAAATATGTTTTTGTACTTGTGTTATTTCTCACTGGTAACAGTTTATGTGACTTCTTTTGTTTATTAACTCAATTTTTTATTTGTGCCTCTATTTATATGGTACCTGAAGAAGTTAATAAACTATATGATAATTATTTATTTTCTAATTTTGTTCAAGTCAGTATCGGTCAAAATATATTAGTTGTTCTGAATGTAATAAATACCAACATCATTCATACTTTGACCAATCCGTTAATATTTATAGATAGTTATGGGGGCACTACATTAGTTGTGGTTGTTTTATTTGTATCGGTTGAGTAATCTGGATAGATAGCGTATCAATCAATTATTGATATACTTTTAATTTTTCTTTCCATTTTCATAAAAATGTTTCCATCTCACGTGTTATGTAAACCGTATGTGTTTATTCGGGTCTGGAAAAACGTCAATTGAACGTCGAAATCCAGATTTTCTAGTTTTTTCATGAAATCTCCCATTTGAAAAGTTCAATTGACGTTGAAAAATTGTTCCATGGGAAACAATTTTTCAATTACCAGCCAATGTTGTCTAAATCATACACAAAGGAACAATTGCATTAAATTCTTCAACAAAGACAACGCGTATCCAATGAAATATTCACCGAATAATTATTTTTTTAGGTTGAGAATATTAGTTCTCGACATGGTTTTCTGGGTTTTTCAAACTTCTGAAATCTGAAAATTAAAAAAAAACAATGATTTCTGAACAACTGGTAAAGGATAAATTATTCAATTTACCCCTAAAAGTTTACCAAATGTCTATTGTCTTGTGCAAATGAAATCTGCAGAATTATTTCGGATGACACACCTGCTATACCGATACAGGATGTTCAATTTCAGTTGATCACCATTCTGCCATTTATTCTCTGAGAAGAAGTAACCATGGTGGTCCATTTGAACAGAGTTTGCTGAAAAGCAGTTTCTTTCAACTTCCTCTTTTGTTGGTGTTGTTCACTCATGAAATGATTAGTATAATTCCATCATCATCAGATGTGAGGGTGTGTTTCGACATTTTTGAACCAATTATTCTATAATTTGTATGTTCTTCTTGCTGTACTGACAATGGTCCCGATGTTCCACCTATATAACTATCATCGCCCGAAAAAGGTATGTTATAAATACAATTTTTCGTTTTTTCATCGGTGTTTTTCTTTTTGTTTTTTATGTATACGTAATAATTTCACTGTGATTTGTTCGAAATTATGAACAGGATGTTCATAAAATCACATGTGGAATCATCTGCGACTGAAAGATAAGTTTTAGTCATTATCTTCCATCGTTCAAGATAACCTCTTGGAGGGTATTCATGTTGAAACGGGAAACATTCTCAATTGAAAATCGAATGGAAGTATTTTTCTGGAAATTGAAAAATTCACGGTAATAATGAAGTGATTTTTAGTAATATCTAACAGAAAACAACTACTTTCCCGGCTAAAGCCATTGAACTACATCTGATAGATATTGAGAAAGTGGGTAACTATTATTTCTGTGGCAGAGCGTATTGATTATCAAAGCTGAGGCGTTTCTACTTTTGCAGAGCGGAGTCGCGAAAGAACTGGTTGTTTGAGAGTTGTGACTTAGTTGAACTACGAGTTATCACTGTGTATTTGAACGATAACGCGAGAGTATTGAACGGTGAAGTGAACTAATGAACCGATCGTACTCGGTGATATGTAGAACTGACTGTACTGGACAAGACTGATGTTCTCTCAACCGAGTGATTTGAATGACGTTGGAAACTCGCTTTTATGTCCCAACCGATTTCGTCTATAATAGCATAATGATGTTACTGGAATTTGTAATCTGATCAGAAAAGTTGTTCACCAATTGAATTTGTTAATTGGGGTAATTTTTTTGTTTAGGGAAACAGTAGTATTTTGTAGTAGGTAGAATCGTCTCAGCTATACTGAAATATTTACATCATGAGTATGGAATAAAATATTTCAAATTAAAATGTATGAAATATAAATGTATGGAATAATATAAGTGGGATAATTCCCCATAGCGCAAAATTTCGATTTTGGACCTCCAAATTCACCATATTGGAAAATATGACGTAATCATCACGTTAAAAGTGGCCGATTCTTGAGATATTAGAAGAACTGCGAAATAGCGGAACTATAATCGAATAACACCCCTTACATCGAGAAAACCAATGTGTTACTTTGAATGACAAAGCCAAACTCTGCGAAAGAACCGAAAACAAAATGCTTATTGTGATTTATTTAGGGACAGGAACGTCAACTAATCACATATAAGTATCGCTAATTCACCTTTTCTCAAAGAAAATTCAGAATATAAGCTACTGACTACTTGAATATTTGTTCATCTGAGACGAAATGAACGCAGTAATTTATCGGTGCAACCTAGAAATTTGCCCATTTACCCTCGTAAAGATTTGTAGATTGATTGACCGATATATCAACCGAAGAGAGTAGACGTGTAAACAGGGGCTCCGTATAAATTGTCCTCAGTGGAGTGAATGTAAAAAAATTGTGAATAGTTCAGATAACACATCGGCAGGAAAAACTGTATGTATACAAATATTTATCGTAAAAACCCCAAACGAAGATTAGTATTTATTCAGTCCAACACGAGAAAAACAAAACTTAATAAATACGAAATATACTCGGAATATCCACAACACTACCTAGAGGGTGAAACAGTGGCTCAACTAAATTGCCTGAAACAGATTAAACGAGCAAACAGATCTATGATGAAATTTTGAAAAATAGTAACCAGATAAAGAATTACATAGAAGCGAGACTCGACTACAACTAAAAATTGAGGGAGTAAAAAACACAGTTATCGAACTAGAAAAAGAAAACTACAAGCTCAGAGAAGAAATAGAGTTTCTCAAAAGGGAACAAAATTTAAAAAAATAATAATATTTGGATTGAATAAAAAGAAGGAAGAAATAACACCGAAGAATTTGTGTACGGAACTCAAAGGGTTACTTGACGTGGAATTGAACGAAAGCGATTTCAGTGATTGTTGCCCATTAGGGAAATCGGATAAGTGTCCCATTAAAATTGAATTTTTATCGAACCTCAAAAAAAACACGTCCTACAAAATTGCAAGAAATGAAAAGGAAAAAATATTTCCATTGCCCACGATCTAACTCAAAAGCAGAGGAGTGACAGTAAAATTCTCAGGAAGCATATCTTTCTTGCAAACGAAGATAAATACGAAGACTGCTACATAAAAGGAAATAAGTTATTCGTGAACGGTTCGTCATACGAAGTAGATGATTTACTGGAAAAGCAATACCAAATGGTAAAAAATCCAAAAGAACAAAATAGTGCTCCTACGACTCCAACCCCGGGAAAAAATAGACTAACATAAGAAAATCGTCAACTTGCGGCAGTTGACAAATCACAAGGGACCCCAAAAACTTCGACCAATTGAAAAATCCCGCATCCTAATCAAACTATCCAATATGAGATAACCAAACCAAGAACACGCTCTGTGAAATTAAGTTAAAAAACATTTTGATATTTTCCTACCCCATGTACCCCTAGTTGTTTAGTTTTCTTTTTTCCCCAATTACTTATGCTGATCTGAATAGACTCTTAGTTGTAATGGAACAGTACATCCGAGAATCCGAAATAGAAACAATAGAAACTTTTACCCTACAGGGTAACAATGAATTGAATAAAATTTTACCAGTGAATGAACATCTTAAACATTTTACTATTATCCACAGTAATATCCGAAACATAAAAAAACCGATGAATTTGAAATCTTCTTGAATTTTATAAACCCAAAAATTGACTGTATCGTATTGACGGAAACATGGATTATACAAAACCCTGAGCTTCATAACATTACAGGATATGACTTAGTATACAATGAAGAGAGGTTGAATCAAAATGATGGTGTCTTATTATACATCAAGTCTACATTTAACTATACTCATCAAATAATTCAAATTAACAATACTAAAGCCATCAAAGTTGAGACCAACTACAGAAACAACAGAAACATAGTGATAACCGCTGCTTACAGATCACCCACTACAGATCCAAAAAAATTCAATAAAAGTTTGCAGGAATACTTACAAAACTATGATGAAAAACGCCGCATACTCTATATTCATTGGATATATTAATATCGATATTTCAAAAAGCGATGAACATTGCAATGAGTATCTTAATACATTAAACGAAGTCGGATATATATATCAGTAATAAATAGTGAAAGAGTGGTTCCTGCATTGATCATATCTCCATAAAAACAGCGAATCATTACCTTAATAATTTAGAGTAACATCACAGATCATTATAAATTGCACTTCAGGTTATACTAAACCAGGATGAACATGTGGCAACTAATAAAGATAAATTCAATAAATATATTGATCACGACAAACTCCAGAATTCGCTACGCAACATCTTTTGGAACCCTATATTTTCTGCAACAAATTCAAACGCTGGAACAAATGAATTCATAGATATCCTCACTCGAGCCATAAACGATTGCACAACCGTAAGGAGGGCCAAAAGAAGAAACACAAAGATTGCACCATGGATAACAAATGCTCTTGTTAAATCAATAAATACGAAAATTAAACTGTTCAAAAGTCTCCGAAATGATCCCCATAACTTGGAATTGAAAACACAAGATACAAATTATAAAAATAAACTCACAAATTTAATAAAAAAAAACAAATTCGACTATTACCAAAAACAAACTCAAATTCAACCGATGAACCAATGTTATGGAAAATAGTTAAAGAAATAAGTAAAACCAAAAAAAGTAAGCGCAACATAAAAACAATAAAATATGAATCGGAGGAATCGAAATATGATAAAAAGCAAATAGACAATGAATTCAACACTTTTTTCTCCCAAATAGATAAGAAAATGGCAAATAACGTGAAAAACGACCCTAGTTACAAACCGCATAGAGCAGTTTCTATGAACTCGTTTGTTCTATTGCCAACCGCTGATAAAGAAGTTGAGAGCATCATCAGTGAACTGAAAACAAAAAAATCTGCAGGTGTAGACGATATCAAAGCAGAAACTATCAAAACAATGATAGAAGAGCAACTTCATTTTTGATCCAAAGAATCAGCATTGCGATCCAGAGGGGTAATGCAGCTTCTGTTTTGGGAACTATTCCTTCATCACGTCAACTGAATGAATTATTTTTAAATCCTCAAAGGACGATTTTTCCTATGGAGAGTTCAAATAAATCCCTTGGTTCAGTTATTGATGATGACTTGTCAAAATCAACACGACCTTCCATATCTCCATGTAATTCTTCATCGAACAGCGTCATCTCCCTTCCACACAGATCCAGTGCCAGTAAAAATCATCATATCAGAGAGCACAGCTCTGTTAGTTATAACACCATCAACTCCCTAGTACACGGAAATGCCAAAATTCCTGGTTTGAATGGTCTGAAAAACATTGAAAATACCTGTTTCATGAACAGCATTATACAATGTTTATCGAACACCAAATGGTTGCTCGAGTATCTGCGAAAAGACGAGTATATGAGGGATATCAACACAAGCATATCAAATATGAAGGGTGCTTTGATAAACAATTCGCGTTAGTGATAAAAGATCTTTGGTCGGAAGATTCGTCTGATAAGGTGGTAAATACTGTTACCTTTAAAAGCCAGATACAAAAATTTGCACCTCGTTTCATGGGGTACGCTCAACAGGACGCTCAAGAATTTCTCAGATATTTACTGGAAGGTCTTCATGAAGATGTAAACAGAGTGACAGAAAAGCCCAAACCTACCTTGAAAGAAATCGATGAAATATTGAGTGACCATGAAAAGGCACAGGAGTCTTGGTCAAGATATCTTAGAATGGATAACTCGAAAATTGTTGATAATTTTGTTGGTCAACTAAAATCATCGTTGAATTGTATTTCATGCGGCTATTGTTCTGTCTCTTTTGACCCCTTCTGGGATCTTTCACTTCAAATTCCACAGAATACTGGCCAGCTCAGTCTTTCACAATGTTTAGACTCGTTTACCAGGGAAGACATTTTGGACGGCGAAGAAAAACCAACTTGTTGTAATTGTAAGGAAACGATAAAATGCACAAAGTCATTATCTATACATAAGTTCCCCAAAATATTAGTAATTCACTTGAAACGATTCTCGTCGATGGGGAGATTTATGGGAAAACCAAATGCCACCATTGACTTTCCTCTCGAAGGTTTAGATATGAGAAATTATGCAGCAGATAACGTAACACCGTGTCTTTACAACTTATATGCTGTGTCCAACCATAGTGGAACAATATATAGCGGACACTACACGGCTTACTGTAGGCACCCTTATGCAGGCACATGGTACAAGTATAATGACTCCAGAGTATCACCGATATCCCCAAAATCCCTTATAAGTGGAGAAGCATTCGTCCTCTTCTATGAGCAAGAGGACACCCAATCACACCTTTAGTTTTCCATTTTCATCCATCGAGTGAAATAAAAGATTCTAAAAAAAAAATAAGAAAAAAAGAAAAAGAAAAATGTCTACATATATTCTAGAACCTCTCACATACATTATAAATTTGTGCATGGAACAAGGTATCTGGCCCAGAGCGCTTAAGGAATCAATAGTAGTACCAGTTTACAAAAAATGAGATGAGACAGTGATCACTAATTATAGACCGATATCTCTAATAACGCATTTATCAAAAATTTTTGAGAAAATTAAAAAAAACGGTTATTCAAATATAATCTGATATCGAGTATGCAGTATGGTTTAAGAGAGAATGTCTCCACCCAAGACGCGTTGTTGGCACTAACTACGAAGATTTCTTCTGCTCTGGATGGGAACATGCCAAGTCTGTGTATTTATTGATCTGTCTGAAGCGTTCGACACTGTGAGCCATAGTCTCCTCTTACAGACATTGGAAGATATTGGCATCAGGAATAATTGTGTAAAACTATTCGACAGTTATCTCGCCAATAGACTCCAGTCTATCAGAGAGGATGATATGCATAGCGATCAAATGCAAATTGAGTATGGAGTTCCTCAAGGGAAGGTTTTGGGCCCAATCCTTTTCAATATTTACATCAATGACATGTTCTCTATCAGGAGCAGTGGAGAAATACTAGGATTTGCTGATGACACTGCAATATTTTATAAATCAAACACCTGGCAAGAATTAAAAATCACAGTAGAGACTGACCTTCCTTCAATAACAAAAATGGTTAGGAAACAAGTAACTTACTGTCAACCTGCAAAAAACCTACTACCTACCTTTTAGCTGTAATCGGTCCAACACGCCATCATTTGATAGCCTCACGGTTACCAATGGGTCAACTGTATATAATCCTGCCTGATTTTTTTATAAATATCTAAGAGTAATAATAGACACGAATCTCAAATGGGATTCCCATAATAACTATGTCTGTAATAAGTTACGTATAATTCTCTACAAGTTCAAATATCTGAAAGACATTCCATCAGCTCGAAGTACTGTACCATGCATTAGTTGAGAGCTACTTGCGATATTGTATAGTAGGATGGGGAGAGGCATTGAAAACACATATTCATCTTCTGGCGATACTGCAAAAAAGGTTCCTCAAGCTGATTATGTCCATGACTATAAATATCCATCTGAAGAACGATTTCAGGAAGCACATATATTCGATATTCGTCAGCTTTTTTATAATATCAATATAAAATACCACCGAGAAAAACATATCAATTCAAACCTACCTAATCATAATCACCAAACTCGGAAATAACACCATCACAAAATCCCACAGATGCAAAAATCTATTGGCCAGCGGTCATACCAATATATGGCTCCGAAAATGTATAACTCCATACCTCTCCATATACAAAAAATTGATAACTTGATTCTATATAAGAAAGAGTTGAAAATCTTCATTCACAGCCAACCTAGGGGAAAAGTTGCCGACATGGTAATGTGATTTTTATTTTTATTTTTAAAACCCTATACTCCGATACTTTGGTAACGTTCTAATATGTCTTTTTTAGTCTAGCTCTATATATGTATGTATCCATGTGTGTATATATACTCTTTGATTTAGATTTGGATTAATTGTTCTTATATATCTGGTTTCACTGTAAAATTTAACTCGTTACACTGTTGGAAAAGAGTTGTTGAAATAACAAAAAATAAGAAACCCAGGAGGTCCACTAGTATTATTGGTGAAATTGTCAAATTTCGATATTGACGCTGTTCACATTTACACATTTGTGGCTTTCACACCAATTTTTGCTATTTAACAAATTCAGTGTAGACGACTTCACAAAATCAGTAGTGCATCAACAACATTCAGTTGCTATTTTGTCACCTGTTTTTATTAAGCTGACCCAAAAATGTTTTTACAGTGAAGTAATCCATTTACTTTCGTCAATGAATTAACATAATATTTTAGTGAAATTAACATTGTAATATTGTCGATTCCTTTACTAGTTTTCATCATTTATAAACTGGCAAGAAGTAATTTGTAAACCTCATGCTGTTGGAATTTCATTCTCTTTATGTTGTTGTTGAAATAAAATTTTGTCGATTATTTTCTTTTAGTTTTTCATATTACACAGAAAAAAAGTTATATTGTCTTTTATTTCTTGTCAAAACATAAATAATATTTTTTTCAAATGACGTCAATTAGTAAGTATTTACTATCACTATTTTTTTTGTGAAAATATCTAATATTTGTTGGTAATATAGTTTTTCAGGAGGGATGGTTCAATAAATCAAGAATATATAACATTAGAATATTTTGAAACTTCTATTATAAAAAAAATAAATACTCAATTATAATAAATAACAGTTGAATGTAGATAAAATAAAATTAACAGCATTATCTGAAGAAATGAACAAATAAACATAAGGTAACACAATGAGTGAATGCCATTTATAATCCTTTTGTGGATTAATATAAAAGAATACTGTATTATAATAAATAACACTGCCGCGTGTAGGTAAAGAGCAGTAAGTGCAAGAATGAAGATTTTGAGTTTGCCAATTTATATCTTTTTTTACCCGACTGCGGCGAAGCCCGAAAAGACAGTTATGTGTTTGACCTGTATGTATGTACCCAGGTCATACACATAACCGTCCTTTTGGCTTTGCCGCAGTCGGGTAAAAAATATATGAATTGACAAACTCAAAATCATTTTTCTTGCACTTACTGCTCTTGACCCTCACGCGGCAGAAGAGTTGAATGCCGAGAAAATAAAATTAAAAACAGTTACTGAGTAATAAAATGTAATAACACCGAAACGAAATGTTTGCCTAAATTCACAATGCAAGTCACTATTCCAAAATAATTTCATATTTCGGCACAATACAATGAAAGTTCTGTTTATACGACAAACTCAAATCATATGCAACCAGATGCTACGAATTTTTTAGACTTATCAACTTGTAATTGAATCGTTCTGATTCTTTTACTATGTAAGATTGAGATTTGTCATCAAGGCATTTTGTAAACCAACACTATTGGTGGCATGAGCACAAATTGCAAATATTTTACAAAATATAGGGCACATGTATTGACTCATTTCAGTAGTCACAAAACTGTTAAGCCTGAAAGTACTCCCGAAAGCTTTTACATTTTTAGTAAATTTCAAGTTCAGTAATTTGATATCCAATAAAATTTGCAACTCTTCTTGATAAAGTTCATTATTGATATTTTTCAAAAAGCTTTTGCCATATATTGGTTCCAATGACAGGTTAATATTCCTTCAGATATTCCACATATGAGTTTGGTGTCTTGTCGAGAGAGTTTTGCAAACAGTTTTGAAGTTTTTCAAACTATGAATCAAATGTTGGAAATAAGCATGTTTAGATTCAAATCTCATACCCCATGAACCAACAAGTGGACCCATTATCCTAATTATATCTGGATAATGTATCATCAGATGATGTTTGGGAATAAGATGGTGATTCCCACGAGATAAAAATAATTCATGATGATTTTCAATCAATACTTGCAACTTTGATGCCAAGCCAGAACTACTCACATGACAGAATACAATACTTTTGATTTCTATTAGAATCAATATAACTTCATACTTCTCAGACTGTTCAACTGAAAGAATGTTGATTATATCATATATCAATAATGGGAAATTTTTTATAAGACACCAAGTCTAAGCTGCACATTACGTTGACACCTGTTGAACCTGAACAAACAAAATCACACTACAAATACCACATTAACAATACATCTCACAGAGGACAGACGACTGACTGAGATGATGTGCTCTGAAAGCGAATTTTTGGCGCTAATTCGATACTCGCATATGCACGAGAATTCCCAAAGGTGATCAATTCCTTTTTCACAACGAAATAGGATAAATTCCACAAATTTATTGGACAATACCACCAACAGTTTTGGTAATCCAACAATTTGCATTTTGACTATATCAGTTGTTTAACAAACAAAATTGTCGATTCCGCAAACTGTTCATAGCTATGAATACCTATTTGATGTTGCTAATGAATGCAACACTCTGAATTTGCAAGATCATTTGCTATTTCGTTTTAAGTCACGAAAATATTTGCAAAATAAAGTTGTTACAGCAGAAACATTCTATTTGAAAATTTCGACAACAATGGGGTAGACATACTGACAAAAAATGAGTGAAAATTGACAATGGATGGATTTAACTACAGACGGAGTAATTTGAGTAGTGAATTCCTGATTAATTGTTGTTGGTTTTAGCAAAATTTTTTCAACAAAACTAGATATTGTTGAAATTAACAACCCTTTTCTAACTGTGTAGGTCATATATTATTATTATTAGACGACTGTCTTATATTCTAATTTGATTTTTTTTAACGTCTATTTCGAAACAAGTGTGTTAAGCACTTATCGATGCATCCGATATCTATTCATCATTGCTCATTGTTTATGTATCTGTCTTTATATGATTTGAATAAATAAATATCTACATTATTATTATTATTATTTAATCTCTTTTGGATTATGGGACGTTATAACCCCTAAAACCTAATGAATAATTGAATTCCTCCACAACTATGTGGGTAGTTACACCATGTACCCAAGCTTTTGGGAGATTGAAAAAATTACGTTATGGGCACCGGTGGCTGGTCAGGTTGACAAGAGTCTTATCGATACCTGAGCCAAGCACCTGACAAGGAAGGTGCACGTTAAAATGCCCTAACAACTGTAGCAATAGATATGTCGTCCTATAACGAAGTAAATGAAATAGTACATGGTACGTATGTCTCCATGAGCGAGTCATACTCGCACTCTACAGCTTTTTCAAGATGTTTTCAATAGTATGAAATCCAATATATACGAGATTCCAATTTTCTAAGACGTAAATAAATTTAGACTTCACCAAAACTATGAAAACCTTCATGTAATCGATTAAAATTATATTCTTGAATTGTGAATACGTTTAATGCGCATTAGTGATTATGTATGCATGTAATCACAGGTGTTTGATAATCCGTTAGATGAAGCTGGTGCTAATCATGGCGCACTCCAGGAAGCGAAACGTCTCATCTCAATCACGAGATTGTACCCACGCCCCTCTACCCCATAACATAATTACTAGCTTATTGAGGCCAGCCGTTGTTACTGCAGAGGCTATTGCCACTACTACTGAATGTCAAGTACCAGTAATCTTCAGTTCTTACTTCGGAACAAGTAATGAAAGCTCTGTATTTGCAGTCGAATTATTAAATTTTATAATATAAATGAAGTTTTACCAGATGAATATAATAGAGATTTGTGGGCCCCAACCAACGATGTATTATCCATATTGGTTTTGGAAAAATATATCGTCATTCGGATAAATATATCATTCCGATCCAATTTAGTAATGACTTATGATAGTCTAGAAAATGCTCCTTGAGATATAAATACAGAAGCCATCCCATTTGGAATACTGGATAACTCAATCTGAATGAATGCATTCGTGTTCTGCAATATTCCCTGTATCAGAAAATATATCTAGATTTGTATGAATATGATGTTTCTAACAGTGGAAATCATTTGAACAACCCCACACAGCTGTGAGTTTCTTATCAAATTACCTAGAAATCCCATTAACAAATTCGCGTAAGCGAGTCAATGATCATATTTCAAGAGTTATCGTCTTGAGAATCTTTCATGAGTCGTCAATTAATTCGAAACCTTATCTAGTGAATAATATTTATGTTAGCACTGATGGATGAACCTCAATCATAACAATGAGATATAATTTCCAGATGGTGGAAATGAGGAATGATTTGTGGGTGAAGACTCAATGACAACAATATTCACTTTCCAGAATTATCTCGATGTCTTGAATATACGAGTATGTAGACAAGTTAATTATTTATGAGTCGGCGTCATGCAATCGAAACACATATTGATATGGAAATAATATGGCTGCGAATCCGTCTGTATAAAAAAATCTCGGAAAATATTTCAAAATTTGAAAATTGCCTCTGGATGATAATAGTAATAATTCTTCGATTTTTAGCCTTTCTGTTTTGCCACTTGGAATTCTGTATGGAACTGAGCAGTATTGATTTTGAAGCAAGGAGTGGGAGTGTAATTCATTCCGATAGCTGTTTTTTTCGCCGATAGGTTGGTAATTAATTTCGATTTAAGCTATTGAATGTTGAGGCATATTTCAATTGTCTGACAATTTCAAGTCCATTATTTTGAAATATAATATAAATAAAAAATATCAGAAAATAAACCAATGATCCAACAAAAAGATCAACATTTTACAGATCCCCAAAAATAAAAAAAACATTTACTCGAAATGCACAAATAATCTGGACCAACTTATAGACGACTTGAAGATGAAGTAGTGGACATTACTAGAAACAACTCCAAGAAGAATCAAGAAATGTTTTATTTTTCAAGATCCCATATACTTAAGATAAGATAATAATTATAATCAAGAAATGTTGCTTCACAAAGTTATGGATGATTATTACTTGCGAATTTACTACGTATGGTTTTCTAGCTTTCGTGGGGGTGTTGAAAAATCAGAAACGACGCAAAAATTTCTCATATACCCAACCGATACTTTATACGAAACCAAATTCGACATACGACGACAATTACTTTTCCCAAGTATTGTTCTAAACCACTTCCAAAACAAGCATACTTTCAAATAACTCATGAATACAATACAAGATATAAAACTAAATGAACAACAATTCCTGAAATGGTAAAAACTATAGCACAAAGATGTTTCAGCTACTTGGATATCATACAGCTACAATATCTTGGATTATTTAAGAAAAAAAAACTGGCTTCATTCAACATCCAGTTCGAAAATATACGATTTAATCGACCTACAAAATTCTTCATCATTCCTAAAACATCTCGTTCATCTAATTATAATGATGAATTATTTGTTCTATATAAATATCGAAGGTGCACAAATTTCAAATCTTTTTGGTATATTGAAGTATGTAATCGTATATTCTGGCTCTTTGACCCGCGAACAGGGATTCAAACAATTTGTGTGCTACCTATATTTACGAATACTAAACTGTAATATATGAACAAATATTATGAATCAATACAATGTTATTTTATGTAGATTGTAGATTGTAGATTGTAGAATAAGATCTCTCGTACATACCCTTAATCTATTCAAGATCTGGGATTCCAAGACTCCTTGCGAAGGTAATCAGTTTCCTGGGACCTATGTTCCTGGTGTCTTAGGGCGTTAGTGAAATTCTTCGAGGAACTTAAGCCTTCTGCAAACCAGTGCGTGGCCATCGCAAAGCAGGTGTTCTGAAGTATCAGCAAAGTTCTCGCAGTAACAGATCTGATCTATCCATTTCTGGAACCTTATTTCAGTGGGTTTTGATTTGGCTAGCTTCTCAGCGCCGATTTTTTTTTCCAATGTTGGCTCTGGAGAGACCACAGCAGGGTTATGGGCTGGGAAATTTAGTTTGTCGCTTCCTTAGCAAGGCTATCTGCTTCCTCATTGCCTTTGATACACTTGTGACCTGGCACCCATATCAGAGTGACCTGATTATTCGTAGCCAGTTGTCTCAGGGAGAGTTCGTCGAATCAGTCAAGAATAACAAATGTGCGACCTTAGAGCTCTTAGTGCTTCTTGGCTATGTGATTTTTGGCTTCCTGGAGCCTCGTGCGAGGCATTCTTGGGCGCAAATTCCAATAGCATGGATTTCTGCATGGAAAATTGTTGGAGCTTTGCCTAGGGGTTTTGATAGCCCAATACTGGAACCCGTTTCTCCCACTCCAGATCTCTCGTCCAACTTGGATTCATCATTATACCAAACTGATGCATCCCTTTCTAGTTGAGGCAAATTTGGTGTCTGTTTATGACCACTTCAGAAGGTTCAGTCAGATTTCCAGCATTCAAGTTTGATGTCTTGTGCAGTCTGAAGACACTCATTACAGTTTCCTTCATTACAAGTGCAAGTGGCGAAAGCATTACCTCTAATGCTGCAGTGGGGCATGAAAACATTGCCCCTGTGATTCCCAGACGGGTACCGCTGTTCCATTTTCTGTAGTGTTGAATTCTAGAAAAATACAATACTTTGCCGAGAAAAGAATTGGGATCCCAACGGGTGCCAAGTTCTCAATTGTCAGGGTTTTCGAAAATTCAACACTAGCGGGGTCAAAATGGGGGTTGAAAGTTTGTATAGGATTACCGTTAGTTCTCAAGTTGATGTGTGAGGTATTTGATTCAAATAAAGACATACATGGTCCAGTGTTTTCGATAATTCAATCCCTAAAGGGGTGATTCAACCCCTAAAGGGATGATTTATCCCCTAAAGGGGTGAAATGGGGGGCTAAATTGGGATTGGAATTTCGTATGGGGATTCTGTTATTTTTAAAGTAAGAGGCATAAAAACTGGTAACTGAAGTCTTTGTTACAAAGAGAGGAATGCATGTTCCAGTGTTTATAGAAATTCAACCACTAAAGGGCGAAAATTTGTATGAGGGTTCCGTTAGTTTCTTTGTTTATCCCGTATGCGTTCCTATACCATTCATCTGATTGCGATAAAACTTTGGTGAGTTGTGCATGCGCCTGCGAAATTATTCTGACATAGTAAAACCATTTTACAATAGGTGGCGCGCGAGTCGTTTCGACAAATGAGTGTATTTCATTTTGTATAGTAGCAGTGTGTGTTTTCGTGACTTTCCAGTTCATGTGTGGAGCTATCTAGCACCTAGCCTCTGAACAAATATCACTTCCATATAATTCATATTTCATTATGCGCTTCTCAGAATTATGCACGTGGGAATGGAAACTGGGACACCCTTTATAGCATGCTGTTCTCTCCCAGTCTCATTTCCCGTTTCAAAAATCTTCACAAGTGTACCAATATATAAATACACATATGTAAATATATCATCTGATATAAAAAAAAACAAATATTCTACATATAAGGACTCTCACGAAAATTACTCCTCATTTGCAGATATTATGATCGCTGTTATAATAACACATAATTAAAAACGCATAATGTAGGTTACATAGTATTTTCAAGATGTTAATTTGAATTCAATTAAAGGCTCGAACAGGTTTTATAAACAAGAAAAAGGACCAACATTATCTTTCCCGTAACCAATAATTAGACTTGATTTTTATTTTAAATCGAGAGTGGTATTAACTTTAGAGGTAGACCTATACTGTTATAGTAATTACACTAAATTAGGTGGATTGCTTTAATGATAGTGACAGTAAATTTGGTGGAGTAAATATCACTAGTTTAATCTGTACTATGAGATCGAGACACAATAGAAGACGAGTCGTCTGTGTCTTATTATTATTTTAATATCATGTTGACATGAAGCAAGATTGGTTTGAGATGTTCTAATTCTAGCTTTGTTATTGATAGCGATACGAACATAGGAAAGTGTAACAGCAGTATGCTAGGATGAAGAGATTGATGGTTCACTGCCCCTTATTTCCTGAATGAGCTCCAAATCAAAATGTGTTCCAAAGATTTATGATTTTTTTGCGGTACGATTAATTCATACATTATCAAAAAAAACATACAGAATCAATATAATTGCATGTATCCTAACTAAACGAAAGCACTGTATCAAACATCAATTAATATCTAATGGTAATAAAGGGCAGAAAACATAAGTTCACATATATCCCAATGCAATGAAAGAGAAGGGACAAATAGGAAACAACACAAAAAACATTACTTCATTGGATAGATATATTTCAAATACCTGGAACTGCAAGACTTATTTTGCACACTGGAACATCTCAAAGGCCAAAGATCACTAACCTGAATTCATTTGTGAAGCAATATATAGGAATATCCAAAAAATATTGTATTTTATTTCTAGGATAAGGGAAGATTATTCAAATGCTGTAATTTTTACATGCTTTATATTAGCTTCACTTGTATGTTTGTTTATTTGTAACCGACCTTTGGGTGCGATTTTGACCCATTTGCAGACGTCCGAATGATTTGAAATTTGGCAGGTGTACATAATTCCGGTGACAATGCATTAAGAAATTTTTGTGTGGAAAAAAAACAAAATGGCGGCTCCAATATGGCGTACGAGTTTTGTGATTATGGTCCCATTCGCTTCAAAATTGGTATTGGGGTTTCGTGGTTGGTGAATATGATTCTTTTGTCAAAATTGAAAAATTCAAAATGGCGGCTCCAAAATGGTGGACGAGTTTTGTGATTATGGTCTGATTCTATTCAAAATTGGTATGAGGGGGTTTTTGGGGTCGAATATTATGATTCTTTTGCGAAAATTGGAAAATTCAAGATGGCGGCTATAAAATGACGGCCGAGTTTTGTGATTATGGTCTGATTCTATTTGAAATTGGTATGTGGGGGTTTTCAAGATGGCGGCTTCAAAATGGCGGCCAAGTTTTGTGATTATGGTCTGATTCTATTCAAAATTGGTTTGTGGGGGTTTTTGGGGTCGAAGATTATGATAACCTAATCTGATAAGATTATTCCATTGTTTAATTTTCAAAAAAAAATAAAAAAATAATATTTTAAAAAAAACTAAAAAAACACGCTTCTATAAATAAACCACACTAAAAAGTAGGAAATAAATAATAGTTTAAAAAAACTAAAAAACACGCCACTATAAAAAACCAGACTAAAAAAATTTAAAATAAGCAAAAAATGTATTATATTTAAAAAAAAAGCGTGGGGTGCATGGTATCAATGATTATATAGTACATTACACACCTAGGGCAGTGGAGTAAGAAATGTCTCAGATCACAGGTAATTGTTGGCCGAGGCGATACCATGCACCCCACAATTTTTTTTAAATAAAATACATTTGTTTCTAATTTTCAATTTTTTTGTCTGGTTTTCTATAAAAGCGTGTTTTTTAGTTTTTTAGAGCTATTATTCATTAACGATCCGGCTTAGATAGGCAAGATTGGAAAGAGAAACACATATCCTTTAGCATTTTCCAAATTTTGGAAATAATTCATATCCAGGTACAGTTAATTATATTTGATTTA
This sequence comes from Gonioctena quinquepunctata, assembly GCA_018342105.1. Lineage (NCBI taxonomy): Eukaryota > Metazoa > Arthropoda > Insecta > Coleoptera > Chrysomelidae > Gonioctena > Gonioctena quinquepunctata. The sequence goes on along the minus strand of JAFIRS010000020.1, from coordinate 1,166,985 downwards.
TAGAAAAATAAAACATGTATTTCTACAAAGGTAATATGAAATGCATTTCGACAAGTTACCTTGTCTGCAATGAGAGACAGAAATCTGTAACATTCTTGATAGCCAGCCATAATTTCATTAAAAATTCATCGAGACAACTGACCACCAAAACATAACAGCTGACCACAAAAACATACACAATAGGTATATTTTGTTCGCATATCCATAAAAAAAAACTACTTCTCTGTATTTGCCATTTTGCAACAAACATTTGCAAAGTACCTTGTAGGACTTTGCACGTTAATCCATCGAATGTCTTTCAATGTCCGTCGAGGCATTAGCCAGGGAAGTAGTTGTTTTCTGATGGATATGCGACCAACATACACCTATTGTATAGGTTTTTGTAGTCAGCTGTCTTCAGGAATAAGACCTTATCTTCTTCAGGCACTTACAAAAATTAACCTAATGGTTATAACAGTAACAAACAATGAGAATTGAGAGCAGATAATATGAAAGAAATATATTGAAGTGAATAAAACTGAGTAAATGCTCAAACTCAAGTTTTCCCAAGAATATTATAGTATAGTATATTATAGTACAGTATAGTATATTTTTGGCTAAATTTTCCGGGCGAATGAGTTTTTGCTCCAAATATGTGTGAATAAAAGTCAGTAACAACTCTAGGCTCAAGTATATTCTCAAATTATTTGGAGTCTAGTCCAACCCATGCTCACTTTCTGTCAGTTTTGATCATGGCAATGTACATGAACGTTCGTAAGGAAAAAGTGTACAACGAAAGAAGAAAAATGGGTGATAGTAAAAAGCTTTCGAGGTTTGAGACTGGCAGTGTTGAATTTCTTACACAAGCATTTTCACCGGATAGTTATGAGACTCACACCACAACTAAAGAAAGTACGAAGGCGTAGATGGGCCAACAACAAAATATATTTCAAAAACATTTGGAATTGCTACTTTGAACTAACAATTGTCACTCTGAACTGACAATTGTCACTTCAAAGTGACAATTGTCATTTACAAAAACATCGGGAATTATCATTTTGAAGTGACAATTGTCAATTTGAAGTGACAATTGTCACTTCAAACTGACAATTGCCACTTTAAAATGCCAATTCCAGATGTTTTTCAAGTGACAATTGTCACTTCAAAGTGACAATTGTCAGTTCAAAGTGGCAATTCCAAATGTTTTTGAAAAATATTTTGTTGTTGGCCTTTCTACGCCTTCGTAAGAAAGGGAGAATATTCTCACGCGAGCAAATTCTCTGCAGGTCGGACACATGTTTATTCACTTCGTTTTCAGAAAGTGCTCCGAGCACTGAGCAAATACTAGTAGAAAATTGTCGGTTTCATTCACTTCACTCATTGTGAGCAGACTTCATTTTAATTTTATTCAATTGGTTAGAACTCCACCTGGTTACGGACAATTTTCAAAATTCAGAATTCTATATCCTTTCCCCCAGTTTTGTCTGTTTTACTGCTACATATTTTGCCACAGTGTAAGTTTTTACAATTTGCAGATCCAGTAAGGATAGTAAGAGGATTTTTTTCGATAATTTTGTGAATCTTCTGGAAGAAATTGTAACAGTTTCATATATATTTTTTAAATTTCAATATCAATTCTCTTTGATGGAACTCAAACGTATTCCCGATTCCTGAAGTGATAGTTTTTTTATTGAAGTCGCTCTTCGAATTACTGTTTGGAAGTCTAGTTTTCTGGATAACATTCTGACTAATTTGCATCCTATTTCGTAACAGGTTCGTATCGTGTTTTCGATCCAATATTACCTGTCACGCAGGTCGATACCAGTTTCTGATAAATGAAGGGTGTACCAAACCCTGAAAATATGTCTTCAGTACAGTCAACGATATAGATTTTCTATCTCTATTGATTACAACGAACTGTTTGAAAATATTTTTCAACTGGAAAAAAATCAATCCTAAGTTAAATGTGCAAACGCGAAAGGAAAACTCTATCGAAACTGAAAATAATTTCTGAAAATACTGAGGCACCAAAAAACATGAAAAGATTGAAAACTCTCAATGAAAATTACAACATGGAACTCAGAAATGCTAAAAACCTAGCAACTGATACATATATTGGTGAAGATGAAAATGAAGCTAGAGCTAGTTGGAAAACTAGAAAAAACACTAATTACGGAAACATTCATCAAAAGTGGATTCCAAACTATTCCAAGAATTTATTTTCGAAATTCGCGCAAATATGCGAGGAAGTATTGAATTAAAAAAATCAGCTGGTTCTGATATCGATGAATCAATAGCAAAATTATCGAGGAAACTCAAGACAGTATACTTATCCTTTGGATCAGCTTAACTGATTTAATTTCCAGTGCTGGTAAATTTCCAAATATTTCAAAGTATGCCAAAGGCTTGAACATACACAAAAAAATAAATAAATCATTGGTCAATAATTATCGACCAATCCTCATTAGTATTTTTTCAAAAATCATTAAAAATTTATTGAATAAAGTTCTATCAAACAGTTTGAATGCATGAACTTCTTCTATAAATAACTATCAGTTTGGTTTTCGAAAAAAATGCTCTACCTCCGATGCAGTGTTGTTGTAGTTGAAGCTATTGAATTGTATGACACACTTCTGGTGTATCCCACAAAATTCTACTCTAGAAGCTATCATATTATAGTTTAAGATATGCTGCTTTGAATTTCATTAAAAGTAATTCTCACAACCGTTTTTTATTACAACGATTTATCTGAGCTAAGACTCAACCTAACTTAGGTGTTATATAGGGTTCGCTAGTGTTTCACAACAATCGTTCGCGTTTCATTTATTGACGATACATCTTTAATTCATTATTCTGGCAGTAAGTATTCTTTTCAACCGACGAAACCAAAAAGGAGGAGGTTCTCTATTCGACCCGTATATTTTATGTTTTTCCATCATATTTTTTTATGTATGATCACGCATAACTTTTTACTGAGGCGTCCGATTCCGATAATTCTTTTTTCAGTGGATAGGGTGTACTTCGACTCTGGTCCCATTTGAATTTAAAAGATGAAATCCACCCCTAAGGGTAGCGAAATGAAGGATATTGATCACTCACCCTCTGAATTCTGGTCCGTTAACTGATTCTATCAGGCATAACTTTGTACTGGGTTCTTCGATTTGGATGATTCTTTTTTTAATAGATAGGGTATACCTTACATTTGGATTTCGAAAAAAATTAGCCACCCTTACGGGTAGAAAATAGGGGATAATTGATTTTTCACTAGTGAACATTAGCACACACATACGTAGTTGACAATGACAGATCGCTACTGACATTATTCTTGTTCCGTCAAAATCAGTATATTTTATGAGAGGATGGAATGATATACAATGTAATGAAATAAACTAACCAGAACAACGAAAATAATTTATATTACAACAAATAGTAAAAGTAGATAATCATATTATTTAACTGGTAATAGTTGAAGTAGGGAAGTAAGTATTTTGGAAGTAATAAAAAAACAAGTAGGTAGTAATTGGTAGATTTTAGCCACAAAAAATTGAAAAATCAAAACTTTTTAACAAAAAATTAATCCGACGAAATACGAAACTGAAAAATAAAAAATAAAAACTTTTTAACAAAAAATTAAACCGACGAAAAAATCAACTGAAAAGCAAAAAATAAAATAAACCTTCTTAGTCTAAATGATAATTGAGCTCCTAAACTAATGTACGTAACTGATTTTGAGTCGGCGCCAAACAAACTAGCAATTGAATTAGGTGAAGCGTAAAATGATGGCAGCGAGATGCATGGGTGCGTTTTGATGACTTCTTTCATAGATAATGATCTTCGATAATTGTTTGTTTGGCGCCGACTCAAAATCAGTTACTTACATTAGTTTAGGAGCTCAATTATCATTTAGACCAAGAAGGTTTATTTTATTTTTTGCTTTCCAGTTGATTTTTTCGTCGGTTTAATTTTTTGTTAAAAAGTTTTTATGATAATCAAGCTGAATGAATACCAGATGAAGTAAAATTTTGGTTAAGTGTAAAACACTCCAAATGAACAATAATAGATTTCAAAAATTGATTGTTTTCACGGTTAACCCTTTGGCTGATTTGAAAGTGTCAAATTATTGGGTGTTATTAACAGCTTGAATTGATCTAGTCACATTTCAGCTCTAAGAGTAAACTGCCAAGTGCTTTGTTTCCAATTGAAACGCCTAATTAGCTTCACATAATAAAAAATGGTTCAGTCTCATATTCAATACGGCATATCACTGTGGAGCAATTGCAGTAATGCTCGATATATCTTTATCATACAAAAAGGGATTTTTTGCTGCTGTTGTCTTATCAACCAAAAAATTATGTTGGTATATTTCTGTGTATATATATGCTGAAATCGTAGAAAAATTTATTTTGAACTGTACCTGCCAATATTGAAATTATTAATATTTGTGTTTCAAGAATCACAGAATAACTTTAAATTTATTATCTGTGTCAAATTTTCAATATTTTTTTGTTTATGTTTATAAAAATGTGGAATTTGGGAAAACCTGAACGGTGCATTCTGCAGGAGCTTTACCATAAAAAACAAATATTAATTGAATATTTGTAAAATTTGAAGGAAAGTTAAGTTACCTAGCTGATGTAACAAGAATTTTCAATTTGGAAAAATATAGAGTTATTTCATTAAGATTCCATTTTGATGGTGACAATTCTCTATGTACTCAGGTGAGTATTGAATATTTGTTAAATTTCGTACACATCACTGCTCCCAAAGTGGCATATGTAGTAAGTTACAGGGTCTACATAGAAGACCGGAGAGGAAAGTGTAGGTGATTGGGAGCATCAGAAAATAATTTAGAGTGAAGCAGAAGTGCAAGAAAAACTAGCAGCTGAGCATACATGCAGGCTCCTGTTACTAATAGGTGGTCGATTGGGGCTACCAGGTCTGAAGCATACGCTAGTAACTATGAATTATTCTGCAACACATATCCGAAAAATTCTGAGAGATAGCTCGGTTAGTATAGGAGACTCAAGGAAAGCTACCGGAACGAGAAATGGAAAGAATGTTAGTTGGCCCTCTCCAGACTTGGCGAAAAGTAAGTTGAGCTTGATCTTGAGGCATGTAGTGTTATTAGACAAAGGTATTGATTTCGGTGCTTTACAGAATAATGACCGGCATTATGAAGCTGATTAAAACAAAACATCTTTGGATTCTTGACCTCCGATGGCATTCACCTGTGATAATTCGACGTACCCAAGATTCCCCTAATGTATTTGGATGATTTGAAGTATATGCTTGGCTAGTGCAGCTTGAAGTTAGAACTACAATGCTCCAGAAGAAGAACTCCCCGTGGTGGATGGACATCTTCACCGTCATAGGGATATCGAAGAGTTTCATGCAGGAAGTGACCGGCGATTTGCTGGCCAAGGACACCATTGGCAATATGCATGGTGGAAAATCACTTACTATTAACTTTACTCTCTATTATTATTGATATTCTCTCACAGCGCCAGGGGAATTATAGTTAATTATTGGGAGATATTTTACAATAAACTCACTTTCAGAATGTCATGAAGTTCCACGAACTTTCAAGGTAAATTTTTGAGTAAATATTCACCTAATTATACCCTCAAATATCTTCAAATGGTCGAAGAATGAAGAAGTTGGTAAATACAATAAAAAAATCTCTTTTAGCGGGTTAGCATGCATTAATTGTTGATTGGTATCCTTTTTTCTCTATGGCAAACTGCAATAAGGAAATCAACTGTATTGTTGCTGTAATATATACTTTTTCTCATCATTGCCGACTGATGTATCTACGAAAATTTCTCGTTAATTGATGTTGACAATCTCTTTAAAACTGCATATCAAATTACAACTTTTTGCAAGATGTTATACCTCTTAGAATCTATGAATATTTATTATATGTGAATATGTCTCCACTTTATTCCCTGAATATTGAATAAACATTATAATTATTATTCATATATTATTTTGCTTCTATGACACCAGGCTAGCAATTTAGAATTCATTGCTACAGAAACTTCCTGCAAGATTATTTTGTGTAGAAGCCTAGTTTAAAAAAACGACCGTTCACACATTGGCCATGCCAAAGGCAATAAAATATTACTGTGGGCGTTTTATTGGTTCTACTTGGGCTAATATTCGATAACTTACGAGCATTTGTTTATGGAACTGAGGAATATGCCTGTTTATTTACGTGACATTTCCAGCTCTCAACCCCAAATGATGTCAAAAACGATTTACGATGTTTGAAATCGATGACTGTTATTAATTGTTCCAAATGACCTAAAATTTCGTCAGTTAATAATATTTTATAGAGTATTACGCGACAGTTCGAAATGACTTCCATTGCTTGGGAATCCTTCTTGAAATCTTCTCATCATGAAGATTTGTCATGAAATAAAATCGATCTCAATTTAACGGAATAATTGTTTTGGATTGATATTATTGTATTCTCCAGAGCTTCATTCACCTCAATGAAAATGTCTCAAATATGATGCGTTCATTTTTTCCTTTAAAAGATGTGGAAATTTTATTGTTTCAGGTTTAACGAAATTAAACCTCTTTCAAAATTGTCAATGCTGCAAACTATTATTTCGAATAAAAAATGGTGAATTATCGGCATGTCAAGCAAATCAAGAAATCTTGCAAGGGATACATGGAATTGCTGTTGGTAGAAAAACTTCCAAGTGATCACCAAATTCAAAAAGAATTAATTGAAAATTTAACATCTCAATTCTGCGAAATTACACTGGAAATTGTTAACAGTACAGTACACTAAAAGTACACAAGACATTGAAGATGAGGGAAACATTCTCAATCGAAGAAAATTTCGGATCTGCCATATAGACGGGAATAACAGATGACAAAGCAACCATTACAGACCTTCCACTGAGAAATAATATAAATAACAGACTTTTAAAAGTACGGTATAATGATAAATTCGTAAACTATGAAAATCCTAAGTTAGATTTGAAATCTTCCAATTGGGATACTTTTTACTCAATGAAAAATGTCGATTCACTTGCAAGCACTCTGGTTTCGAAGATTCTCTTGATTTTATAGATAAGAAGAACATTCAAAACGAAAATAAATCAGGCCAAGAAAACCTTGGATGATAAAAGTCTCACTCATACTCATTAATTCGATTAACTACAGAAAATCTTGATGGAAGATTACGAAAAAATTGTCGAATGTGGTAAAAAATAACCATGAACTCTTCCTTTTCAGGTGCATCAAATGGAAGAGAAATGATAGAAATATAAAAATATCTCAAAAGCAGAAGTATTAAATAAAAAAACAAAGATCACCAAATTGTTCAGATAGTTCCAAAAATTCCTCAACCGCTTCCTCAATTGATTCCTCAACTCAACTGTTTGAAAAGTTTTTCAGTCAGAACGACAAAATTTTTTCTTTTGTTTTGAGTAAGGGTCTTTTTAGAATATCTATCAGATGTAGTTCAATGTCCAGCGTGGCTTTAGCCGGGGAAGTAGTTGTTTTCTGTTAGACATTCACAAAAAAATAACTTCATTTTTGTCGTGGACTTTTCTATTCCCAGAAAAATCTTTCTATTCAATATTCAATTGAGAATGTTTCCCCTTTCAACGAGATATTTCCATTCAACCTCAAAAATAAGAATATTTTCTCTATTTTTCTCAATTAGGCTGTACGTTTGACAAGAGGATGTTACTGTGCGTGGTTCTATTTACCACAGATTCATGTAATAATTGAATAAAAACTTCAAATTACTTTTGGGTAGAAACTTTATACTTTCATCGGTAATTTTTTCGTCATTTAATCCATTTTTTGCAAAGTGTGCAAGATAGCAACCGTGATTCAGTTTGAGAGGGCTGATAGTTGATGATGATTTCTGTAATTTTCTTAGAAAACCTTCGACATACTACTGAATTTTTTTCTTTATTTTATGTAAACGATCAATTTTCCATACACTTTTGATAATTATAATAAACGTCGATGAAGAAATGATGATGAATGATGTACTGATAATTTGAGCAACTTCCCTTTTGGTAACTCTCTCAACCTGGAGTTATTCAGTTAATCAAGAATGAAACACATCATTCATGACGCACACAACCACTCAAGTAAATTATTCTCAATTTCTTCAGCATCTGAACTCACTGTATGTCGAGCGATCGTTTAATGAATTGTAAACCCTTGGGATTTTCATTTTCAATTGACCACACATCCTTTACTTTCATTTGAATCCTCAGCTTTCAACGTATTTGCCCTTTGCCCTCCTAGTGTAACGCTCACAAATCGATATGTTTACACACTATATTCACATCACTATTTATATATTTTTTGTAAAATAATTTAAGAAACATAATTGAATTTTTCGCACACTTCAGGCAAACTCTAGAAAACTAATTTATTTGAATTTGAGGTTTGGTAGATTCTGATACAAATGAAACTGGTAGATTCTGAGTCAAATGGTAATGGTATTGGTTCGCGACTACTAATGACAGGGGGGTGGGGTTTGGTTGATTTTGGCCGTTGTCTGACTGCTGAGCTCGCTGCTGGTAACCCACTACATATAGGAAGATTCGGGTAAATGTAGCCATCGAGGAAATAGCGAGATCGTACGTGCTTTTGCTATTTCCTGATGTTATTAAAGAGAAAACAGGCATTTCATTCGGCACCATCTCCCATGGGCAAGCACAGACACAAACGCACGAGGTGAGTACCTTTCAGAATATTTGCCTGCGACTAATATATATATATATATATATATATATATATATATATATATATATATATATATATATATATATTATATATATATATATATATGGGATATAACGAACCTTGTTGAGTGGAGGCTACATTTTTCAACCCATGAAACAAAATTTGGCACAAAAATACTTCTCATCAATATCTCGGCTAATTTCGAAACTCGTCCAGTAGTTTCAAAATGGCGGCTATTGAAAGATTTAAAAAAATGGCAATATTTCATTTCTATACCCGATATCGACAAACTATAAATCGTTTGATAGAACTTCATTAGCCCCACAACTTTTATCCGAAATGTATACATGAATAAAAGTAGCTGTAAATTATCATTCATGAAATCTACCCTTACGACTGGCCACATCATCGTTTTTTCAATATCATATCCTTGTTCAGCGACCTCAAAAATCCTCATAGCATCAATTTGGATAAAATTATTTCAAATTTGCCTAACAAATTTTTTTCTTCTGTAAGTCATTTCCAAGTAGTATCAAAAGGTTTGAGGAAACCTTCTGCCGCCCTCAAGGATTCCGAAATAATGCATAATTTTAAGCTATTTTTATTCCACCAAAAAAAAACTGGCATTTTTCCTCGGCAATTGGCAAACATGCTATCGGAAAGTACAGCCATACAGTGGCTGGGACATAAAAATGAGTTTTCAGCATCGTTCAAAGGAGTTTCAGTTAGCTACTCTTTCGGCATTGTTCAACACTTCAGTTCGAGTTTCAGTTCAAATCAGTTCGAGTTCAAGTACAGTAAGTTACTCTCTCGATATCGTTTAATACACAAATTTAACTCGTCGTACAACTTAGTCACAACTCGCCGTTCAATTCAAGTATCCAAAAATATATAAATAGTGATGTGAATATAGTGTGTAAACATATCCATTTGTGAGCGTTACACTAGGAGGGCAAAGGGCAAATACGTTGAAAGCTGAGAATTCAAATGAAAGTAAAGGATGTGTGGTCAATTGAAAATGAAAATCACAAGGGTTTACTATTCATTAAACGATCGCTCGAAATACAGTGAGTTCAGATGCTGAAGAAATTGAGAATAATTTACTTGAGTGGTTGTGTGCGTCATGAATGAAGTGTTTTATTTATGTTTCATTCTTTATTAACTGAATAACTTCAGGTTGAGAGAGTTACAAAAAGGGAGGTGGCTCAAGTTATCAGTACATCATTCATTATCATTTCTTCATCGACGTTTATTATAATTATCAAAAGTGTATGGAAAATTGATCGTTTACATAAAATAAATCAAAAATTTCAGTAGTATGTCGAAGGTTTCCTTAGAAAATTACAGAAAAAAAAATTATCAACATTTTTTTTCTTTATTTTCCACAATCTATGAACAATATATATATATATATATATATGTGGAAAACTACGGCCAGTGTAGGATGGCAAATAAATTAGTTGTCCCCGATTTACCAAATGACTATTTTGTATCAAGAAAATAACTTAATTTGTGCGAAACAACAACAGAATGCAATATTTTTACATTTTCAGAGAGAGGATCCTATTATGGTTTTTATTCTTGGTATAAATATATCAGTAATGTTTTCATACCGGCTGCAAAAAAGCAATGAGGTTGGAAGTCCTTAGTAATGTCTTCTCATATGATGAATTGAATTGTCAATGAAAAAATACCGAAGAGAGTAATGGGAAGATATCTGACTGGGCTTTGTGCAGAAGAGCACTAAGACCTACAAATATATCCATCACGAACTTCCTACAAAAATTCCACATATTACAGAATATATTGCTACCAAGTTCTATTCATCAACTATCAGTCCTCTCAAACTGAATCACGGTTGCTATCTTGCACACTTTGCCAAAATTGACTAAATGACGAAAAAATTACCGATGAAATTATAAAGTTTCCACCCAAAAGTAATTTGAAGAACCACGCACAGTAACATTCTCTTGTCAAACATACAGCCTAATTGAGAAAAATAAAGAAAATATTCTTATTTTTGAGGCTACAGTTGAATGGAAATATCTCGTTGAAAAGGGAAACATTCTCAATTGAATATTGAATAGAAAGATTTTTCTGTGAATAGAAAAATCCACGAGAAAAATGAAGTTATTTTTTTGTGAATGTCTAACAGAAAACAACTACTTCCCCGGCTAAAGCCACGCTGGACATCGAACTACATCTGATAGATATTCTAAAAAGACCCTTACTCAAAACAAAAGAAAAAATTCTGTCGTTCTGTCTGAAAAACTTTTCAAACAGTTGAGTTGAGGAATCAATTGAGGAAGCGGTTGAGGAATTTTTGGAACTATCTGAACAATTTGGTGATCTTTGTTTTTTTATTTAATACTTCTGCTTCTGAGATATTTTTATATTTCTATAATTTCTCTTCCATTTGATGCATCTGAAAAGAAAGAGTTCATAGTTTTATAATGTTTAGGTAAGTTGGAAGTTCCACAATTTATTTTTTGCATATTTCCCGCCTGCGTTAGCAAATCATTCATTGAATTTATCTGCAATAGAATTATTATAATTATTTATTTTGCTTTTTTAGTATGCAATTCCTTCACTTCATGTTTCATATATTTTTCGTTTATATTTTTAACCACATTCGACAATTTTTTCGTATTCTTCCATCAAGATTTTTTGTAGTCAATCGAATTAATGAGTATGAGTGAGACTTTTATTATCCAAGGTTTTCTTGGCCTGATTTATTTTCGTTTTGAATGTTCTTCTTATCTATAAAATCAAGAGAATCTTTGAAACCAGAGTGCTTGCAAGTGAATCGATATTTTTCATTGAGTAAAAAGTATCCCAATTGGAAGATTTCAAATCTAGCTTGGGATTTTCATAGTTTACGAATTCATCATTATACCGTACTTTTAAAAGTCTGGTATTTATATTATTTCTCAGTGGAAGGTCTGTAATGGTTGCTTTGTCATCTGTTATTCCCGTCAATATGGCAGATCCGAAATTTTCTTTGATATTCAATTGAGAATCTTTCCCTCACCTTCAATGTCTTGTGTACTTTTAGTGTACTGTACTGTTAACGATTTCCAGTGTAATTTCGCAGAATTAAGATGTTGAGTTTTCAATTAAAATTTTCTTCAATTTGGTGATCACTTGGAAGTTTTTCTACCAACAGCAATTCCATGTATTTCTTGCAAGATTTCTTGATTTGCTTGACATGCCGATAATTCACCATTTTTCATTCGAAAAAATACAGATGATAATAGTTTGCAGCATTGACAATTTTGAAAGAGGTTTATTTCCGTTGAACCTGAAACAATAAAATTTCCACATCTCTTTAAGGAAAAAATGAAGGCATCATATTTGAGACATTTTCATTGAGGTGAATGAAGCTCTGGAGAATACAATAATATCAATCCAAAACAATGATTTCGTTAAATTGAGATCGATTTTATTTTATGACAAATCATTCATGACGAGAACATTTCAAGAAGAATAGAACACTCTGTATATCAAGCAACGGAAGTCATTTCGAACTGTCGCGTAATACTCCATAAAATATTATTAACTGACGAAATTTTAGGTCATTTGGAACAATTAATAACAGTCATCGATTTCAAACATCGTAAATTGTTTTTGATATTTATTTGGTTAAGAGCTGGACATGTCACGTAGATAAACAGGCATATTCCTCAGTTCCATAAACAAATGCTCGTAAGTTATCGAATATTAGACCAAGTGGAACCAATAAAACGCCCACAGTCATATTTTATTGCCTTTGGCATGGCCAATGTGTGAATGGTCGTTTTTTTAAACTAGGCTTCTACACAAAATAATCTTGCAGGAAGTTTCTGTAGCAATGAATTCTAAATTGCTAGCCTGGTGTCATAGAAGCAAAATAATATATGAAAAATAATAATAATGTTTATTCAATATTCAGGGAATATAGTGGAGACATATTAACATATAATAAATATTTATAGATTCTAAGAGGTATAACATCTTGCAAAAGAGTTGTAATTTGATATTGTAACGTAAATAAACTTAACATGGTTTTACTAATTTATTTCGCACTTAAATTGACAACTAATTTATATTACTGGCTACGCCACTGTATAGCTCGATGTTATCGACTCGCCGAAAAAACTGCACTCCCTCTTGAGGGCTGCCTATTTATCTCCGATACAGCATTCTCGATGTTTCCAATTCTGGCGGTTGGTGCCCAGCATGTTCCAGTTATTTCCAATATCGACCGTTGTTATCTGCCGCGGCGTGACTGGATTGCTCTCGAATATCTCCGGGGATGACATCATCGCTGTCGATGGCAACGCGTGAGGCGACAGGTCCGGCCTAGGTTCGTTACATTGCCCCCTTCTTAAAGACATTTTGTCCCGAAATGTCATCCTTGGAGTGTGACGATATCTGCATGACTCCCCATAGTTGCACCGTGAAGTTCGATGGAAGTAACACTCCACGGTCTTCATGACTGGTCGTGGAAGAGGGTTACAGCAAACCAAAATCTTGACGCCGCTGGATCTGAATATCGCCTCCAGCATACTTCTTATGACCCTCCAGTCCAACCCATCAATACCACAGGACAATTTTGGAATTGCTAGATCCACCAGATTCTGGTCCACCATAGTGTCTCTTAGTTTGGTGAGACTCTTCCAGACATCTCCGTAGGACGGTTTATCTTGGGAATGCCTCTTGGTAACTAGGTAGTAGATGTTTCTCTGGCCTTTCTTCAACTGCAGCACCCCACCAACCTCTGGATTCTGCTCCCGCAGTGTTTGGAGTTGACCAAATTTCTTGGAAAACACTACGGCGATGCCCCTGGACATTTGAAGATCTTCTGCCACACAGTGCGCTAGAGCGTAGTCAGCAGGCACCTCGAAAAGGTCTCGTGACTCCTCTCTAGTAACCCCATGTAGAACTTTCTGCCCGTTTGAATGCAAGGACATAAACTTCTCGAACGTCATATCATCCTCCGGTGGCTTGAGGGTGCGAACTTGGTCATGGTTTCCAGCGTAAGGCCAACCTGTTGAAATGGACGACCCTTGGTTTCCCTCGGGGTGGCTTATGGATTCGGTAGACAAGGTCGTTTATCCTTTTCACGATCTTATACGGGCCTTCCCACGAGTTCCGCAACTTTGGTGATAGTCCACGACGACGTTTGGGGTTGTACAGCCAAACCAGGTCATCAACCTTAAATCCTCCAGCGTCGGCCTTGATGTCATAGGTCTTCTTCAATACTTCGAACTTTACTTTGGTTTTTGCAGGATTGCTTTGCTGCCTCAAATTCCAAAGCGCGTGCCAGTGCGTCTACGAGATGTGTTGGACGAGCTAGTGTCAACGCTTGTCTGGTTTCTTGGTCACGGAGTCCATCCAAGAATGACTGAACCGCTAATCGCTCCATTACATTTTCCGGTGTGGCTGGATATGCGAGACGAACCAAGCGTGCAATGTCAGCTTCGAATTCTTGTAAGGATTCGCCCGATTTCTGGCAGCGATTTTTCAGTTGGGAGTGGTATACGTGTTCCAAATGGGCCTGGCCATATCGTAATTCTAGATGTTTAATCAGCTGATCATAGTCCTCCTGTTCTTGGGCGGTAAGAGTTTGTAGAATATTCGTCGCTTCTCCACGTAATGCAAGTGTTAGTGCTACAGCTCTTTCCCCTGCATTCCATCCATTTGCTTTGGCCGCTGCTTCAAACTGTCGGCGGTAATTTTCCCATGGAGTTTTTCCGTCGAATTGAGGCGGCTTCATGGAAAGCTTCCCTATTTCAGAAATGACCTTGACATCTTGTATACCCTCTTGAACTTTATCCAAGTTCAAACTCAAGTCCAGCGTTGCATTTTTGTTAACCATCTCTGTGGAGGGCGCACTATCAATTCGTTTTTCCAGCTTACTGATCGTTTCCTTCATCTTGTCCATCTCTGCCTCGACGGTTCCTATTCTTTTTTTTAATTTCGACTCTCTCATCTTTTTTATTTTCTTGAACTTCTCTTCCAGATTTATAGAATTTTCTTGAAGCTTCTCTTCCAGGCTTCTTGAATTTTCTTGAAGCTTCTCTTCCAGATTTATAGAATTTTCTTGAAGCTTCTCTTCCAGATTTCTAGCATTTTGTTGCAGTTCTACTTTCACGGATTTAGTAGTTTCTTCGAGTTTATTCATTACCAAACTTAAATCACCTCCGGGAACTTCGAATAAAAATGTTTCGGGGTCCTCACCTTCTTGTATAAGTCCTTCTGCAAGTCTTTCCTGGAGTACTTGCTTTTTACCCGTTGTTTCCAGTTCCCTTTCCTCCAATTCCTGTTTCAATTCTGCTACCTTCAAATCCGCAAGGCGCACTTTTCTTGAACACATTTTGTCTTTGACGAGGTATCAGTCTGTTTTACACGAAAAGTTCATCAGTTTGTTAAAAATTCACTTCGCGAATTCTTTTCCACGGGCCACCAGTCTATTGTCTGTTTCACGCGAACAGTGTATCTGTATCCTCCAACTTTTTATTTTCAAAATCTCGCTTCCGACACCAATTGTAACGTAAATAAACTTAACATGGTTTTACTAATTTATTTCGCACTTAAATTGACAACTGATTTATATTACTGGCTACGCCACTGTATAGCTCGATGTTATCGACTCGCCGAAAAAACTGCACTCCCTCTTGAGGGCTGCCTATTTATCTCCGATACAGCATTCTCGATGTTTCCAATTCTGGCGGTTGGTGCCCAGCATGTTCCAGTTATTTCCAATATCGACCGTTGTTATCTGCCGCGGCGTGACTGGATTGCTCTCGAATATCTCCGGGGATGACATCATCGCTGTCGATGGCAACGCGTGAGGCGACAGGTCCGGCCTAGGTTCGTTACAATATGTAGTAAGGGTAGATTCCATTAATGATAATTTACAGCAATTTTTATTTATGTGTACATTTCGGAGAAAAACTTTTCGGATAAAAGTTGAGGGGCTATAGAAGCTCTATCAAACGATTTATAGTTTGTCGATATTAGGTATGGAAATGAAATATTGCGATTTTTTAAAATCTTTCAATAACCGCCATTTTGAAACTACTGGACCAGTTTCGAAATTAGCCGAGGTATTGATGAGAAGTATTTTTGTGCCAAATTCTGTTTCATGAGGTGAAAAATGTAGCCTCCACTTAACAAGGTTCGTTATATCCCATATATATATATATATATATATATATATATATATATATATATATATATATATATATATATATATAACTATGAATTTGAAATAAACTTTGTAGAAAGGATATTCCTTGAGGTTGCAGTCAAAATAATGGCCTATGAGAAAAAGTAAAACTCTTTCTTATTTAGTCAAGCTTTCGAAAATGTTTATTTTCATTATCAAGACAAGTAAGGTAAGGTTAAGTGAAGACAGCGAACTAATTACCATTTCGTGTTTGAGGACTTTTCAAAATCATATCACTATGACCCACTACTAGTAATATATAAAAATAAACAATGGCACTCGCACATATTGTTTTAGATACTTAATTTAAACACTTTAAAATTTGAAACGGCACAATAATTACCACATGGTTGAAGCGTGATTTCTTTTTCAGTCACGCTTCAACCATGTGGTAATTATTGTGCCGTTTCAAATTTTAAAGTGTTTAAATTAAGTATCTAAAACAATATGTGCGAGTGCCATTGTTTATTTTTATATATTACTAGTAGTGGGTCATAGTGATATGATTTTGAAAATCCTCAAACACGAAATGGTGATTAGTTCGCTGTCTTCACTTAACCTCACCTTACTTGTCTTGATAATGAAAATAAACATTTTCGAAAGCTTGACTAAATAAGAAAGAGTTTTACTTTTTCTCATAGGCCATTATTTTGACTGCAACCTCAAGGAATATCCTTTCTACAAAGTTTATTTCAAATTCATAGTTATTTTCAACTAGTCCAGTCACGAGACTACCCTTCTTCTATATATATATATATATATATATATATATATATATAGTTTTCATATCACTTTTTTGATCTTTGAAATAGTTTTTGGTCTTTGAAACATGTCCTAAAAATTCAAATTTGGTATATTTTGAAATTATTCAATATTTTAAACTCTGTATTTCTCGAAATAAAACTTTTTGATTTTTCTTAAATTGCACTCTTTTTTATTTGTCATTTTGAGAGTAATCTGTGGACATTTCAGATGTTAATCTTCGAAATAAAAAAATGGCAGATCTTTAATTGATTTCAGACATAATTACTTCTACGTTGATGTAATTTTATATACGAACTATTCCTTTACATATTTATTTCACGTTTATGAACATGACTTCTCGTTGGCTGCATTTTTCATCTTAAATTTAGGTTAGGTTAATTTGACCAATTATATCAAAAGTTATAACAAAATTTGTTGTAAAGCGCTCGTGGCTGCGTGCTCCTCCAGCGCTGCACTTCAGAGTCGCCGCCTCACATTTTCGCATGTTGGCAAAAAAAAATCTGCAGCGTACAGTTTTTGTTTAAAAAAAAAAAATTAATTTTCCTTTTTCATGTAAAATTTCCAATTTTTGCGAGTGACACCGTTAGTTATTCAATTTTTTTAATTCAATATACAAAGTAATTTAATAATTAATTAAGCACAAACCTACGATTGGTAACTTTTCATATGCTTTTTCCAACATCATCACTAATGTACAGTAAAAATTACCACCATCCCCCATCTTCTAAAAGCTAAAATCTAATATTAATCCACTAGTATACGTAGAGCGTTAGGTGAGCACTAAACTCACCGATCAATTGTTCTCTCGTGTTCTATATCTCTCTAAAATTCAAATATGATATTATCGATCCAATATAAAGTACATCAAAAGATAAACTTAAATTTCTATTTCAAACAAGAATTTTAAGCAGGAACTCATTTATGAAAATGGACATTTTGTCAATTTACTAAAAAAACGTAATATGTTCGTATTTGGTACAATTTACACTTATATTAACAGAGAAAAAAAAAATTTGGGCTGCGTACCTATAATACCCGTAATATAAATATATGTTCATTAGGTAAGTTTTTTTTTTCTGTATAAACGTTATCAAAGTTTATTTAACAACAAATATCGCGGATTTTGAAGCAACATTCGTTTATTTTTTGGTTTTTGGCAAAATTTTATTATTAATTCAATTTTTTCAATGAAACCAATCAGACTTTTTTGAAGTACAGATTACAAGCTTCAGAAAGTGCCATTGAAAAATCTCAATATCATATTTTAAACTAGAGTTTTTGGTTTTTGAAGCATGGGCTAAAAATTCAAATTTGTCATTTTTTGAAATTACTCAATATTTTGATCACTGTATTTTTTTAAATGAAATTTTAAGATTTTTTTATTGGCACACCTTCTCAAGTGTCATTTTGGGAGTAAAGTGTAAAAATTTCAGATGTTAATTTTGAAAATTCAAAAAATGGCATATCTTTAATTGATTTTATAGAAAATTATACTTTGACGTAACTTCATATATGTACTATTCTATTCCTATTCACAATTTTTTTCACATATTCAAACCTGACAGCTGGTTAGCTATTTTAATCTTCTTTCATTCAAATTTTTGTTATCTTAATTTGATCAATTAAATCAAAAGTTATAACACATTAAGTGAATCGCGCTCGTGGCTACGTGCTCCTCCAGCGATGCACTACATTTTCGTGCATTAGAAAAAAAATCTGCAACTTACAGTTTTCATTTTAGAGAAAAACTTTATTGAAAAAATATATTTTTCTCAAACAATATAATTTTGCAACTTATTTGTTAAATACTAAATTAAGCAAACACCTTACGGTTGGTAACTTTTTATAAATTGTTCCTAACATCATCACTTATGTACAGTAAAAAGTTACCACCATTCCCTAATTTTCTGAAGGGTTAATTTGATTTACCTAATGAAATAGCAGTAATTTGGTTTATCCTGATGGAATAGTAGTTATTATCTTGGGATGCTGGCTAAATTCCAAGTGATTTTATGATGTTTACTGGAATTCGGAATCCGATCAGAAGAGTTGTTCACAAATTTCTTTGTTGGGGAAATTTGTGAATTTAGGAAACATCCGTACTTCGTAGGTAGGCAGCTAAACTGAAATATTTACATGCGACAACATAATACTTGAAATTCATATGTGTGAACTCTCAACCTAATAAATATTTGAAATTCAAGTGTATGATATATATATATATATATATATATATATATATATATATTATATATATATGAGTTCTTCACTGAACTTAAGTGAGTTAATATTTCCATGGTTTATCCATTGGATACCGTTTCTTTTTTTTTAATTTCATTTCCCTGGAAAATGTATATCCCTTCGTGTATATTCCATTCACAAAAGTTGATATAGTATGCCCTCAATTATATTCAATAGCTTGCCTACAGATATTAAAAATTTCCAAAATATCTCACTATTGAAGAAATATTTGATATTATTTTTATGCAAAACTGTTTTCATTCAGTGTCGGAATTTTAAATGTAACTTCAACTAACTATAAGTCTACTGAATATTTAGTTTGTTAGTTTTTCTAATTTAATGTGTTTTCCTGTATTTTACTTTTAGGTTCAGTTATATATATATATATATATATTGTTATGATGGGTTGTTTATATGATTTATAATTTGTATGATTTTAATAATTTATTTCATAGATTATTATTTCTGAAACCCTATCATAACAAATACAAAATACCTCCGGCTATGTAATGTTACCTTTTTCCTTTTCAAACCCTTTTACGTTATTCCAGCTCAGTCAGGTACGCCTTTGAACATGTATGACTCCTTCTTCAGTAGCAGGTTCCTGTAATCGGTGTTGCCGGCTATGGCACTATCGATTCGATCATAAAAGATGTTCAGTGGAGAAAAGTAAAGTTAGAAATTGAAAAATAAACACAGGTTTGCAGAAAATAATCAAAGTAGTTGACTTCATTCAGATGAAAACTTAAATATACCCTACTCTGCGATAACTACCTTATACTAGCAGAACAATGTCAAAAATATATAGTGCAGTTTGATGTTTGTGATAATGAAAATTTTATGAAGAAAGTTTGAACATATTATCAGTCTTTTGGGTATGGAATTTTATGGTTGTTCAGCCCAAAACAAAATAACCAGTGGTTTAGAACACTTAAAGTTCTTGGTTTTATATGAAAAGTTGCACTTAGGCGAGTTCAGTTATTGAATACCTTGTAGCTGCGTTTCTGTTGACGTTTCCAATCCTGTGGACGTGTTTCAGGGATCTCACTGACAGCTCACCTGCACTCCTTCCAAGGATTTATTTTCTGGACCAGGTAGGTGGAATTTTTATTTACTATGTGCTTCCTCCGACCAGCCTTTCAAGAAATCTTCCTCGTTCGGCAATTTTATATCAGGTTTCCTTATATTATGGGTGAAAGCCAAATTTAGTACGTGGCTTCACTTTCTCGAACTTTTTTCAATCTTTTCCAAAGTTATTATCTTGATCCATGGCAACACTCACCAAATTTTTATTTTTCACAGATTTCCGAATTTGTATCACTTCCTACCGAATTATTTGCTATTCTAATCAATGTTTATGATTTTATGAATGATATTCAATTCTAACTCTTACATACTATTTACAGAATCATATAAAATGTATTTTTTTCAATTTCTGCCCTTACATTTCATTCTATATCAATACTTTTCCCACATAAACTCTTTCGAATCCCATTGGTGGGTTTTCTGTTCACGTGAATTGTCATAAAGGATGTTCAAAACTCATCTATACTTTGATCTTGCTTTAATTCAATATTTTCCATAAATTTCAATTTTGATATGGTTTAATCGTGGATTTTTGTTAGATGTATTGTTGGATATATAATTTTGATACCAGAACTACTTCAGTAATGTTCTCTTCACAGACATGTATCGACTTTTGAAAAGGATGCAATTTAGTTTTGATAGTTCGAACAAGATGAATACTTATATAGGGGTGACTCCTCATCATTTTATGATCAAAAACTATTCGCAAAGTAGAATTTAATTGATATGATTCATAAAAATTTGTATGGCCACCATATTGATGGCGGTACTGACAAATTATGAATATGCGTAATAAGCTCTGTTAGAGAACAATTATTGTACGAGGTCTGCTCCCATTCCATTCCATGATCAATATTCATGAAACAAATCTGAATGCACACAATTGCATGCTGACGATGGCTCACATTGCACCGGCAATTTTACCCCCAACAAGTCTTGACCAGTCCAAACACGTGTCCAGTCTACGGCACAGGTGGATGCAGATCTAACGACAATCTAAAAGGGTATGAGATGAGCAGTGCATCGAGACAAAGAGTCTGAAGGCTGGCAGGTAGAGGCAAATTTTACAGTCTGTCTTCCTTTTGGGTTGAGTTTTCGAAATAGGGCCGTGATGAGGAGATATATGCGTAACACGTCCCGATGTTTTTTCCAAACAGGTAGTTCATATTTCAACTTCTAACAATTGAACGACTGGAAAATAGAATTATATTTTCGGATGGTTAGAGATGGAAACATTCGGCTTTTTATGTTGAAATCCTCCTCAAATGTCGGTAATAGTTTTGAGCCTAAATAAAAAAAAACAGACAAACTGGAGCCCATCATCGAATGAGATAATAATATTGTAATCACACAGTCGATCTCCGCACGAAGTAGCGTATCTGAGAAAAAAATAAGTTATGCTGCCAATATATTTTTGACACATTCGTTCATCCCAAGTGACTTTGTTTATGATAAGTTGGATCCGTATGTCAGAAGATTGGAGAAATATACACTCATTGATTTTCACAAAGAAGCATATTTAAAATGGTGGTGTTTTCTGTAAAATCATAGTTACGCCACTACATGCTTATACAGGGTTTTGAAAAAGGTGTTACAATCTTCCCGGATACATAGTAATAAAATACTACCCCAACTGTTTTGTACCTAGTTTTTGATTGAAAATTTTGGAAACCCATAGTTTTTAACACGGGAAAAAAACTATGTCGCTAGCAGCTTTCGTTTTTGAAATTAAGTGAGTTTCAGTACATTTTCAAAAGTTTTGTTCAAAACTAATTTAACTAACAGTCAATGAGCTCATAAAAAAAATTGGAATTTTACTGATAATAATGAAAATATTTTGCTGTTCACACAATAAGGCACTTTTGTGTCGATAGTAGCAATTGTTTTTGAGAAAATTGAAGTTGAATTTGTGCGAAATGAAACTTTTGAAAATGCGCTAAAATTTTCAACCTCAATTTCCTCGAGTACTCCTACTGACTTGACATAAGAGTATATTTATTGTGGAGTGAACTGAAGTTTCATAATTTTTAAGGAAAACTCAAAGAAATCAATGTAGTTTCAAATGAGGGTATTTTTTTGGCAAAAAATGGGAAAATTTATTTCTGTATTATAAAAAAATGGATAAAGAATATCAGCCTATATTTCGAAAACTAGGGGTTTCAGGACCCATATTCATAGGAATTATTTTTAATTTGACATGTATACTATCTATCCTATTTCAAAAAATATTTTTGAAGCACCCCGTACATTGGTATGAAAAGATTATCGCAACTTTCTTCCGTCATCTATAAGAGAATAATTGAAATTAACTTCACCCCAAGAGAAAGTTTTTCTCTCCTACTACAAAGTGAAAGAATTGGAAAAACTGTTTTTTGATGAGTCCCACTCATCGAACATGGAAAATATACTGATGTAACTGGAAATAAATACTCCCCACTATTTTTACGAGCTTTTATTTAACTACACATTTTGTATGTATGTATGTTTAGTTCAAATTTTCTTCTAGTTATCTGATTAACGTAAAATTTAGCAGGTGTTCATAATTCCGGTGACAATGCAATATGGAATTTTTGCTAGGGAAAAACAAAATGGCGGACGAGTTTTGTGATTATGGATCGATTCTATTCAAAATTGGTATGTGGGGGGTTTCGGGGACAGATATTACGAATTTTTTGTCGTAACTCATAAAAAATGGTATGTGAGTGTTTTTGGGGTCGGAGATCATGATTTTATTGTCAACATCCATCAATTCAAGGTAACGGCACCAAGATGGCGACGAGTTTTGTGATTATAGCCCGATTCCATTCAAGATTGGTGTGTGGGGGTTTTTGGGGACGGACATCATAATGATTTGGTCAAAATTCATGAATTCAAGATGGCGACGTGTTTTTTTATTATGGTCCGATTCCATTCAAAATTGGTTTTTTGGGGTCGGAGATTATCAATTTTTGTCAGAATTCAATATGATGACTAAAAAATTGAATGAAAATTCAAGACAAGCCTTTACTCGAATGCACTAAAACGCAAAAAATAATTTCTTCAACTGTTTGACCTACGATATTTTGTGAGGAGCGGATTTAAAAGCTTGCCGCGAATATAAA
Source organism: Gonioctena quinquepunctata (assembly GCA_018342105.1). NCBI lineage: Eukaryota > Metazoa > Arthropoda > Insecta > Coleoptera > Chrysomelidae > Gonioctena > Gonioctena quinquepunctata. Next base: position 1,143,876 of record JAFIRS010000020.1, on the reverse strand, counting down.
TAAGGTATTTTTGCGTGGCAAGATTTTGAATCTGCTACAGAATAACCTAGGTCAAATAATTAAAAAAATTACTTGTTTCTTTTTGGTGAATTTGTAAAATAGCTTGTTTTGAAATTGTTATCATTTTTATTTTACAAACAACCATCATCGTTAGGGACGCATCAAAATAAGATTTATTTTCTTGACGCCTATTTGATGTAGTATGGATAGTCTGGCCCGACAGAAGATTATTGAATATTGCAAAAAATTGATTCTGACAAAAATGGGGGCCTACGACGGGTTTCCCAAATTCAATTTTAATATGATGGTTCTGTGTTCTTTTATTGGATTCAACTGAATACCAGAAACCTGTATCACCATTTTTAAATTTAAGTGATTCGAGTGATTTTGTGTGAAATCCACTTTTGTTGAAGTTTTGTCATAATTTTATTCTTCATTCATCCATTCTTGTTTTTTCTGTAATTCTTCTCAAATCATTTAATTTCTCTTTTTTCAATCTAAAAATCGGTTAAGTTATCTAATAATATTTTAACACATTCAAATGAAGCAACTAATTAATTTTTTTAATAATTTTTTTTTGTGAATTCAAAATATTTTTATTTATATATATATATATATATATATATATATATATATATATATTGTTATGTTATGCCAGTTAAAGGTTTAAAAGGAAAAAACCCAAAAAAAAAGAATAATTACTAAATAGTTATTAGTTCTAAGAGTTTTTTTTTTAATAACTTTTGAAGTTCTATTTATTTATGAGCCTTTGTATAATTGATAGATAAAAATGTCAAAATAATAAAACACAATCAATTTCATACACTGTCATAATGATCATAAACCATAATTGGAAAAAAGCCAACAAAAAGTCTAAATTTACAAAATTTTCAGGAATAAACAGTAATCAACACATTTGTAAATTTGAAACATACAGTATATGAAATTGGAGATAACTAAAAGTAACCAATGGTAGAACAGCAAATGTCTTCATGATAATAGCCAATCAGAGAATAGATGGTCATAGGTAAAAATTGGAAAAAAAAATTGGTTGATATCATAAGCAATTATTATTAGAATTTGTAAATAGTAATAAGTATGGAAAAATAGTTGGATATATAAATTGAGTAAGATAAACCTAAACAGTGAAATGTGACAATTTAGTGCACGAATTCAAAAATTCAAATGGGAAAACAGGAACGGAAACTTGTATCGAGGCAACAACAAACAAAGCCAACGAGGAGATTGAAAATAAAATTAGAAGGGAATGGACGCAACATTTTGAGAGAACAAAAATTGAAAGAATTCCAACATTTGAAGAGCAAAACTAGTATTACCTTGATTATATATCATTTCCACGTCTCCAAAGCTGATTTCCGCATCTGGATGGTTCCTGATTTATGGTATTGGAGGTCCTGATAGCGCTTGTAGTGACAAGGTATCCAGTTTCAGGGCATATCTTGAAACACCGACATCTCCAACAGGTATAAAAACTTTAATAGTGCATTTTCCGGTCCTGAACTATTTCACCAATAACGAATTTCACATTCGAAGAACTTTATGTCACTCTATTTTGAACAATAACAGAAAACTTCAATAACACGGAAAAAGTGAGGTTCTGTTTATCTATCCATGATTTCAATTTTATGATTATCCGTGAATATTTGTATATTCCCACTAGTATAAGTTATTTCTCGTAGGCCAGGTATTTTAAGTCTTCCTGAATAAAGGAGATAATTGTTTTTGATATTTTGTTGTTTGTTCTTTCACAATGATCAACAAACATACCTACGACCATTGAATAACTTGAGTTTGACATATCAAACAAGGGCTAAATTGCTTTGAACCGGCTATCTTGAGATGAGGGCGTACCAACTGTGCTAGCTGTGGTGAGAAAAGGAATAACAATTGTCAGCTACGTGACGAGAGAACAGTGACGTTCGTTGGCAATTATTATTACCACACACAAATTATTATACAGGGCAAAAATATCTATCTATATTATATCAATTTGGTTCATAAAGAATAACAAAAACTATTAGCTTCATTCACTATATAAAAACAATATTATATTTATATAATTCATCATACCATAACAATATATATATATATATATATATATATAACTTCTCGAAATACAATAAATAAACTTTTAAAAATTGTTAACCCCAAAAAAAACCAAAAAAAAAAATTAAAACCCTATCAAAAGCAGTAATTGGTAAATTGGAGATAGCTATATTCTCAAAATACATAATAGAAATAACATTATGGTAAGTTTTGTTGTAGTGGAATGCTGGAACAATAATTATATTGAAAATAAAACTACTTCAAAAAAGTTGAAAAGCACAAAATAATGTATTTGAAGTTGCTACGTTTCTCTCAGAACCACTAACTACCTGAATACTCATTATTGTTTTACGTAATCTACATATGAATATCAGTTGCCGTGTATATAGAACACATCTAAAGAAGTTGAATACTTCCAGAATTATTATTCACGTACCTAATATGAACAACTGCTTAGTCAGAGATGGATAGAAAGTAGTACTTCCGTCTCAACATGTTGACTTTTGAAAATGCACGAAGTAGAGTCTGCTAGTAAACTAGATTATGTATAAACGTGAAGATACACGTCTCGTCGTTATAAGCGATCGCGCCAAATAATACTATTTTGTGAAATATGTTTTTTTTTGTTTCAAGGTTCAACGTGTTTATTCGTCATTTTATATACAGAAGTATTTGTGATACGACAATTTTACAAGGGGTTTATATAATACGAAGTGAAGATCGAAATTGGATGTTACTTCTTTATTCCTTGATATCTTGTGGAAATCAGTTGTATGTAATCTTTTGTTCCGTCTATTTTCATCTTCAGATTAGTTACATTTTGTTAAGAGAAAGTCATTTCTATTCCATGTTCTATTTTATTCCTCAGTCTTTTGCAGACGTTGAATTCTATTTTTGTACACGCTCCACAAAATGCCTACTTTGAATACTGTAAAGAGTCCGCAAAATTTTAAGGGACGTGTACTTAAATTCGTCATGGTAATACTTTAGCGGACTTTTTTCTTTATGCAGGAAACTTGTAATCAATAACCTAAGAATTACTCAGGAAACGCAATAAACTAGGATTAAAGAAAATTTTGTAGTGACACTACATGTTTCTGTCGAAACCTTCTTTTGGAATAGTTCAGCAACAATAAACACTGATATTTCATGTATTCAACAACGTGTCATGATAAACAATCGCGTGCTACATTTTTGCGCGCCTTTCTCATACTAGGTTATGGATGGTTACCGAAAAATAAATATTTCATGTGACTAACCAGAGATTCTCAGAAACTCAAAAAATGTATGGAGCATATAATTATGAAAATAAAAAAGTTATACTGAAACAAAGAACACACACAAATTCACCAAGGAACTAGAAGAAAGGCGTAAAATTTATTTTCTCAATATATTGTTAAAGCATCCAAAAACTAGTGTTCATAGAAAAGTATTACAAACTGGGAGATATTTGTTTTTCAAAATCTCAGGAGGATTGCAGTTCCGCCATCTAGTTGTTTTGCTAGTCAATTTACTGTTTCATGGAAATATAGCTTGTAATATGATCAAATGATAAATAACGAGTCCAGAAAATTGTTAAAAGATTGTTTTTTTTTGCTAGATACGTGATATTATTTACGTTATAAAAACTTGCTTATCAAAAAAAACAAGGTAAATTTTACAAATACCGAATTAGCAGACATGCATTACTTGTATGGGCTTGCTGACGGGAACGCATACGAAGCCAGGCAACTGTATCAAGAGCGCTTCCCAAATAGAATGATTCCTGATGCTTGAACGCTTTCAAGCACTCACAGAAGGTTATGTGAAACAGGAAGTTTTGAGCCAAATCATCACTTGAAAGGGGCACATCGGACTGCAAGAACTCCAGCAATTGAGGTAGCTGTTTTAAATTCAGTTGACGAAGGTCCTGAAATAAGTACGAGGCAAGTTGCCAATAATTTGAATATTGCCCATATTCGAGAATGGAGAACTCTTCAGGGTTATTTATTATATCCCTATCACATTCAACGGGTTCAGGCTCTACTTCCTCGAGACTTTCCATTACGAGCGAATTTTTTCCAATGGTTTCTCCAAAAAGTTACCGAAAATCCTTTATTTGACAGGGAAATTTTATTCACGGACGAAGCTAGTTTTACTAAAAACAGGATCAGTAATTTTCATAATAATCATTTTTGGGCCGAGGAAAATCAGCATGCAATCGTGGAGTCTCATCACCAGCAGCAGTTCTCATTAAATGCCTGGGCTGGAATTATTGGAGATTACCTAATTGGACCTTTTTTTTGACCACGCAGATTAAATAGACATAATTATCGCCGATTTCTTGAAGATAATTTGCCAATTCTTTTGGAAGATGTTCCTATTTTAATGCGAAATCGCATGAGGTTCATGCACTATGGTGCACCTGCTCATTTCAGTGCCCTGGAACGCGAATATTTAAACCAAAACTTTCATAATCGCTGGATAGGTCGTGGGGGAACAGAGTCATGGCCAGCTAGATCTCCAGACTTAAACAGTCTCATTATTTTCTTTGGGGACATCTTGAGACTTTGGTGTACAGTCAACCAATTCTAACTGAGGAATAATTACGAAACCGCGTAATAGTTTCCTGTGAAGCAATAAGGAATACTCCAGGAATGTTCCAAAGAGTACGCGAGTCAATGACAAGGAGGGCTGGAGCGTGCATACTTGCAGGAGGCGGACATTTTAAACAGTTAATTTGATTTTTGTATTTTTTGTTCATAATAGTTGTTTTAAAAAATAAAATATGTATTTTTATGCGTACTCATTACAAAAACTAAATAATATTTACCATAAAATAATAAAAATCTTGCCTAGATCTTTTGGTTGCCATAATTGTGGTTTTTCAAGAATGATATCATTTTCATAAAGAATGTACTACAAGATAATGCCTACCCTAAAATTGATGTAAATAGAATCATACAAAATGCTGGTCTTTCAGAAACATTGAAAGGTATCGGCAACAAATCCAAAGAACCATCGGTTTCCATAATTTATCATACCTTGAGATCTGTTTAGACTTTTACACGTGTTTATTCATACAACAGAAATTCATTCAAAATCAAGTCAAATCTGAAAATCGAGACAGTAATATATCTGCACACCTAACTAACAAACAAATAATGAGGAATAATATCAGTCTGTCAACAATATAGGAAAATCTAGGATCGTGCCCCATCGTATTGTTTATATCCTTATTGGTTTCTTGAAATACAACACTGGGACAGGGTTCATCAACATCTTAAAGCAACGGCAAGAATCAAGTTCTTCGTATCGCTCGCTACACTTATAAATGATGACTGTTTCAAGTTGGCCCGAGGCAAGCAAAGGCAGCCCAACACCGGGAGCTGCAACAAATAAACAAAAAACCTAACAGAACAAAGATGAAGTCAGATTATCCTCACTTGTGAGACTCGTACACGTATTACAGTCTCTTTCTCTAGCTATTAGTCCAGTTGGTGAAGAATATATTCTGTTTTTCGATCGGTTTAAATGGAGTTGGGTATTATTATATTTTCAATATGACATAATTTTTTTTAAAGGAAGGTGCTTTTAATGAGAAGACATGAATACAGTGATCTTAGCACATGAACTCACTTGGTAAAAATATTATGATAACTCCAATTTATAGTTCACTTATTAGTTGTCCAATATTTCTTAAATCAGAACTTGCAAAAATATGAAAAGGAACAAAAACCACATTCACATAATAGCATGAGGCTTGAACATATACCTTCTGAGTCATGATGAATACGTTGAAGAATACAAAATATATTGAGCAGTTGGGATCACATCTTATACAGTGCTTCTCAAAAGTTCGCTCCCCCCCCTCATTTTTGGAACGATTATACATAAACAAGTGAAATTTGGAAACTGAATATTAAAAGTTGTAAACTTCCCTAATAGTGATGATAGATGACGAAATCGTCAAAGATGACGTCACAAGGCCATTGTGACCAACAATTTTAAATGGAACCCTACGGCAAGCGACACCTCTTTTGGAAGGTATCGAAAAAACCTATTCAATGATACTAATTTTGTTTGTGTTTATGGCAGTTTTAATGGCTCATTAGTAAACATTAAAATTTAAATTCCATTCAGTATGATATTAATTACAGATTTAAGAATCAGTATATACTTGAAGAAATTGCTCGGAGTGACCTCCATTTACTTCCTGACAGTGAAATATCCTATTTTTAAACTCTTCTCGTACTTTTGCAAATGTGTCTGCGGTGACAGCCTCACATTCTTCAACAATACGTTGTTTTAAAACGTCAATATTGTCAGGTTCAGTGGCGTAAACCTTCGATTTGAGGTACCCCCACAGAAACAAATCCAAAGGTGTGAGATCCGGTGATCGAGCTGGCCATTCCGTTGAACCTCGTCGTCCAATCCATCTACCACGATACTCCTCATCCAAATATTGTCTTACTGCACCGTCATAGTGTGGAGGAGCACCATATCCTGTTGGAAGGTTATTTCCAAATTGCCGAATTCATCTGGATTATCTTCCAAAATTTCAAGGATTAACGGTTCTATTGCGTTTTGCAACAGCTCCAGATAAACCTCACCAGTTAAATCAGTATTCAAAAAAAGAGGCCCAACGATGTGGTTTTCCAGGATACCTGCCCAAACATTCACCTTCTGGGGAAATTGGGTATGTGTTTCACGAAACAGGTGAGGATTCGCGTAACACCAATACCATAGAAAGTACTTTCGTCACTAAAACAAATTGTTTTGACATAGTCTGGCTGTTGGTTAATTTTAGTTTCCATATTTTCTGAGAGTTGATGAACCATTTTTAATTTGTATGGATAAAATTTGTTTTTTTTTCAAAACCCTGTTTACTGTACTCCGACTGACTTCACAGGTAGATGCAACGTGAGTTGTTGAAGAAGTAGGATTAACTATTACTTCTGCCAGTATATCAATTTTTTTCTCATCAGAAACTTGTGGTCTGCCAGATCGTTTCGCATCATTAATACTACCCGTTGTTTCAAACTTACGAAGAAGCTCCCTCAAATAAGTCCTCGAAACGGGGCAATCGGGAAACATCTCATTAAAAATGCGTTCTGCTGCATGAATATTTTGTCCAGTTTCACCAAGAATTAGGATCGCTGCTACTTTATCACCTGAAGCACGTACCATTTCGCTTCTTGAAGCACTTAAACGTGCGGCTCACAACAGTTTAACAAATTATTTGTACAAAAATATTAAAAGTACTAAAAGCTGCTAAAACAGTTAAACGTTCGATCAACAATACACAAATTATTAAATGTACAAACACTTGGACAATTACAAAAACGTCAAATTAGGGAGACCAACAAAAACGTCAGCTCATTTGACAACTATCCAGAGGCAGAGCTTGAATTAGGAATTTTAGTATTAACTGATTTAATTCATCACAGTTTTGCGTTTTTTAAAAGCGAGTTGCCAAAACTGCAATAAATACAAACAAAATTAGTATCATTGAATAGGTTTTTTCGATACCTTTTAAAAGAGGTGTCGCTTGCCGTAGGGTTCCATTCAAAATGATTGGTCACAATGGCCTTGTGACGTCATCTTTGATGCTTTCGTCATCTATCATCACTAGTAGGGAAGTTTACAACCTTTTATATTCAGTTTCCAAATTCCACTTGTTTATGTATAATCGTTCCAAGAATAAGGGGGGGGGAGGGGACTTTTGAGAAGCACTGTATATGAATAAGTTAACAAGACCCGAAAGCAAAGCCCCGATCATTTTTATGGGAAAAATAATATTGGGTTGGATAAAAATTCAATTAGATGCTTCACGGGCAATCATTATATCAATAGGAATCTGTATCTAACTAGATAATGCAAAAGAAACATCCATCCATCCATTTTGAAAAATCCGTTGAAAAAATTCTTGGATTAAGGAGATTTTAAGTCGCACATTTCTGTGGGCAATTAGTGATAATGTTCTACAAAAAAACAAAACAAACACATCAGAAGTAACAAAGTAAGACATTAAAGTTACTTAAGGGGTGCCCAGAATGCAAGAAACTATTGGTCAGCGTTGTCATATGTTCATCTGTCCCAGAGTATACAAACACCTAAAGTAGTCATGGGAAAGCAGTCACTGAAGCTCTTCAAATGTATTCATGTATAGACCTCACAAATAATATTTATAAAGGAAAACAAATTCAATTTAACGCATTACTAGAATCTTACATATGAATTTGAATAGCCTCATTTTTCAATTTTCAGTGATTGATTTTAAATTTCCATCTGTTTTCTTCAAATATTGTTCAATTTTTATATAAACTGCGCGGTATTAATTTCGGATATAATGATTTGTTCATTACCTTTTGTATGCTTACTATTTGGGTTTTTCTGTCTTTTACTGATGATTCTTTCATTGCACATGAAAGAATGAAAGCCCACAGATGAAGCAACTTACGTGGGCAACCTCGTTTATTTTGTGCAATCGCAAGGATCCTTACTCAAGAGAAACACTATTATCATTGTTAGACGCTTTGTACTCCATTACAAAAAAAAACAGAATCCTTGATATGTGAAATCACAAAATGAATTGACTTCTTTTAAAAAACAATATATCACAAACGAAGGAGAAAAGCAAAAAACAATATATATGCATTTCACAAACATGAGAAATGTTTAACAAATAATAATGAAAAGGATTCGTTTTACAGCAAAAAATGGTTAGATTGCATTTTTCAAGGCATTTTGTCAATAAATATAAAGAATATGTGGAACAACCAACACTGCTCTTGATTTTTTTCAATGCATGCTATGTTATTTTCAATATTAACGAAAAATGTACCGCCTAATTGATCAAAATTGTATTATTTTTGTTGCATCGTATAAAAAAAGCGTATAAAAAGTTATGACCTCGAAATCCACGCGGGCAAAGCTGCGGGCATGACCTAGTGATTTATGAATTTGAAGGAAATGAAAATAATAATAGAAATTCATAAGTTCACCATAAATTATTTTTACACGCTTTATTTTAGCTTCACTTGTATGTTTATTTGTTTGTTTGTAACCGACTCCTTTGGGCGCGATTTTGACCCACTTCCAGACGTCCGAATGATTTGAAATTTGGCGGGTGTCATAATTCCGGTGACAATGCATTAAGAAATTTTTGTGTGGAAGAAAACAAAATGGCGGCTCCAATATGGCGGCCGAGTTTTGTGATTATGGTCTGATTCTATTCAAAATTGGTATGTGGAGGTTTTTGGGGTCGGAGATTATGATTATTTTGTCAAAATTGGAGGATTGGAAATGGCGGCTCCAAAATTCCCGCGAGTTTTGTGATTATGGTCCGATTCTATTCAATATTGGAGAATGATAGTTAGAATTTTTGGGGTCGAATATTATGATTATTTTGAAAAATAAAAATTAAATGGCGGCTTTGAAATGGCGGCCGAGTTTTGTGATTATGGTCACTTTAATAATAATGATAATAGTTTGAAAAACTAAAAACACGTGCTGATAGAAAACTAAACTGGAAAGTTAAAATAAAGAATAGTTTTAAAAAACTAAAAAACACGCTTTCATAGGAAACCAGACTAAAAAAATAGAAAATAAGAAAAAACTTTATTAAAAAAAAAAAAGCATGGGGTGCATGGTATCAATAATTATATAGTAAAGTACACACCTAGGGCAGTAAAGTAAGAAATGTCTCAGATCACAGGTAATTGTTGGCCAAGGTGATACCATGCACCCCACGCTTTTTTTTAAATGAGATACAAAAAAATCTATTGTTTCAGTCTGGTTTTCTATAAAAGCGTGTTTTTAAGTTTTTTTAACTATTATTTTTTACATTGAAGTAGAAACATAATGTATGTTATTAGGTTTCGTTCATAAATTCTGTTTTTCGAATACATTCACATGTTAGATATAATTGTTAATAGGACTAAATTCATGTTCTTAACATTTTCCATATTGTTTCACTCACATTTTTTATCGTATTATATATAAAAAAAATTCAAATCAGTAACATCAAGAAATGTTTCTTGACAGTTTTTTTGTAGGTAATGTATTATAAAAAGTGTATGTTGTGGATAGTTCAAAAACATCTACTTAATTAGTTGTCCCTAGTTGTATTTCAATTCGAGATGCCTTTTTTATAGGTCTTTTCATCAGATGTCTTTTACTGAGAACATTTCACGAGTCGCAAAAGAGGAGTTGGTATAAGGCATTCAAGTCAAACTATACCTCATATCAATTATGCACTGTTCATTAGCTAATTGAATAATCGGTTATTTTACATGCGTATGGTGTATTTATTTGAAAACACTAAGCGACCTCGACAGATTTGTTACATGACGATTTCAATTATCGAGTTGAGGTAAACATATGATTAATTATTGCAGAATTATCAGGGACACAACAACATTATCTCTACACCTAGATGCCGGTCATGGCTGGAATATTTGATGATATGAATTCGACCTGATAGGTTGCAAATTGTTATTCTCAAGAAGTGATTTCTCGATGCAACTAGTTTATGCCCGCGGCTTTGCGGGGCGGATTCCAAGAAGATCAGACTTTTTTAGTCGTTGTTAGAAATTTGCGAAATACAATTTTCTCGCCACGCTAACATATATCGTTCCTCAACGTAGCTTCATTGAAAATAATCCATTATAGGTTAGGTTAGGTTTTTTTTTCAAAGGGAGCGATAACGGCCCCTTCCACAGCGACCTTTTTAGATTATTGTGGCTCGATCCTAATCAAACTAGAGTTCACCTTCAAGTCCCGCGCTTCTGACGAAGTCGTTATAATGCTCGGTGACTCTAGCTGCCCGTAATTCACAGGGTAGTATCTTGTTCGTTCCAGATCCTTGCAACTGCACGATTTTTTAAGATGATTTCGCAGTTACATGTTCTGTAAGTAGTCCTGTTATAATACTTGGGTTTTTCCTTTTCCGTTTTGCTGCCGTCTATGTACCATTGTAAATTGACCCTTGTTATCGTTCTTTCGTCTCCCATTCATATTTTTCCAGAAGGAGAAATCTCATAAGGTCTATCAAAGTTGCATAGAGGGATCATTGTGTCCACGTAAGTTTCTTATCTAGAATTACCCCTAGGTATTTGACTTCTTTCTTGAATGGGATGGTTTCACCATAGAGGACCGGCTTTCTTAGTCATTCCAGCTTCCTTTTTGGTGAATGATACTATCACTGTATGGGGTTGACCGATATTTCTTTCATTTTCACACCACCTAGTATTAGTCCTAGGGGTCGCTTGGAGTATGTCCGATATCACCTCTCCAAACTTTTTTCTAACCGTTATAATTATGCCGTCAGCGTGGGCTTGAACCTCGATTCCTTCCGCCATAAGGGTCCTGATCAGATCATCTACGAGAAGTGCACACAGTAATGGGGATAAAACCCCTTCCTGTGTACAGCCTCGCATCGCCCTGGCTACGACTTTCTCCTGGAGGAGGAAATTCGAGATATTCTTATGTATCTTAACATCGCCCCGATCCTGTTACAAACAGTTTCCGATATGTCTCTGTTGATTGGTGCTCTGTGTAGGGAGATCGGTAGTGCATTGTTGAATGCTCTTTCAATGTCGAGAAAGGCTGCTCCTGTGATTTTTCCACATCTCAGAAAGGCATTCAGTTTCCCGACGAGGTTATCTAATGCAGGGTCTGTTGAGTTTCCTGCCTGGGTGCTGGGAGGGTTTTCTTCCAGCCCCTCTTCTCGTATGTGCGTATCCAGGGTCTTCTTTGTGGCTTTCAGTAGAAAGGATGTCAAGCTGGTTTGCAGTTTTCTCGACAAGGTCGTCTTGGTTATCCTGGTTGAAGTGGAATTGGCTGATTTCCATCAGGAAGCCATGGCGCCCAAGAATTGGTTTTGTTCTGAAAGCTCTATAGTCTCCCTTCGAAATTCCGACACAGTTCGCTCAGATCGTTTTATTAGACCACGTCTTGTTCCGGTTCTCTATAGAGAATCTTGTGGATTATTGCGCTTGTGAGTATATCAGATATATTCTGGCAGAGTTTTCCCCAAGATTCCCTCTTGGCCTTCCTTGTCGCTTTGTTGTATCCCGTTGAGGAAGAACGGTATTCTTCCTAGCATCCTGAACCTATTGAATATTGAAGAGCTTCTTTACTTCTGCTCTCATCTTTTCTAGGTTTTTGCTCCACCAAGAAGTTTCTCTATTATTTTTTTTTGTTTTCAGTGGGCAATTTCGTTGTGAGGCTGTCAGCACTGAGGTTTGAATGTGATTCGCTGCCAGTTTTATCTCCGCATGAGTGTTGCCCTGAAGCCTTCTCAGCCCGTACGGTTGGGGTTTTTTGCGATCTACAGACCTCTATCCACAGATGTGATGGGGTTCATTGATCAACTGGAGTATTTTTTAAAGCAGCATAGTAGATCCCATTTTAGCATGTTGATAGGAGACCTGAACATAGATTTAAATGAGCCTAACATAATAACTAATTCCTACATCAACGTTCTCAGCTCATGTGGCTACGAACAATATATAAAATCACCCACTAGAGTAACTCCAGAAACAATGAGCTGCATTGACCATGCATTCATCAAAATGGAGCACAACACTAGGGGTACACAAATTATTCCAATTATATTCGAAAGCGCAATAACAGATCATTTTAGTGTCATGATAAACATATCGAAAAAAGACAAATCCTTCCCAAGAAACACGAAACCCATATAAAAACAAACAAAAATCATCAACCATGACGAACTAAACACCATCATACAACAAGAAACATGGAACGAAGTCTATGCCGAACAAAATGTTGACTCAGCCTACTATCTATTTCAAAACATATTATCATCAGCTATAATAAAATGCACACATTATAGAAACATAAAAATCCCCAAAAAAATTAAACCCTGGATTACACAGGGACTAATCACATCAATCAAGAAAATAACCCTGAACTCTGGAATGAATATAAACTATATCGAAATCACCTAACAAAACTATTAGCGAAAACGAAAGAAAATTACTATTAAATTAATCAATGCAAAAAACGATACGAAAGCCATATGGAAAAGAATAAAAAATACGAAAAACATAAACCTGAAAATTTTGAATTGTATAATGACCAAAATATAATAACATCAAAACCAAACGAAGTAGCGAATGTTTTCAACACCCCTTTTGCGACAGTTGGGAAGAAAATGGCAGTCCTTATAAAAAAGACGAACATACAGACTTCACACATACCTTCCGCTTGGAAAACAATCAAATGCATTCTATGTACCTAGACCCGGTAACCACGGACAAAATCTCAAACATAATAAAAAAACTAAAAAATGAACCTTCCCGTGGTTCAGACCAACTTTATACCAAAACAATTAAGGAAATCAGAGAAAACATTGTAACAATATTAGCTCACTAAATAAATATTATATTCACCTCCAGAAAATTCCCAACTGCACTGAAGCAACCCTTGTCCACAAGAATGGAGATAAAGGTGACCCCAAGAATTACAGACCAATCTCAGTTATATCGATAATGACTAAAACATTAGAAAAATGTATAGTTTCCAGATAAAATAAATACCTAATTGAAAATAACATAATATCATCTCGTCAATTCGGCTTCAGGGAAAATCTTTCCACAGAGGACTCTCTGTTTCATTTCACAAATAGAAGCCATGAATATCTAGAAAATAATAAAGAAGTTATAGGAATATTCATAGATTTTGCGAAAGCATTCGACAGCATATCTCATTAAATGCTTTCGAAAAAACTTGAATCTTACGGCAATCGCGGGATTGCATATGAGCTTTTGAAAGACTATCTAACTGACCGTACGCAGATGGTCAGAATAAATGACTATTTCAGTGAAAATCAGCAAATTAAATTTGGTATTCCCCAAGGAAAAGTTCTTGGTCCCCAGCTATTCCCACTTTATATAAACGACATGTTGAAAGTAAATATTCCGGGCGATATCATATCTTACGCCGATAATACTGTGCACAAGTCACACCTGGGAAACAACAAAAAAACAGGCAGAAGCAGGCCCATACAAAATCAAGTGCTGGCTAGACAGTAATACAGTAATCTACTCAGCTTGAACTTCAACAATACCAAATTTATGAATAGTATCGTAAATCAGCCTGACTTCCCCACATTGAAATATCACTCCAACTGTGCAATGAATCCTTGTATATGTCAAAAAACTATAGAAAAAACTGAAAATATAAAATATCTAGGCATAATAATAAATAATACACTAAAATGGGATAGCCACTCTGAATATTCAACAAAAAGACTGAGAAGACTGATGTACACGTTCTATGAGCTACGAAAATTCCTCCCAATAAACGGTATCATCATATGGATTGGTACTTATCATAGCCAGATAAAAACACTCATATTAACACAAAAATGGATCTTGAAAGTCATACTATCGAAACCAAATGATTTTCAACAACATTGTTCTTTTCAGATACAAGATTCATGAACATACACCAACTTCATGTTCTCAGCGCCTCCAAATTCATGTACAAAAATAAAATTGAGAAAAGCATAAATAAACACGATTACAACACAAGAAGAAGAGACAACATAAAAACACCCCAAAGTAAAACAACCATATCTCAAAAATTTATCTGTACAACAGGACCAACAATTTACAATTGCCTCCCCCAACACCTAAAAAGTATAAAAAAATTAAAATTAGTTTGCAGTAAAGTGGACAAATTTATACTCGTTAACAGAGAAACCTTTAAGTTCATTCTATGATGGAAAATTTATAGCAAACTCACAACTAACAAAATGTCATGCGCGCCAAAAACACCCTGTTGGAATCTTCTTACTCATTGATCTGTTCTCTTTATATTTTCAATTTGTATATTATGAGTATAGGTTATTATTAATATCATGTAAATCCTTTCCTATAATTTGCTCTCTCTCTACTATTATTATTATCACTATGTACATCCTCTTCTATATTTAAACTATTACTGGATGTTCACTCAAGATAGGTATGTTCAGGGCCGGATTAAGAGGGGGGCAACCGGGGCTGTAGCCCCGGGGCCTCCACAAGCGAGGGGCCCCCACAATGGAAATTATTAAGTAAAATTTCTTAACAAATACCGAATTATATGCGAAATATTCAGTATGGCTTTAGCCGGGAAAGTAGTTAGATATTAGTTAGATATTACAAAAAATAACTTCATTTTTATCGTGGATTTTTCAATTCAAAGAAATATTTTCTATTCAATATTCAATGGAGAATGTTTCCCTTTTCAACATGAATTCCCCACAAGAGGTTATCTTGAACGGTGGAAGATAGTGATTAAAGTTTATCTTTCAATCGCAGATGATTCCACATCTGATTTTATGAACATCCTATTCATATTTTCAAACGAATCAATATATAAAAAAAATCTGACAACAGAAGAGCAGTTCTCCCACTTTTTCCACTCATTTTTCGTTTTAAACATTCCAAAGCGCGTTAATGGTTAATATCAATCTTCGATCCAATAAATCATGTGTATATGCGGGAAACAATCACAAAGTAAATCATCACATTATTATACACTAAAGAAATGAATTCATCCACATGGAAAAATAGAAAAATATTATATCGTATCGCTGTAATTTATTATACCTACATACGCTTGTTTTGAAATATATTGATTTGTTCCGCAATAAATTATTCAAACACTTGAAAAAAAAATGTTTAACTTCTTTGAAAAATAATTAGGGGCCTCCACGCCTTTGTTGTCCCAGGGCCTCCACACCTTTTAATCCGGCCCTGGGTATGTTCATGTAAAAAAAATACTGATTAGTTAATCTACTTGCTACTTAAATCTACCAGTCAGGCACACTACAACTTCTCCAGAAGTTAAATGCAATGTCATTCTGTTAAAGTATAGCATTTACCCTGTAATGTAACATTAATTCAATAAAATTATCTATCTATCTATCTATCTGAATTAAAATGCAAATATTTGGTTTCAGATGTTTTTTTTCGAGCCCCATATTCAATTTCTAGGAGCTATCATTAATGACAGTCCGTACAATCTGAAAAGTTATTCTCCTTTACTTTTCTGAATGATGGCGGCCATATTATGTTTGCATTTGGGAGGTCAATAATGCAGGAACGGCCCTGCGTACAATCGTTGGAAAGGTGCGTAAATATATTTAAAGCCACAACCATCACGAGTCGTGACACCAGATGACAACTTTCGGATAAGGATCACCATGAGATATTGAAACAATATTATATCCAAATGGTTTGTGGCTATCAGATAGATGTTCAGCTCCTGTATTGAGTATTTCATGATGCCAACTCACCTCGGCTATCCCCCCATCTCACTTATCCGCTACTACTTCCTCGTTGGAAGAAATTGATGAAAATCGAATTTTTGAAGTTGCTCTGGTGTTCACAATTTCGGATTATTTTTTCTGCGCTTGTGAGTTAAATATTGAAAGGGTATTCCTTCATTACCAATATCACCAGTCCATCGATTCCTGGATAATACAAACTCATGTCATACGTTTGTAATATCCACATGCTTTGACGGATTTGAAGGAATAAAAATGTTGAGATATAGTACTCGATAAGCTATATTTTATCATGTGGAGAAATCCAGATTATATGTCTTATTCCTGTTTATGTATGTAACAGAAGAATAGAGGCAATACATACAACAAACGAATGTCATTAGTATAAACATTTGATAATGTATAACGAATTTTATTATTCTTAATATAACCCACTGCGTTATCTTAAATCGTCAACAAATTTTCTCGGGAACCAAACATATCTTCAACTTATTTCTGCCAAATTCTTAATTATGTATGATGCTATCGAGGAAAGAATAAAAAAAATTCTGGTAATGGGGATTATATTGTAAATATGAAAATTTGATGTTTCATTTATGATTGCTGATCAAATATAACCTATTGAAAGAAGTGTTAAAAAAATTGTTCTATCGCTTTCTTAATTGTCGAAATATCGATATTTTGAAAATATGCCATTGTGTTACATACATCCTACATAGATAGCGAGCTCAGAATATGTATGGCGATATTTGAGAGATGTCTGAATCAATCTCGCTATCGAATATTTTTCATATTATGGACATCCAATAGAAACTACCAACTCATATACATATCTTCGTGTTTTATTCAGATCGTTTTCCCTTTCTCATGATATGGCTGATGGTTCCAATTCCAAAGCTAAGCAAGCTACTGCCTCATTACTCCCACTTCTTGCTAAGACCAGGGTTGAATCAATGCAAACCAGGCTGCGTTTCTTTGACTCTTTTGTCCTTAGTGTTATGTTCAACTGCATTGCTGTCTGGGGTCTACGCTATGTCGACATCGTCGAGCAAGTACACACACAATTCTTAAAAAAGGTTCTTTCGCTCCCATTTCATACACCAGACTATGCAGTCAGAATATAATGTGGTCGAGTCCAACTTTCGTTCAACATTTTCAAATGGACACTGAGCTGGCTCGAAATGAATGACACCAGTATACCAAAAATTATTTTTAAACGTCAACTCGAACTCACTAACTCTGACTCCAAATATAACCGGATACAGCAGGTCAAATCATTTTTTACGGTGATACACGCCGATGATATTTGGGCAACCTTTCCCTGGAATATATCAAATTCAAGAAAAACGATCTCCTATTGAAATTACGTTCTGAATTGTTCTGATAATATTTATTATACTAATGTAAAACAAGTGAGTTCACCAAACTCTTTGATTTACAAAATAAAAAATATGCATTAGAGACCGAATATTCTGGTGACTTTTTGTATGGAACACTCCAATAACTAATTTTAAAGATGAATTATATGAAAATATATCAACTATAAGAAAATATTTGAATTGGGCGTTCTTGAATCATAAATACATTTTTCTGTTAAACTATAAGTAAAATTCAACCCATTGAATCATTATACCCACCTGGATGCGAGAGAATTATTGTAAAATAATGTTCCATCGTGCCTTTTTCCTACATAGTTGATGGATTTTGAGATTTTGTTCGAGATTTATTGATTGTATTCATAGTTTTTACAACCTGAGTTATAAATTTCGTATTATTAGAATTCAATGCATATTTTGTCAGTGATGGATAAGTCATTTTGACTTTCTATTAGATATAATTTTTTGACGTGGTGATATGTCAGTTTTTTCACATTTTTTGAGTTGGATAGAAGGATATATTGAACTGAAAAGTACGATACAAATAGATGTTTGTATATATATATATATATATATATATATATATATATATATATATATATATATATATATGTATATATATATATATATTTATTAGGCAAAATAAATAAGACTCAGAGCAATAATTGAAAATAATGGACTTAAATTTTTTTATCAATGAATTCATAAGAATATACATGAATTCTAGTTCAATTATCAATTTGGTTCTAAGTAATTACTACAACATGGCACCTTATTCTGAAAAAAATATATAATAAGTGACCATAGGAAAATACATATTGAGAGTATGAAAACATTGGATATTCCTGAAACCAGAAAGCTCCGAGGGAAAATTAACTATGATTTCTTAACAAATATGTTAGTGTAAGAAGACTGGAGTTACACATATAGTAACGTTACAGAAATATTTATAAATAATATTATTTCTTCTATTCTTTTTGTTGCACCCATTAATTAAAAAAAGGGGTACACATATCATAAACTATGGTTTGATGATATATGTAGAGTAGCAACAAATAAAAGAAATGATGCCTATAAAAAATTTATTAACCAGTGAGGAAGTAGATAGGATTTTCTATTAAAAAACTGTAAAAGCAATGAATAGTTCTTAAAGAAATTTATGTGAACAACAAATTGACGGAAATAAGGATAATCCTAAATTGGAAGAAATTTTGGGCAGTAAAAAGGCAAGAAATTTAATTTCCTTAAAGGGAATTAGTGATGAAATAACAATTCAATGTTTTGAACCAGTATTTCATAAATGGTATTCAAGATATAAAAATGAGTATTAATCCAATCAATGCTGAAAATGATTAAAAACTGGATTAAGGGCAAAATCGTCCGTCAGTCATGCATGAATTTGCCTCTACAAAACCTAATGAAGATAATAACGAAAAAAATATAGTACTGATGAATTTTATTAATCCGTGTCTTTCCAAGGGAAAAGTGTTCGGAAACATCAACAGTAATTTCAGTACCAAAAATTGCAAATATTAACTCAGCAGAACATTGGGAACCAGTTTATCAAAAAATGATATATATTGATGAAAACAATATTCTCTGTTCGCACCAATCAGAATTTCGTAAATCCCACTCTCGCAAGTCAGCACTACAATTATCAGTTATATCGCACATGAAATAAGTTTTAGATAAAGCTTGAATGAAATATCTGGGATTCGTCATGACACCTAACTGGTATTTGATAAACTTATGGAATATATGTCAAAAAAAATGTTAAAAATGGATTTAAAAGACGTAAATCTTCATAATTATGTCACTGCAGTCGAATAAGAGAAAAATATTATAATATTGCCATACTTCAGTGATTGCAGTTCTATAATATAAACCTCAAATCATAACATACTATAAATTCTACAAAATAAATCAATGCGTATTATCCTTAGTTGCAGTAGGGAAGCGAAAATAGATTCGATGTTAGGTGTCCTCAAGTAGTTCAATGTGAAACAAAATCATTATATGCAGACAATGATTTTGATTTTCAAAATTATAAATAATTTGAGGAAATTCATCATCGATCGACAAGAAGGACTAACAAATTAGAAATTGAATGCGAAACCAACAACTAAATGTTGTTAAACAAAATATGTCCTTTTTCAAGATATTGTCAAATTTTTCCTGGTGAAATCAAAGAATATATTGCCATGACATTGTTTGAATCCAAATTTGAAGGACTCTTCGAAAAACTGGATATTATATACTATTTAGTTCTTGGTGTCTATATTTGTATTATTTTATCTATACAAACGTCTGTATTGAATTATACATTATAATTTATGCCATTTTTCACATTGTAAACTAATTATCACATAATAAATAAAGCATTAATTCGGTTGTGTAGCACATGTTACGTAACCTTTGGTGCATGGGTCAAACTCGTACTGGACCTTTTTTTCAAACAAAGCGTTATTTGATAGGGAATTCCAATGAAAATAATTCGGTCTACCCCATCCTCTTTCACATTCTCCAAGAACGTTTCACATTTTCCAATAGAGAAAGAAAGGAAAACACACTGTATATCCCATTGCCAGTAATATCTTTGAATCAGTTTATTCCTCTGAAAAAACATTGTCAACAGATATTTCATCATCTGCAATCGTTCGAGATAATTTTTTGTTCACACCTTGGTATGTATTTATCATATTATAGAGATAGAAAACACTTTATTGTTCTCAAGTGGCATTCACAATAATTAATTATTCAAGAAACACCCGGTATAATATATTTCACGTACATAATATAAATATAGAGCGTAATGATACTGACCATCAGGATACTAAATACAGATCCAGTGGACCATGTCAGTTTTTGCTACTTTCCGGCCGCAGTCAATCCGACGAGCCTTCTGGCCATTCGAGATCACTCTTACATGCACGAAGTTAATATACCTACACACAAAAAAAGAAAAATCAGAAATAAAAAGCACATCAGCTGGAATCGAAAACCGGTTCGAGTGTGTTTGTTGCCTTTCTTTTCTCTTTCTAGTAGTACTACAACTACTGCTACTACGTAGTAGATATGACGATGGGTTGGTGTTGGCCTGGTATCAACTTCTTAGTCCAGTCAATGGAGGTTGGACACAGATGAATACGCGAAATCTGTATATGCATAAATATATGCATTCAAAAAGTTTATAATATGAAATATGGGATTGTAATATGGAGAGCAATGTATAAAAAATGCCCTATTTTACTCTTATGAAACTTACTAGCTTATACTTCTGGCTTTGTCTACGTTCTAGATCTTACTTTTATACGATGACCTATTCGAAGGTCAGAATGACGTCAATTTTGGCAACCATAATTGTCTGACAACTTTCTTCAGTTTCAAACTACTATCTGAATGAAAATGCAAATTTTCAATTTCTGTTTTTTTCTTTTGAGTTAGGGCCTTTTCAGAATATCTATCAGATGTAGTTCAATGTCCAGCGTGGCTTTAGCCGGGGAAGTAGTTGTTTTCTGTTGGACATTCACAAAAAATTACTTCATTTTAATGGTGGGTTTTTCAATTCACAGAAAAATCTTTCTATCAATATTTAATTGAGAATGTTTCCCTTTTCAACATGAATACCCCACAAGAGGTTATCTTGACGATGGAAGATAGTGACTAAAGTTTATCTTTCAGTCGCAGATGATTCCACATCTGATTTTATGAACATCCTGTTTATATTTTCAACAAATCAATCTATCATACCCCATGACAGGTTTTAATATCACAAAACACTAATTTCAAAGTGTCTCTCCAAAAGAAATGATCCTGACTTTTTCCATCCTTGAAAAGTGAGATTGCTTCTTAAAAATGTGTTTTCCATTTCTTCCGGTCTTCCTGTTGATCGTGGAAGCGTGAAATAGATTTTCGTCGACAAAAATGTATTGAAGACCTAGTGAATGCGATGTCTCTCCTGCGTCAATGTTACGAATGATTTCTGGTGAGTACTCTCTTTTGGAAAACATTCTTCTTTGCCTCATTCATCTTTATGAGTTCTTAATTAAGACTGGAATAGTAAATCAAACTACTATCTGAATGAAAATGCAAATTTTCAATTTCAGATTTTTTCTTTTGAGTTAGGGCCTTTTCAGAATATCTATCAGATGTAGTTAAATGTCCAGCGTGGCTTTAGCCGGGGAAGTAGTTGTTTTCTGTTAGACATTCACAGAAAATAACTTCATTTTAATTGTGGATTTTTCAATTCACAGAAAAATCTTTCTATCAATATTTAATTAAGAATGTTTCCCTTTTCAACATGAATACCCCACAAGAGGTTATCTTGACGATGGAAGATAGTGACTAAAGTTTATCTTTCAGTCGCAGATGATTCCACATCTGATTTTATGATCATCCTATTTATATTTTCAACAAATCAATCTATCATACCCCATGACAGGTTTTAATGTCACAAAACACTAATTTCAAAGTGTCTCTCCAAAAGAAATGATTCTAACTTTTTCCATCATTGCAAAGTGAGATTGCTTCTTGAAAATGTGTTTTCCATTTCTTCCGGTCTTCCTGATGATCGTGGAAGCGTGAAATAGATTTTCGTCGACAAAAATATATTGAAGACCTAGTGAATGCGATGTCTCTCCTGCGTCAATGTTACGAATGGTTTCTGGTGAGTACCCTCTTTTGGCAAACATTCTTCTTTGCCTCATTCATCTTTATGAGTTCTTAATTAAGACTGGAATAGTAAATCAAACTACTATCTGAATGAAAATGCAAATTTTCAGTTTCAGATTTTTTTTTGAGTTAGGGCCTTTTCAGAATATCTATCAGATGTAGTTCAATATCCAGCGTGGCTTTAGCCGGGGAAGTAGTTGTTTTCTGTTAGACATTCACAAAAAATAACTTCATTTTAATCGTGGATTTTTCAATTCACAGAAAAATCTCTCTATCAATATTTAATTGAGAATGTTTCCCTTTTCGAAATTATGGAAAACCACTAAATACTACAAGATGAAAAAAAAACCAGTTTTAACTATTTCAGAGATAGTTTCAACCCCATTGAATTCAAATTTTGAAAAATCCTTTCTTGTACTTCTGCAATGTATCCCTCATGCAGAATTCAATTAGCTTATTGGCCATAATCTTTGTGGAACTATTTTATAATGAAGGTAGTTTTTACCGCCTATAGTGCGAGATTCGATGATGACAAAAAATCAATTGAGACAAAGAGATAAAATAAAAATTACGTATTTTGCCGATTTTTTCAATTTAACCTTCGCATAGATGAAAAATATTCAAACATTTTGTATTCCTTTATATTTCACATATCTATATTTTTTGTGTTGCTTTATCCGACTTATTTCTGAAGCTTCGTCTGTAGGGTTCTCAAGATTTTTTTTTATACCATTTCTTATTTTATGCTACAAATTTCCAAAATTTCAATAAATGGCGCCATGTTGAAACTACTTGGTTCTCAACATGATTTCTGAAAAAATGTGGTCTCGGGGGACCCCCGTCAGAACGAAGTTTCCTACGCTTTAACGTCAACTCCGAATGTAATTTGATATGGAGATGTAGATTCTTCATATTTGTATATTTTCGTAGCGTAAGAAAAAAGCGTTATGCTCCCTCCATGGTTCCAAACGATCCAATAAATCAATTAATATCGAGGTAGCAGAATATGTTGCCATCAATCTCATGTATCCACCATTTTGTATTTCTTTTTTCTCAATATTTTTCCCTTTAAAAGTTGACGTTTTCTATTCTATCACATTTAATTGTCAATATACCATGCAGCACTATACCTAAATATCCAATCTCCTCCGCCACACTAAATGGTATTTTATTCCTGATAATACTATTCCTTATATTATATCAAACTGTTAGTGACAGTTGAAGTGTCTGAAATATTATGGCCACCAAGCAAATCACTTTAGAGGTTTTCAAACTTGAAAGTGGAAAATAACCGTTGCGGTAACCATACTGTACCACTTAAATATCACTTAAAAGTCACAATCACTTTCAAGAGAGTATGATAGTTTCGGTGAAGTTTTGGTAACTTCCATCAAACCTTCGATGTGGCAGGCACTTTTATTGTGATATGTGGTGATGATTGCCATGTTCTTGCTATCTCTATAGGTGATTGCCACAAAAGTAACTACAAATTACCTTTAAAATTCACCATCGAGTGACCGTGTATTGGTCCAAGCGATAACGAAAGCTAACCTAACTTTTCTCAAATTATTTTATTGTGGCTTACAAAAACTTTATATTGCCTGTTAGGTGAAACATGAATGATATTTATTCAAAATAAATGGATTATGCGTTTTCAATAGACAATTTTTCCTTATTTTGTATAAAAATGTTAATTTCAATAGATCGGATCTCTGACTTCATACCTTAATTGTTAATTCAGTTTGCATATATGCCATCATTTTCATTACTTGTTAATTCAATCAATCAATCAATTTATTTCATGAGTGGTAGTAATTACATTGAGAAATTGCTAAAATTAAGTATAGTAGATACATGAAATAAACAAAAGCCCTACAAAATATAATCTTGTCTGTAGGTAATAAAGTTAATTTGCGATAATATCCAATAAGGGAACTCATCTGAGTTCATTACATTTACATAAATTCGCTGCTTTCTTAAAGTAAGTGGTAGATATATTATACATTATATTGAATATTTTATACTAGATTTAGTAATAAGTAACTGATAATAAATATCTTATACACATACTAAATTGAGAACATGAGTTACATAGGTGACATTAACACTAATAAAATTGAATACATAAAATCACATATAATTAACAGTTAAACTCAGAGGCTCAGTAAATTTTCTATACACAAGCAATATATTATTTACATCTATGTGTGTTAGGAGGATTTTCATTTTATTTTTATTTTTAGGCATTCTTCATAATAACAAGTTCGTGCACTTTATTCCGTTTTTTTTATATAAATAAAGATGGGGATAATTTGTATTCCTTGTTGAGGCTGTTGGATGGTCTAGGTCCAAGGTGTGTATGGCAACGTTGTCCAGTAACTTTGTGTACACCTGAAAATGTGTTTATTTTTGCTCTTGTCTGATAGGAGTGCGATAATGTGACGAGACTATCCTTATTTATACAGAGTGGGCCATTGAAAACGAAACAGCGGCTCTGTAGGTCGGCAGAACCGAATTATATAAAAAGCTCGGACACGTCAACTACATTTTCGAGGGGGATATCGTTCGCGATGAAATTCACCCGAAATACATTCCATCCCTCGGAGCTGTGACCGCCACCCCTAAATTTTTAAATGGCAACATATGGCAAGTGATACCTCATTTGGAAGGTATTTTCCTTCTTAATGTCAAACAACAAAAATAAATTAATTCTATCGATTCGTTTTCGAGATATAGGAACTTGAAAAACGAGACCTCACATTTCGTAGCATTTCCGTCGTTATTCGAAGGCATTCTTCTATAATTCTCCTTCGTAAATCTTCCAGGGATTCTGGTTCGGTTGCAAATATTTTGTTTTTCAGGTGACTCCACAGAAAAAAGTCGAGTGGGGTTAAATCTGGAGATCTGGCAGGCCACTCTATAGAGCCTCTTCTTCCAATCCAACTTCCAGGAAACATTCTATCCAAAATCGCCCTAACAGGCTGTGCATAATGTGGAGGTGCTCCGTCTTGTTGAAATATCAAGTGATCTTCATGGTAACGTCGTCATTTTCAACGATGTCTACTAATTGTGGATAAACAAATGCATTTAATAATTCCAAATAAGGTTACCGTCGAAAAATACTGGTCCAATCAAACGGTCCCCAAAAATACCGGCCCAGACATTGAGTTTTTGGGGAGTTTGAGTATGGAAAACATGTAGATTGGCATCTGACCAATAACTACAATTATGACGATTCACAGTCGAATTCAAAAAGAATGTAGACTCATCAGAAAAGCAGATGTTGAAATGGAAATTCTCATCAGCATATATTCTCGTAGTCATAATTTCACAAAATTCCTGTCGCCTATCAAAATCATCTTCATTCAATTGGTGTACCAAAAGTATTTTATAGGGGTGGAATTTATGATGTTTCTGGATTCGGCGAATACTGGTTCTACTGATACCCCAACAAACATTATAGGTAAAATTTACCTCATTTCGACCTTCGAATAGGTCAGCGCCCTAATTGGCGAAGGTAATTATTACGTTATAATTACCTTAAATTTACCATTATGGGGAAAAAAAAAGGAAGTAATTCAGAAGTCGAAATTTGGGAAATTAAGACATTTCTCCTTATAAGTTGAAGGCATAAATAGGTAAAATTGCCTCCAGACTAGTCGACTGATGGTAAAAATGTAGTCATTTTTACCAATTTCAGGTTATAAACACTGTAATGAAACAAACAACAAACAATGGCAGGTTAGAAGAAGATGATAAAAGTTTACTGTATATTGTGTATCTTAACCTACATGCTTATGCGTGAAAGCGTTGAAGTTGACATGAACATGGCGTATGAAGAAGAAATTGTCAATAAACGTATAGCAGATAATGCAATAAGTGATGGTTTCGCATCCACACCTAGCTGTGATTTCATTTGCGATACAAACTTTTCTGTGATAATGTTGATTTTTACTCGTCTAAAACAAGTGGGCCCATCAAATTATTAGATTTGTATGAAAAAAAAACATTAATTCATGTCTACTTTGACAACTTTTTCCATCAAACACTTCAAAACTGATTTTATAGATGAAGTATGTGTGTACATATCATATTCACCTATTTTTTGACTACCACTCATTAAAATGTGGTCGATTCGAGAAAATTATGTATTATTTTTACAATGGCGGAAACGGTTCAAACCGAAAAATATGGCGTAGATTCCATATGGGACCTATATGTCGAAATTCCTTAAAATTTTGACCATGAGAACACATAGACTTTGTTCAAAGTCGAAAGTAACCTTTATTCCTGACTTTGAAGTCCATTTTCCTTATCTTGGGATTTCAGACCCTTTCACATTGTGGTCACGTGATGAAATACAATATATGTTATTGGATGCATGTCTATACGTTTCGTTCTCTGGATGGATTGCGAATCGTGAATAATAAATTTATATTTTACTTATTCTATGTTCTGTGCAGAAACACTCAAATGTCAATACGGGGTGAAAAAATCAATATGTTTTGCTAATGTTAATGGTAAGGCCAAGTAACCTATAGTTACTCAGAGAAATGGATATTGACTAGAAAACCCTGTAATGAGTGTTCATTCTGAAATTAAATATCAAATCCATCAGTAATGTTGATAATAGTACGCGATATTTATATTTCAGTGCACATCTTCCCAGAATAGAAACCATGATTAATGTTATTGTCTAATGAGGGAATCTCTTTCCGAAGAGAAATAGCCAATCATAACTTTTCAAATATAAAATGGTGTGTTGTGATTGGCTGAATAATTTTGATTTGACATTTCTGCGTTCCGCATTCGGTGCCCGGAAATATACAATTTATCAGCCAACTGTAAATACCATTAAAAAATCGACCAATTATGATTCGCTTGATTTTTACTTTTCCGGAAACCACAATGATTGGTTTTAAAATTTTCGAAGCCATGGAAACTCATCATTTCAACACACCAATCTCTTATTTTTGTTAAAATCAATTTTCTATTTGATTTGATTTTTTGCGTATTCAATACCATTTTTTCATCCATTTACTTCAAAAGGATGAACTTCATTGAATTCCATTTTGTCGCTGCATCATTGAAAACGTCGCGGCTGTAGTTTACCGCTGGCGACAGACGAAGTTTTCTGAACGCAGCCCATTCATTGTTCAGTATCTCTTACCGACATGACCTGAGACCTAACCAAAGTTTTAGGTTAACGCTTTCATGTTTTTATTTCAATAATGAATGAGTGTTTTAAAATAGTTGCCGTCATAAAAAGACGTGAAGCAACACCCATAGTTGAATACTCCTATGTACCCCATAAGTGGGAACAAAAAGGAGAGTGTTCTACCAACTGCTTGTATGGAGACTTTATGCGACAAGGCCCAATGTCTGAACTCCTCTAACAATGGGAGGTTATCTTCCAAGCTTTGTGCCTTATTCCCATTGAACTCATCGTCTTGTGATCCATATTTTTCCCCGGTATCATCATCGGTAAAAGCAATTTCTTACTCTACATTAATTTCTGTAGTTGATGATGACTGAGTGGAAGATGATGGCTCTGATCTCTGGACATCGGAAAGTATAGGATGGTTTCGGATTATATTTTCATTTGTTCTCATTCTGGCAGCTAATCGATAATAGTTGGTGGTATACCTGTATGGTTTACTAACTCTTTTTTATTTTATAGATTTCTAGAATGTAGGGCACAATAAAAAAATTAAAGGAAGTAAATTGTATCATGTCATCCTCATCTGAATCGACTTGGTCTTTAATATCTGATGATAGACTAAGTTACTTTGAGGATTTTATTTCAGGTAACTTTGACTTCGTTGTAGACATTTAGTCTGATTGGACAAATATTGTGGTAATCTCGCCCTCATTGTAGAGCAGTAGGTATAAAATAGGTCAAGAAATGTCCAGGCATCTCCTTTAACTTAATTGGTGCCAAAATAGGTAATAAAGAGTATATAGTAGACCTGTTTACTGACTTGTCAATTCCCTGACTATATGAACACACATGAGGTAATAATTAGGTAAATATTCACCAGAAGGTTTTTCCTGAGAGTTCCAAGTATTTTGAACACATTTTGCTGGTTACCTTTAGGTGAAATTTAACCTAGTAAATAACTCTATTAACCCATGAGGCTGTGAAGGTATATTTGAAGTCCATAACAAGTCATTTCATACTACGCACTACGCCTATTAAGTTTTTGGTTTTTGAAGGAGATTTGGTGCTCTCAATTATGGTTTTTATAACTCCAATTATAACTTTGGAGTTAGTTAGTACTTGAAGGTGAAATATTTGGTCAGAAATGGGTAAATTCGGACTTCTTGAAGCCGCTTTACCCCACTGCTTGGTATAATTTTCCTATAATGTTAGTTGGGACTGGTAACACAATCCAATTTCTCTGTGCTCAATGTTGGGTCTGCATGACGTTGTCCTAATAGTGCAGCTTCAACAGCTTCATTTCTCAA
This sequence comes from Gonioctena quinquepunctata, assembly GCA_018342105.1. Taxonomy (NCBI): domain Eukaryota; kingdom Metazoa; phylum Arthropoda; class Insecta; order Coleoptera; family Chrysomelidae; genus Gonioctena; species Gonioctena quinquepunctata. The sequence continues at coordinate 1,115,007 of JAFIRS010000020.1, read as the reverse complement.
CGGAAATTCACGTTCTGAGTTTCGTTTCTTGTTGGCTACTGATCCAGTTTGACGAAATTTTTGCACCAATTCTAGAACATATTTTCTAGCAACAAGTTTATCTGGATGCGTTCCATTGAACAAATTAGCAGTACGGTTACCGCACTCATCATTTTTTTTTAAATTGTTATTATTTCAACTCTTTCCGCGATCGTATACACCATTATTGTGGAAAGATATTCAGCAGCTTTAGTCAAGTAATTCACTCTAATGTCGTTCAATCATAGATCAGTTTGACACTGATAGACGTCCACAATTGCGATTTGGCGAAAAAAATTATCTCATACATGTTTTTGTTGGACTCGCATTTGAGTCGAATTCGAAAAAACGTCTTTCTACCGTCAAGTAAATGAGGATGAAATAAAAATTTGGAACGGAATTGCATGTTATTTGTTGGTAAACAGGTAGATCATTTAATTCCTTGACAATGATAATTATCTTTAAACAGCTGCATTGTTAGATGTTATTTTTATTGATTGAGTGAATATCATCATCATATCATTTACGCAGTCAGTTGTTTAACGTGACTAGTGTTGGCCACTACATATCCACATTTTTGCCAGGTGATCACAAAGTGGTTGCAATGTGGCTATCTGAGATCCAGGAACGTAGATCGAAACGAAGCGGCCACCAAAAAGTGTTCCCCATTTTGGTAGCCGCCGCGTGATAGAACCGTGTATATTACGTGGCAGTGGTTGTGGTCAAACACCAGAATCATGATCGCTACGTTCCGTCCACTAAAAATGCTACTTGGGAGGTGTGACCATTCCTTGTCTGCAGTTGATGTTTCATTAAGTTGAAATATTTATTCTTCTTCTTCTGTTCTGTTCTTCGTCTTCTTCTGTTTTCCTCTTCTAACCTCAAATTTTTCGATTCCTCATAGTTATTTGTAGGACATGAAATGGAAGAAAGGAGTACTATAGAGGCAAATTTACTTATTTATCTATTGGGCGAATGACTTTATATCCCAATTATCGACTTTCTAATTAACTCCCATATTTCTTACGTAAATATTACGTTAAATTTACCTTCGCCAAATAGGCGCCCACTTATTCCAAATGACGTAAATATTACCTTCAATATTTGTTGAGCAACTTATTGGGAATAATGTATCCACTTGCCCTTTTAGAACACATTACCAACATTTAGACTACAACTAGAAAACCATGAAAATTGAGAGGAATATTTTGTATTAACTTATCGATTTCTAACTATTGGAAAATAGATCAGCTTCTGTATCAAATTTATATACACCCCAAGTCAAACGATGAGAAAATATCTGTGACGCGGAAGTGATCGTGTAATGCTTCTGATTTTTGGTTCTGGTTCCTAAAAATAAAGTACCTATACATTTTTGCATGAACACAATGTTACAGACTGAAGTGATAACCATCAACATCGATAGTAACCAGATAAAAATTCTAAAATATTGTATTGGCAGAAACGAATTGAATACCTGACTTTCAAAACTACCTCTACGCATATTTCATGTGAGCATTTTCTCGGAACAACAATCAAATATGACAGGTAAGAATAAACAGGAATTATTGTGACTCAAAAAATGTCAATGAGTTTCTTTACAGATAGCAACCTGGGATGTAAGGGGAATCTGTTATTCGGAGGTTATAAGTACCTAGAGACCGAAGCGGAAAGATATAATATAGATATAATGGCAATACAGGAAACAAAATCAAATGTTACAGAAATAGTGGAACTAGAAAAATATATAATTCTCAACGACAGCTGCAAATGAATATAATTTCTCAGAAAGGATATAGGTAAAAAAATGAAGCGTATAATACAAAAATGTACCCTATCAATGTTATTATATTATAGGTCATGTCCACTCATTGTACATAATATACATGCACCAATAGAAGATGAAGACGAAATCAACATGATATTTTAATGATCAGTGGATGCCTTGTGTTCGGTGCATGCGTTCATAAACTGTCTTGCAGTTGTAGTGTTATTTTCATATTCGTCTCTGCTATTCAAATTACCGAAAGGAAGGTTTCAATCTGAAATAATTAGGTAAAAACATTCACTCAACCAATCAATCAATCAATTTATTTATCACAAAATATACATATGAATTCAATCACAAGGACCAAAGACAGATGCATGTTCATGACAAGTCACAAATAAATATCAAAACAAAATAAAATAAGATACATGATACATGATAAAAATTGAGAAATTCATCTTCACAGGAACATACTTTTCGGACAATATAGCATAAGAAGGTAGAAGACGTGAATACACAAGAGATAACAAGAGAGACAGTCATATATATAAGTATGCTATATTGAATACAAATCAAATCAATTGCGTATATCGCGAACATAACACAAATTATACTAAGTACTCATCTATAGTGTAGCAGGCTCTCTGAACTAGCTGCTGTTTCAGTCTTGTTTTGAAAATATTTAAATTGAGGGAGCTCTTGATATGCTCATCGAAAAAGTTGTATAATTTACAGCCAGTAAAAAAAAAACTTTTTTGGTACAGCGTAGTCCAGTGATTCTCAGGTTGTAGTTGGCCTTTGAAACGTGTAATATGGTTATGCTTCTCAACAGTATTCAAAAACTTGTTTTTATTTTTATAGACGTATGTACAAACTTCCAGTATATATAAGCTTACAACAGTTGGGATTTTGAATTTTTTAAAATAATCTCTGCAGCTCGTTCTAGTATCGATACTAGCAAGAATTCTAATCGCATATTTCTGAAGTACCAATACTCTATTCACATGTGTACAATTTTCCCAAATCAAAACTCTATACTTTATATGAGAATGAAAATTTGCATAGTACAATGACAGTAGTGTGTACTCACTACATTGGTTCTTCATAAATTTCAGACTATAAGATCTACTCTGTAATTTTTTACACAAACAATCAATGTGACAATCCCAGTGGAGTTGCCTATCATAGGTAACCCCCAATGATCAAACAGTGGAGCATCGTTGAATTACTATAAACAATGTCTTGAAAGAAACAGCGGAAAGTCCTTTAGGGAGGAAATGGAGTTAAAACAAGACAGTTATTCCAACGATTAGTGTTGGAAAAATAGAAAAAACTCGCAAGAAGGAAGGCAGATGTTGCTGCAATATACAAAGGAAGTTATTGAAATATGAAATAACAAAAACTAATAAACAGCATATAAAGAAAAACTGAAACGGACTATTTATAAGCAAAAATCTGCTACAATAAAATATAAACTGAAAACTTCTACCATGAAAATAAAAGTGCCTGAAGAGGAAATACAGAAAGAACGATGATTTGCAAGGATAAGAACGGGAAATTAATAGGTAACAATGAACAAATACTAGAGTCTGGATAACAATATTTGAAGAGAAGGAAATACAGATCATTGCGATAGATCTTGAATAGGAGGATGAAGAAATACCATCACCAACATAAGCCGACAAAAAAATTAAGAAAGTTCAGAAAAAAAAAATAGTTGCAGAATTGAAAGAATGGGAGGGGGGGGGGCAGTATGAAACCAGGAATACATAAATTATTAAAAGATATATGGCAACAAGTGACAATGACCAAAATATGGAAAAACGCTATTTCAGTACCGCTACCAAAAAATGACTAAGAACTATAGAGGAATAACCCTTCTAGATATAGCGTACAAAATGATATACATAGCAATACGCAATAAGCTACAAAAATATACGTACAGAGCTCATCTTAGGGGATTATCCAGAATTCAGAAAACACCGTTTGGTCATGGAAAAAAATATTCACGTTAATGGAGCTCCAAGCAATCTGCTATAAATGTAGCATGCTATTTTTGTTGACTTTGAACATGCTCATGATTCAATATGTATAGACGAATCGTACGAAGCCATGCAGTATTAAAAAAATTCAAAGAAAATAATTAGATCAGTGAAAATGACCCTAGAAAATGTGAAGAATAAAGTGAAATTTGTTGCTGAGGTATCCACTATATTATTTAATGAAATGCTAGGGCAAGTGATTCTAGCCTGCAATATGAACTACTTGGGTACATCTATAAACAAAAGTCATCAGTTCCTTGAATACACTGTTGATATTGGTATAATCTAAAGGGAAAAAAGCAATTAAAAGAATGACAATCAATTAGATGTGGCGGCAAGGACAGTAGGATTAAGGATTAACGAAGAGAAAATGAATTATATGCATATGGAAAAATCGAAAAATACAGCAGATCAACAATTTTTTTTAATAGAACTAGAAGATAGCAAGTAAATCAACTATACGGAGAAGCAACAATCTGATACCATAAGAGCTCAAAGAATGATACCGGCAGGTCAGGTGCAAAGGAAAGGATAAAACAAAATGGCAAAAACAGAAGACAAGGGAGATCAAGGAAAAGGTGGATGCAAGTGGTGGAAAGAGATTCACGTGGAAAAGGGATAACCAAATGGAAGAAAATATCAGCAAATAGTAAAGAATAGAAGGACATTAATTTCAAGCAATGGGCCTTATTGACCTATATTAAATATGTAAAGTTCGGGACTTGGAAATCTGATAATTTCAACGTTTCGGTTTCCATTTTGGAGCTCAAGAAAGCTGAAAAAATTAAAAATCAATAATAACAGTAAAGAAAGATTATTTCCGATGTCTCACCTGATGTGCTTTCCAACACTTATATCATGATACTTCTCACGCTCATAAGCAATTATAAACATTATTTTAAAATAAAAAATAAACCAATAATATATGGTTTTCTGTAATATACCCCTTCAAGAAAGAAAAAATATCATGGCTTATCGCCCCATCTATACTTTGACATTCTTGACGACTGTGAAATAAACAACAAATTCAGTGAATATATAAATCACCATTTTGCACTGAGTCTAGACTCAACATATGTTGGGAGATATTGTTTTCGATATTCACAGCTGCAACAAAAACAACAAAACAAACAATTCTGAAGTGTTGATTTGTGTTAAATTCACAACTGCGTAGTTTATCTGAACAGGTTTTTACTACAAATAATAAATGTCATTGTCTCCTCGAAGGGTTCGAAGGCAGGTAAGGAGTAAGGGTCTTACCATGCGAAATATCAGGTTTTGAAGGTGTTCATTATGAGAGTATAGTGTACTGTGATGAACACTTTATATTCGAAATTATTTTTGTAACTTACCGAAAAGGAACTTCTGAAAAATTATATTGATTTTCATTCTTCTTAAATCGGTCACGTACGAGTTCAACTCGCGCAACAAGAGCGTACAAAGCTGTTTCATTCCTACACTCAAATTCTGTATATATATATATATATATATATATATATATATATATATATATATATATAATATATATATATATATATATATATATATATATATATATATATATATATATATATATATATATATATATTGTTATGTTCAGAAGTACGTGTTGAATGTTCAAAGAGTTAAAATGAAAATTATAAATTGAAAAAGCACATAAATAAAAAAATGTTCATATTTAGTAATTTATGCTATTTTTTTACAGTTTTTCTGAAGATTCTACCGTTTTTTCTGAAACCTTATATAATATTAGTCGATACCTATGTTTGAAATAAACATGTTTTGAACATTCCAAGCAATTGGCATAATTTTTGAAATTATAGAAATCAAAATTTACCAATATATTTTTGAGCACAGGCAGACAACAAAATGTTTAATTCTGTATATGCAATTTAAACAATAGCCAATAGATGCCAGGAATGATCTTCATCCAAAATTATGAATATTGAAAATAGGAAAAGCAGAAACTTCAAAAATAATTTTTTATATATCATGTATATAGTATGTAAGGTATTTAGAAACGATTCGTGGATAAAAACTGTCAGATAAACGAAAATAATGAAAAGTGCAACGAAAAGTGCGTGTAAATCGAAAATTCGAGAAGAAAACGAAGGATGTGTGGTATCAAGGGAAAAGAATCAACAAACTAGGGGATTGAGAAAAATTTTGGAAGAAACAACTCAAGAAATCATATTTTCGTTACAAAAACAGTTATTTGCCAATACAACACAAGAAAATAATATAAAGAACTAATGCCGATAAAAAACCCAGATGCAGAACGAATCTTACCTTCTCATCTGATACATATACCAGTATGAGGGCGAATTCACAGTCGACAAAGGGACTGCAGACTGGAACGGCAGTTTCCAGGAACGGGAGAGCACTGAACATTTTTGTTTCAAGAAGCCACAGGTACTTTGAACCATAAAAGTCACTAAACTCAGTGTTTTTCGAAAATAAATCTTTTAAAAGAACCCTTTCGATAGAACACTTTCATGAATTAGTATATAGACCACTTAACCTACAAAAATAGGTTACATTTCACTTTTTATTATCACATAACTTCATTTTTCATGTATATTTTGCCATGAAGCACTAATTTGAGTTAATTATCGCAGAATAGGTGAAGGAAGTCTTCCTGAATGAAGGAAATTATTATTTTGATGAATTTCTGCATTATTTTCAATGTTTGAGCAATAATAAGTTGCCATTTTCTGAAACTGACATCAAGAACTACCAGAGGGCTCCACAGTAGAACTGACTCCTGAGATTCTATAGGCGTACCGCTTGAGTTAGCTGAGGTAAAGAAAATCAGGTAAAAGAGTCAATGGGAAAAAGGTAAAATACATAGCCGGTCATTTGAAATATTCATATGGGTATATATTTATGAATATATTGAATTAAATTCAGAGGGCAACTAGCTTAAAACATTTTGAAAATATTATAAAAATTAGTAAAACAAATATTTTTTTGTTATGATGTCTGGTTGTGAAAATAAATAGATAAATAATAATATAAAAACAAACCACAATCACCTCTTCATAACAATATATATATATATATATAAACAGTGGGGAATAACGGGGATCTTCAGTCAGCACAAGTGTTGAACTATGAAAAACTCTTTAATACGATGATGCTGACTGAAGATCCCCGTTATTCCCCACTGTTCATACCAATTTTCAGTCGTTATTTCTAAATTTATTTATATATATATATATATATATATATATATATATATATATATTGATATGTTTTGATATATTGAAAAATATAAATTGTTTTTATATAGTGAATGAAGCTATTAGTTTTTGATATTCTTTGTGCCAAATTGATATGATATAAATAGATATTTCTGCCCCTGTAATAATAATTGCCAGCGAACGTCACTGTTCTCTCGTCACGCTACCAACAATTATTATTTTCCTTGCCACGGCTAGGCAACAGCTGGTACGCTCTTTTCTCAAAAGGTGGCCGGTTCAAAGCAATAGATACACTGCCACTGGTGACTAACTTCAGTTTATTGAATGATCTTTGTTATGTTAGTTGATCATTGTGACAAAATAATTATCTCCTTTATTCAGGAAGACTTAAAATTACCTAGCCTACGAGAAATAACTTATACTAGAGTGAATCAAACAAATATTCACGGATAAATAATAAATCAGATCATGGATAGATAAACAGAACCTCACTTTTCGTGAATGTAAAATTTTCTGTTATTGTTCAAAATAAAGTGAACTAGCGTTCTTCGAATGTGCAATTGGTTATTTGTGAAATAGTTCTGGACCGGAAATACACTATGAAAGTTTTTATACCTGGTTGGAACTGTTGGTGTTCAAACTATACCATAAAAACAGGAAGTCTCCTCTCTTCATTCGCTGTCAGGACTGCAATACCAGTATCAGGAACGATATAGATGTGGAAATCAGCATCAGGATTCGTGGTTATATTATATCATTAAGGTAATATTTGTTTTTGTTTCCCAAATGATGGATTTATTCCATTTTTTTATTAGTAAAATTTGTGTGTGCTATCTGCTTGGAAATATTTTTTCATCTTCCTCGAGGCTTTGTTTTCTGTTGCTTAGATACATCTTTTTCCTGTTGTTTTCCTATTTGAATTTTTGAATTCGCGCACTAAATTGTCACTTTTCACTGTTTATATTTATCTTACTCAATTTATATATCCAACTATTTTTCCATACTTATTACTATTTACAAATTCTAATAATAATTGCTTATGATACCCTCTCGTTGCTATTCTCTCACAATTTCCAACTTTACACCTGACCATCTATTCTCTGATTGGCTATCTTTCATAAAGACGTTTGCTGTTCTCTCATTGGCTACTTTTAGTTAGCTACAATTTCATGTACAGTGTGTTTCAAGTTTATAAATGTGTTGATTACTTTTTATACATGAAAATTTTGTAAATCTAGACTTTTAGTTGTCTTTTGAGCAATTATGGGTTATGATAATTTTGACAGTGTATACAATTGATTGTTTTATCGTACTTTGACATTTTTATCTATCCACATTATACCTAGGCTCACAAAATATATAGAATTTCAAAAGTTATTCAAAAGCAAACTCTTGAAACTAATAATTATCTATTAATTATTCCTTTTGTGGGTTTTTTTTAAATTTAAACTGGCATAAATAAATAAAATATATATATATATATATATATATATATATATATATATATATATATATACACTCAGTAACATTATCGGTTTCGAGGAAGGTGGACAGATGATGCAATATTCGAATCCATACCTATTTCATGTTTAAAAATCACTAGATATGATGCCTTTTGTATTTTTCTGACATTTCCAAATCTTTTGAATCTCTTTGCCACAGAAGACTCCTTGACAAATTTCCGAATACTGGTTTGTGTGGTAAGTCATATGATCTATTGAAATATTATCTGACTAATCGACAAGTGGTTGACATCTGATACTCCAAGTAGATACAAATACAAAAATTCATTAATTTATAGAACCATAATATTCTCCATTTATGAAAAATAATCCAAATAATTCATAGCTACTTGAACACTTTTGAAATTATAGAAATATATTGAATAAGTTGATGAAAGTAAGAACCAATTGCTTTAAAAATAAAAATTGTTCGAAAAAATTTGTTTACCCCTTAACAAAACTGAACATAAATCCAAGGACAACGAAAATAAATTGATAAACACAGAAAAATGAAAAATTACCAACAAATATGGAATCGCAACCAACCAATTCCAACCTTCTTTTTTCTCAAATAGGACCGAACCTTGCCGTAAAAGTTACAGAATCCCCAAAGCAATTGGATTTAATTTCATGTTGAGTAAGTATTTTGGACATCGCCAAAGCCTTTGATACTGTTCGCGATAAACAATTGCTATGCAAGATCTAGGTTTCAAAAACAAAGAGCCTAACTTGAAGAGTTATTCCAAAGAGGAAACAGTGTACTGAAATCAATTCTATAACTTATTTCAAAATAGATGTTTTTTAAACCCCCTTTGGGTATGGAACTTCCCTTCTAGAAAAGAAAAAATTGTATACCAGCATATAAGAGACAACTTCTAGTGTGCCCCAATGTTAGCGTTCACCAATTCTTTTTGTCGAGAAAAAACATTCGTCCCCATTTTCAAAACCTCAGGGAAAAATATATTCTTTTTTAGTTGATTGGAAAACTTTTTGAAAATTGGAATTATCACAGTGCAGATTTCCTTTCTTCTGACATAGACAAAAATTTCAAATGTTTCGGTGCCACAGGAAGTTTCCATACAGAATTGACAATAATTATAGATAATTCATATGATTACAAGAAATACTGAGGAAGGTTGTTTTGTTTGTTGGTTCACATATTTATAGGAAAATGTTTGTTATCGATGAAATTTTCTCTCATTGATTCTATAGTAATGAGTACTAGAAATAGAGAGATACATACAGCACATTTTTTTATGTCATTGAATTTTCCCCTCCTTTTTGAATAAGGAAATTATTTTTTATGTGTAAATAACATTTTTTTAACTGATCTCAAAAACTTGTTCATATACTGACGATCATTGAATATTTTTATATGCATTTTGAATGACATTAGATGCATCAAGGTTACGAAAATTTTCCTACAGAAGATCAATATATATTGTGTAGTTAAGAGTGTTGTGTAGTTGTAGCATACCCAATTTTGATGTTTTTATTGTTATCATATGATTTTACGCAAGAAATAGCTCGAGTGATTCAAGTTGTTGACTTGCTGTTTGTATTTGCTGATAGTATTTGGAACAAATTATATAAACGACCCCTTGAATGAAACCATGAAGAAATCCTTTAATATGTTTTAAATATTGAGATATTTAAAAAACTACCATCTCCGTTCTAGGTTTAGAGAGTTTATGAAGAAAAGAAATATTATGTGCTTATTTTAGCATGTCACATATTTCACATTTGTTTTTATATAATAATATTGATTCAAGCTTTATCAGTAAGATGTTCATATTTAGACAATTAAATATACACAAACTAGTATATCGCTACTAGTTTCTGGTTAAAGACAAACATTCGTATAAATTGTAATAAAATACCCTAAATATCGAAAAACTCATCCCAATGTTTGCAGTGAGCATTTCTCACGAGGATGTATTTATGGTTGTATGTAGGATATTCCATTTTATAAAGAAATTAAAGTTCGAATTGGGGATTTATTGTTTCTTTAAAAATTGTGGTATTGAGCAGGGCCGGATTGAAAGGTGTGAAGGCCCTGGGGCAATAAAGGAGTGGAGGGCCCTAATTATTTTCAAACAATTTTGTATTTTTTTTATTTATTGCGGAACAAGTCCAATTATTTCGACACGAGCATATGTAGGTATAATAAAATACAAGAAATCAATTAAATTACAGCGTAAACGAATGGATTCTTGCGAGCTTTTTTCGACGAAAAATCATTGATGATTTCGGTCAAATCCAGCATCCGGAGAAAATCATTCTCAATGCTAAGAAGCGATAACTTTGATAGGCGGCTTTGTCTCATCGTAATTCGCCTATTTTTTACATTTTTCATTTTGGAAAATGAGCGCTTTTCAGTGCAATTTGACATCAACACATTCTCAGTTGTAATATCACAAGAGAGTGAAAATAGTTCGACAGATTTTCGAAAACTTGTTGCCAGGCAATAGACAAGAGAGACCAACTGGCTCGAGTGGCTATTGCCAACAAGTTTGAGAAAGAAATCTAGATAATTATTTTCTACTATATCGAACTCTCGTGTGGTATTCTTTAGATAATTTTTTGATGTTACGATCATAAACACATTTCCTTGCAAAATTATATAATGTACTAAACCGGTTTTGATTCATTTCACACTTTTCATGCGAATTGATGACAGACGTCAAATTAAAAATAAAGGTTGTCAGACAATAAAAACAAAATACCTCAAATTATTCCCGTGACAATTTTCTAGGTAGAATATTCCCACTATTGATTGGCCCAAACATATATGAATTATTTGAATTGAACGTTTCCATTGGTTTCTAGCAATGTCAAAAAATAATCACTGTAATTTCAATGTTTGAGAATGTAGCTCTGAAATTTTGGTTTTCAAGAATTTGATAGTAGAACATCTTAGATAGATAGATAGATAGATAGTCCTTTTCAGAAGGATTCACATTTGTTGCGAAATGTCATCCTTCTCTTAGACTCACACTTTCAGATGTCGGGGATTTCTCTGTTACAAGCGCGCCACTCAGCGGACACTTGTCAACGCCAATAAATAGGAAAAACAGGTATAGACGGGCAAAGTGTTTGTAGAATCGGCAGAAAAATAGTCAACAGAATTTGAACTTTTGTTCTATTATGGAATGCGCACAGGGCTCTTATAAATAATTTGATGCAATCATATTCATAAATTGAAATATTATTTTCTTTTGCTTATGATTATTGAATTTCATTGTGTATCTAGATCGCTTGTGTCATTCGAAGAATACATCGACAGAAAATCCTTCATTCAATAAAAAAAAATGTATATTTTTTTTTAATTCAATTGTTCTTGTTTTTACAGCTAATTTCTATACGATATAATATTTTGTATAATAGTATGATGTTTTACTTGGTGATTGTTTCTCGCATATACACATGATTCATCAGATCGAAGATTAATATTAACCATGGATTTTGACAAGAATACGAAACATGTTTTTGAATGTTTAAAACGAAAAATGAGAGGAAAAAGTGGGAGAACTGCTCTTTTGTTGTCAGATTTTTTATATATAATTTTGCATATCCTTCGGTATTTGTTAGGAAATTTTACCTAAAAATTTATATTGTGGAGGCCCCTCTCTTGTGGAGGCCCCGGGGCTGCAGCCCCGTTTGCCCCCCTCTTAATCCGGCTCTGGTATTGAGTGATTTCCAATCCCAGGCATACACTATGTTAATTAGGTTAAGGTGTTGTAGAAATTTAATATCACTTCTTTTGAGATAAACTAGTCTCAATATATTTTTTCGAAGATATTAATGGAGAAACAAACTTGCTGAGTAATATCAATATTGAATCATCAAATTCGGGATTCACAACATGTTTGAATTTGTATGATGGCGACATGAATGATTTCTACTTCGAAGTAACAACATGGAGATGCTAAATAGCGCTTCTGGTGGTTTCGAATAAACATTAATTTTCACTCTTTTGTACAATGTTAACAATCCCTGCGTAGTATGCATGATCTATAGTGATCACATGCTTCTTTATGAGGTCTGTGATACTGATACAAAGGATAATTTAGTTAATCTCATGCGCAGGGACTAGTTCCTAATAATGGGCGGAAAATATGCAAGCGGATTTTTATTCGGGGAATTCTAATATGTCATTATATTAATATTATATACATTAATCAACAATAAGTTATCAAAACCATTACAATGAAGTCCGTAACAAATTGCCGAGAGCGTCAGTAAATGAAAGTATACACAGTAAACATACAAGACAAGAAATATAACATATATTATGAATAAAACACGAAAACCAACGAACCACAGATATATAAATGTATACAACTAGACATACAGTGGTCCCAACAACCTCTTAAGAAAGGAATTCGTCAAGTGTGTAAAAGTTCTTCTGGGTCAAGAAGTCTTTGAGCCTATTTTTGAAAATGAGAATAGTTGGCGCACTTTGCACTTCTTCTGGTAAGGTATTATAGATTCTGCAGCCTTTGTAGTACAAGTTTCTTTGGTGAAACTTAGTTGAGTGCTTTGCCGGAAGTAAATTGTTCTTAAATCTGGTAGAGTAATTATGCTTCGATCTGTTGCAGCTAAACAATGAAAGATTCTTATGAACATAGCACGATATTTCGTATTTGTAAGTATCAACTACGGTTAAAATTTTATTATTTTTATAAGACTCCCTGCATGAGTGTTCCCAGGGAAGAATACAGAGGATTCTCAACGCGGATTTTTGTAAAATTAATATTCTTGAACAATCAGTGCCAGCTCCCCAATTCATTATGCCATATCGAATTTTAGAGTGAAAATTCGCGTAATACAGAGTGAGGTGTGTTTTTTGACTTCAGTGCTCCTTTAATGACCTCAAGGCATAGCAGGCAGATCTCAATTTACTACAGAGATTATGTATGTGAGATTCCCAGTTTAACTTTTGATCAAAGATAACTCCCAAGATCTTGACATCGATTTGAAAACTGAAATTATATGCGTTATTGTTACATAGCATTTGATTGTGCCCTCGATGGAAAATAATAGAAACCGTTTTTTCCTTATTCAAATCGATGGAAAAAATTTCTGTCCATAACAAACACCGAGTGTATACCTCTTCAGCGGTAGCCATTGTCCGATCGATGCTAGTTTCCGTAATTAAGAAATCAGTATCATCGGCATAACAAACCATATTTACATTTGGAATACCTTCGAGGAAAGTTATGAGGTCATTGGCAAAAATTATATATAAAAGAAGTCCTAAAATAGACCTCTGAGGCACCCCTTGACTAACGCTAACGGTTTGACTGAAACTGTTGTTGATTTGCACTGCTTGCTTATGATTTAATGAAATCTAGTGGTATGCCTCGAACGCCATATCGGTTCAGTTTCTAAAGTGAGAAATAATGGTCAACACAATCGAAAGCTCGTGAAAAATCGATACATAAACCAGAGGGAATCAACTTTGACTCAATGGCATCGACAATCTGAATATTCAAATCTATTAAAGCTGTATCTACGCCTCTTTTTTTCACGAATCCGTGTTGGTCACTGGAAATAATATTATTTATCAAACAGAAGTTTGACAGTTGTTCGTTTAAGGCTATTCCAAAAAGCTTTGATATGCTTGACAGCAAGGTAATCGCTCTCTAATTGGAGTACTCATTCGTGTCACCTTTTTTGTAAAGTGGCCTAATCACAGAAGATTCCAGTTTGTTAGGGAAAGTATTTTGGGTGAAACTTAAATTTATCAAGAAAGTGAGGACACTGCTGATACCATATTTATACCGCTTCAAAATGTTGTTCGATATATTATCAAGAACACTAGAATTAGACGGTTTCAGTCTGTTTATGAAACCGACTACCTTAGGCTCAGTCACCGGCGCCAAAAAAATGATTTGTCATTAAGTTGTATATTCGACGTTAGAAATTCTACATAATTTCCGCCTTTATCAGTTGCAAGACTGAAATGTCTAAGGAAATTATTGGCGACTACCTCATCATCGAGTTGTTCATCATTTGATATTATTTTCAAGTTGGCTGCCTTTTTTTACCTTGTATTTCCGAAATGATGTTCCATGTTGCTTTCGTTTTGTTTGTTGATGAATTTATTTTATTATCAATGTGACTACGTTTTGCTTTGGTTTATGTTTTTCCCGTTCTTTGCAAGCCAATGGAATTCCTAGAATAAAAATCCACTTTCACTGTTATCAAATGAATCCAATGCAGATGAACATAGGTTATTCTTGATTTCTCTCTCACCTTAAGCTCCTGTGGGAATCTAGATTTGATCCCAGTGCATACAGGGGCAGCTAGTAGTAGATCCCACGGTAATATCGCTCAAACTGATATTCTGGATAAGTTTCTATCTATTTTTTTCCCTGCTTTCCTCAAAGTTAAGTTGCGATCTATGAATTTTCGAATAACAGTAAGCACACAATTATGGATTTTTATTATATCAATAGTGCCTAAATATATAGGTCAATACTCAAAGTAGGTGTTCTGTTTATTACTTCTGAATATAAACAGTTACTCCAGGAGTCATCAAAAGATTCATCTAAGTAAAGAACAACTAGCAAACAGACTCATTTTATCATCAATAACAAACAAAAACTAATCAATAAATAACGGCACCAATAAAATTACAAATATGTTCGAACATAAAATACCTACATAAAATACCTACATATTTTTATAATATTATTCTCAAGAGACCACCAAAAACAGGCAAAAAGTAGGCAAACAATATTGTTCTCTATGATTGCACAGCCTCATTATTAAAATCACATCCATCTCACAAATTGAAGTGAAACTAGTATGCAATTGAAGCATTGTAAGCCAAGACACATTGCCTTTTTTAAATTTTCTAAAAGCATTTTTTATTTCAAGCATTATAAGGTTATATGTCAACTTGAACAATGTTATTGATATAATCATCAAGTAGCCAAGGAAAAGCAGTCACTGAAGAGTGGATCAATAATACTCCCATAAATCAAATCCATTCATTGATAGACCTCAGAATAAATACTTGAATATTTATTTTAAAAATACATTTGAAGCATGACTTTTTTCTTACATAGGTAAAACCTCATTTAAAAATTTTCACTTATTGATTAATTATTTCCAAGTATTTTAAAAATATTGTCCACTTTTTATTGATCCCGATATCTTGATATGAACTGCACGGGATTACTTTTTTTTCATTTATAATGATTTGTTTGTTACCTTTTCAATGCAGCTATTTGATTTTTCCTGTCTTCAAGACAAGACAATTTACGTGGGCAACCTCGTTTATGCTGTACAGTGGCACAATTTAATCATTGGTATACTTTATGTACTCAATAAACTACTATTATTATTATTTACAGGAGTGTAATAAACTAATGAACCCTGTATTTTCGGATCTCACTCTATCGGCTAACTTGATATTCATGAGAATATTACGATATTCTCTCTCCCTGGCAAATCAATAATTGTGCTGATGATTTCATGGTCTTTGTTCGAATCTATGGCGAATAATGCGTCCACTAATTGTTTCTGCAGCGTTTAGAGTAATACACTCTCAGGATCACGATTGTCGAACAAATACGGGACCGCATTTCATTCTAATGACCCTCAATCAGTTGCTAAATACAATCCGAATGAGATTTTTCAACAATCAACGAACGCAAACAATGGGGGCGAAATGAGTAAATAGTCCGTTTAAGTTTCATGACCAGCGTAAGTCAGCCGTGGTATTTATTTGTGGTTATCCATCGATGAAACGAATTCAATTTTTTTAAGGGCTATTTTTTCGAGTGGACTTTCAATGTCCATAAAATTGTTTTCTAAAGAACAACAGTTTTTTAGACCGTTTGAGGATGAGGATAAGAAGTTGAAATATTTGATACAGTTGTCATTTGTGTTTGAAACAAGTTAGGTGCTGGAACTAACTAAATTTTCAAGAAAATTATAACAAGTCAAAATCACCTCAAAATCTCTCATTGGCAGAATATCTCACTATTGAGAAAATCATAAGGAATCGAAAGGTATAATTCCTTTTCAAAATCCATCTTTCACTTTCGGACGAAATAAATGGTGGCAAATTACCCTCATAGCCCCCTCTCCCAGATAGAAATTTACTACTAGTTTACCAGAAAAAATACAGATTCACGCATTTCAACTGAATGTGTTTTAGGACATAAATATTTAAATATTTCATTAAAAATTTTCCTTTGAAGTTCGTGAATTATATTCTATTTTATTATATAAGTCAATTTCAGGAATACTCAAAGTGTATATAATATCGGAAATACGAAAAACGGTAAATCTATAAAAAAAACGTATTTTTGCATCACAATCCAGTACCTGATATATTTTTACTCACTGTTTATATAAAAGCGAACTATATGGCGTGTCTCATACTTGAGCTTATATAATAATTCATTTACAACACAAATAATTTTTGTGAAAAATTAATTTAATAATTTAGCCTGCTGAAAACCATACTGATATTCGAGTCGATATAAAGTCAACTCAAACTGTATGTAATATCGGAAATACGAAAAACGGTAAATCTATCAGAAAAATCGTATTTTTGCATCACCATCCAGTACCTAATATATTTGTACTCACTCTTTATATAAAAGCAAATTATATGGCATGCCCCATACTTGAGTTTTTATAATAATTCATTTACAACACGTACAATTTTTGTGAAAAATTAATTTAATATATTAGCCTGCTGAAAACCATACTGATATTGAAGTAAATATCAGGGCAACTCAAACTGTATGTAATATCGTAAATACGAAAAACGGTAAATCTATCAGAAAAATCGTATGTTTGCATCACAATCCAGTACCTAATATATTTTTACTCACTCTCTATATAAAAGCGAACTATATGGCTTGTCTCATACTTGAGCTTATATGCAATTTCGAACGGATAACGTTATACAGAGTAATATATTAATAATGTGTTTGTAGAATGACGAAAAATAATTGAATCGACGTAACAACGTGTGATTGATGGGCGCGTAATTCTTGATTATAGTTTTTATTGACAGACGAATTGAAAAAGTGTATTCGAAACGAGTTACTTCCTCAGCTCACTACCATACAGAACGATAAATCCAAAATAAGTGACACATTTAAAAATAATTCGCTTTATTGTGAAAAATCGGAACAAACTTCGATAATTCCACACACGTGCGAAATATACAGTGAGCACGTAAAGGAGGAATGAATTCACTAAAGTCTTTACAGGGCCAGAAGGAAAAATCACTCGTACACGTCAATTTTAATATTTGAACCTGAACGTTTTGACATATAACTCTTCTGGGTGAATTGTGCCAGTTATGACTCATCGAAATTTTTCCCAAATAGCAACCCTCATATTTCATAGAGTCATTTGAAAGAAGATATTTTTCTGCATACAACGTTGAGTTTTATTATTATTATTATTATTATTCAATTGAATGTTAAAAGCACGCATACTTATGACCCTGGTAGATATAGGCTGCAAGCTGGCCAGAGCCGGATTAAGAGGGGGGCAAACGGGGCTGCAGCCCCGGGGCCTCCACAAGATAGGGGCCTCCACAATATAAATTTTTAAGTAAAATTTCCTAACAAATACCAAAGGACATGCAAAATTATATATAAAAAATCTGACAACGAAAGAGCAGTTCTCCCACTATTTTCTCTCATTTTTCGTTTCAAACATTCAAAAACATGTTTCGTATTCTTGTCAGAATCCATGGTTAATATTAATCTTCGATCTGATGAATCATGTGTATTTGCGAGAAACAATCACCAAGTAAAACATCATACTATTATACAAAATATTATATCGTATTGAAATTAGCTGTAAAAACAAGACCAATTGAATTTAAAAAAAAATATACATTTTTTTTCATTAAATGAAGGATTTTCTGTCGATGTATTCTTCGAATGACACAGCGATCTAGATACACAATGAAATTCAATAATCATAAGCAAAAGAAAATAATATTTCAATTTATGAATATGATTGCATCAAATTATTTATAAGAGCCCTGTGCGCATTCCATAATAGAACTAAAGTTCAAATTCTGTTGACTATTTTTCTGCCGATTCTACAAACACTTTGCCCGTCTATACCTGTCTTTCCTATTTATTGGTGTTGACAAGTGTCCGCTGAGTGGCGCGCTTGTAGCAGAGAAATCCCCGAAATCTGAAAGTGTGAGTTTAAGAGAAGGATGACATTCCGCAACAAATGTAAATCCTTCTGAAAAAGGACTATCAAAAAGACCAATCTAAGTTGTTCTACTCATCAAATTCTTGAAAACCAAAATTTCAGAGCTACATTCTCAAACATTGACATTCCAGTGATTATTTTTTGACATTGCTAGAAACCAATGGAAACATTCAATTCAAATAATTCATATACGTTTTGGCCAATCAATAGTGGGAATATTCTACCTAGAAAATTGTCGCGGGAATAATTTGAGGTATTTTGTTTTTATTGTCTGACAACCTATATTTTTAATTTGACGTCTGTCATCAATTCGCATGAAAAGTGTGAAATTAATCAAAACCGGTTCAGTACATTATATAATTTTGCAAGGAAATGTGTTTATGATCGTAACATCAAAAAATAATCTAAAGAATACCACACAAGAGTTCGATATAGTAGAAAATAATTATCTAGATTTCTTTCTCAAACTTGTTGGCAATAGCCACTCGAACCAGTTCTTGTCTATTGCCTGGCAACAAGTTTTCGAAAATCTGTCGAATTATTTTCACTCTGAAAACTGAAAATGTGATGATGTCAAATTGCACTGGAATGCGCTCATTTTCCAAAATGAAAAAAATAGGAGAATTGCGATGAGACAAAGCCGCCTATCAAAGTTATCGCTTCTTAGCATTGAGAATGATTTTCTCCAGATGCTGGATTTGACCGTAATCATCAATGATTTTTCGTCGAAAAAAGCTCGCAAGAATCCATTCGTTTACGCTGTAATTTAATTTATTTCTTGTATTTTATTATACCTACATATGCTCGTGTCGAAATAATTTTATTTGTTCCGCAATAAATAAGAAAAAACAAAAACTTGTTTGAAAAATAATTAGGGGCCTCCACTCCTTTGTTGCCCCAGGGCCTCCACACCTTTAAATCCGGCCCTGGAGCTGACTGCAGAAAAACCTGGCCAATCAAGTACCAGAATGTTTAAAAAATGTTATTTCTCACATAAAACATAAAAAAAACATTTAATGAGAGAAATTGAGAAATGGTACTTGATCGGCCAGGTTTTCAGTAGCCAGCTCTTAGCCTGTATCTACCAGGGTCATACCATAGCTAGTGCGTATTTTTAGCATTCAATTGATCCCTTCTCAACGTTTTCTACATGTACCGTGCCATAAAATTCAACGTTTTGTATGCAGAAATATATTTTCTTTGACGTCACCCAAAAGAGTTATATGTCAAAACGTGCACATTCAAATATTGGAATTGACGTGCAAGAGCGATTTTTTTTCTTCTGGCTCTTTAAAGACTTTAGCAAATTTATGCCAGTCTCTACGTGCTCACTGTATACATAAAATTCAAAATTGGATGAGCTTCATCTGATATCTAATACGAAGGATTGAAAACAATCTTTTTTCACTCAAAATTTGAAACGCTTTTCCAATTATCTGAAGAATACTTAATTCCATAAGGTTGCCTTTCAAAATGTATACAATCTTGACGTCAATATGCTACATACATACACACACCGACACACACACACATTCTTTTTTAAATCCCAATTGTCCCACTCGCTTCGAAACGTTAAACTGTGAAAATTGTTTATGCTATAAAGCAGATTAAATTCAGTTTCATAAACTTCTACATTCAGGCATTTGGAATGTTATGACTTTTGGGTTAAGTATCGATGAGTGTACCTACCTAAAAAAATATGGAGGTAAATATGGCCAGATACGACCATAACTACGCCACTGCTCTACTAAATATAAAAACAAAAACTTCAAGTCATCACATCAAATAACCTAGAATAGTATACCAAGTTTGATTTTTTTCCTAATGATAGTTTAGAAGAAATATATTGAAATCCTAATTTTTTTCGAAGTTTCGACACCCTGTATCTCAGAGTGGATGCATTTTAGGACATACGTTGATGGGAACTTTTCACCCCGAAATGAAGTAAGGAATCTGCATACGGAGAGTGTCGGTCTTATTCTGACTCTCCCTGTATATATAATTTGTGCTCCTTATTATGGAATGGAGCAAAAAAGTGTTTTTTGGTGTAATCAGATTTACAAAATATGAGAAAATGCTTCCACAATAAACACAAATGATGTAAAAATGCATTTCCATAAATTATATCTACACTTAAGGTATTTATTTTCTAGAAACCCTCAAAAATAAAACTCATTTGAACAGTATTGAAAGTTCAATACGTTTTTATTGGTAAATATTCTCTACATACGGAATCAAGCAAATATCAATTAGATCAAGTAAATATGCAATTCGTGGAATACCTTGTATATTTGCTTTGTTCAATGGTGTCACATAAATATCCGAATAATTTCCAAAAAATGAACAAAGCAACTCAATGACCGCGTAGTTATAAATTAAATATTTATTTAGAAATCCTAGGTAACTATCATTTATATTTTTATTGAAAAGGCTACTTTCGTTTTAACATCTTAATTATGTACCCAATTCCTCGCCTAATAAAGGATTCCCATATTTGTTTTGGAACGTACCCGTTTTTTAACAATCTAAATTGGCTGTGATCGCCACCTAACACCTAACAAAACAGCGTCGCAATCGCAGAAGGGTAGGAATGAGAAATCCAGTCAAAAATTGCCATTTTCGTTGTAATAATTTCAAGTCTTTCGATAGTTTTTATTGTGAAGTGAAGTGGAAAAGTTATTGTTAGAAGTGATGTGACAAACGTTTATATGTATAACAGGTGGGTTTGCTATTCATCTCCATAATACACTACAATTTTATATTATGAATAATTTTTGTTAGCGTTGTTAGTTATCTTGACCTTGACCTAAATAGCTATAACGTTTACGTGGTATGAAAAACTTTTTTGTTTTCTACTAATTTATTTGGCGTTCCTACAGAAAAGCTTCGACAAATATTTGCTATGGAGTTTTGGCTAACTTATCTTTTATAGGTTAGGCCGGCATATCTTTACAAATGTAGGGGTACACCTGCTTATTGCAAAATATCTTCTGAAATAATTCCTCTTTCATTATCTGTTGATATTTAGGCTGATGTTTTTGATATATTGATATCATTGATATGTGCCTACTCTACTGTATTTCTTACTTTTAAAATTTCTTCATTTCAATTTTTGCCTTCAACGTTTTGACAAAATTTGTTACATGGCACACTTTTCGCTCATAAATATAATAGGTATTACGTATAAGTAAACTAGATATAATTATTCACTGATGAAAGTTGGGATGCAGTTTTATGCTCCTTTTATAAGATGAGAAATGCTCTCGAAAAATGTATACGGTAATAAATAACCTCATTGAAATGGATATTTTTTGAAAAAATTTTAATTTTTGGTCGATCATTTAGGTAAAATGTAGGTACCTATTATGAATTGAAGCCATAGATTTGAAGCAAATTCTTGTAGTACCGTTTATACTGTCATAGGTAGGCCTATAGAAACAAGACATTTATCAGACAAATATATATTTATCCAGTGTGCAGTACTACTACTGGGTGTTGATGTAAGGATATACAGGATGTTAGTGGGCTTCACTTGTATACTTTTTCCATAAATTTTCAACAAGTTGTGAATAACGTTACAAAAATAATAAATATTTCCATTTTTTCAGTTCAATGCAAGCTGATGAATGTAGGTAAGTATTTGATTGTATGGATAGAGTTGCTAATTGATCTCCTTGAACAATTAAAACACGGTTTGTTATCATAAAGTTTGAAAATATGTTTTCCAATCCTGGAGAAATGAGTTGGGGTGGATCCTAAAAATAGACGAGGAAAGTCATGACGTCACAAATGTCATTCTTGTCAAACCTGATTCCATACAAAGAATTTGAGGTTACGTTCTCTACCAAAACCCTTATGATTTAAATTTGACAGAGGTTTGTTTGGAATCAGTTTTTGACAAGAATGTCATTTGTGACGACACACTTTCCTCGTCCATAAGATTTCATCTTGGGACAGAGTTTCAACAGTAATTTTTTTTGGTTAGTCGCTTTTCAATAGAACTTGATATTTTTTTATAGTTATTCAGTGACGAGAAAGCAATTTTATATAATATAAATCACCACACATTTTCAAGTCATTATCCAATTTTCTTTAAATCAAAATTCAATTAAAATCAAGGAAACATGTAGCAACTCTTCGTAGTATGGGGTCATATGAAACTTCTTCTGAGCAATAAAGACTTCTAATACTCGGAATTTTCGGATCCCTTGGATTAGTTGGACAAGGCTGTCGTTGGTACTGGCCAAAGGTACTCCTCAAATTGAGGGACCCGAGGGTTGTACTGGAGATTTTTCATATGATGGTGTAAATAGATGAATGTCCATATGGGATTACGGCGGGTAATGAAATTGCTGATGCCTGAAGATGGCTGTGCGGAATCCGAGAAGACGGCTCCTGGACAGTTTTGAAAAGTGAGTTTCGTTAATGATATTTTTTATTTTATCAATGAACGATTGCGTTTCATGAGAATGAAAGTCTACAGCGATATACAGAGTTTAAGATTATAAAATTTCTGGTGAATAACGTCTTAATGTTTTGGATTTTCTCTTCCCTTGGAATAATTTTTTTTGCTGAGTTTTGGTATCCTGAACTTATAAATATATAAATAAATTTTTTAATGTGTTGGTAACGTATCTTTTGGGAAATGATTTGACTAAAATATTTCACAACAAAAAAAATATTTACAAAATGAACTTTTTTTGACGACATATATTTTGTATTAATAATTGTTGAATTGGATATTTTGTTGTGAAATATGCTATTTTATTGAATACATTTTAGAATAAGTAAGTAAGGTATCGTGATTAATTTACTAATAGACAGGTTTTTAGACAGATAACTAACATGTTTTACTTGAAAATATAGAAAGGAATATAAAATATCTTCCTCGATTTTTTATCAGTTGAAATACCACAAGACAGTGAGAATAAAGTAAAAATAAATCGACAGATTTTTGAAAACTTGTTGCCAGGCAATAGACACGAGAGCCCAACGGGCTCGAGTGGCTATTGCCAAGTGGCAACAAGTTTGAGAAAGAAATCTGGAGAATTATTTGCTACTTTATCGAACTCTCGTGTAGTATTCTATAGATATTTTCTGATATTACGATCATAAACACATTTCCTCGCATAATGATACAATGTACTAAACCGGTTTTGATTCATTTCTCATTTTTCATGCGAATTGATGACAGACGTCAAATTAAAAATATACGCTGTCAGACAATAAAAATAAAATACCTCAAATTATTCCCGCTGCAATTTTCTAGGTAGATTATTCCCACTTTAAAAATGTTTTGATTGGCCAAAACGTACATGAATGATTTGAATTGAAAGTTTCAATTGGTTAATAGAAATTTCAAAAAATTATCACGAAAATTTCACTTGAAATGTCCATAAGAGGTGTGGAATTATCGCTGAATTACAGCGGTAATCCACCTACTATGTGACTATCGCTGTAATTCAGCGCGCTAGGTGACAATTCAACTGCAGTGACAATATTACTTACAATAATTGTAGTATCAACTATAACAATAAATAATATGAATCTTTTTGTATTCTTGAAATTTTCTACCGAATACCATTCGTGCTTTAAAAATTAACCAAATAATTCTGAAAAAAACTACACTCGGTTATTTTTTTTGTTGTTTAAAAAATGTATGCTTTGAAACAACGAGAAAAACTAACTAAGCAGTTTTCAAAAAACAAGTTTTTTTCAGAATTATCGGTAATTTTTAAAGCACTTATGGTATTATCCCCGATAATTTCACTGTAATTAGAGTGGAATTTTTTCAAAATTTGAAACTGTATTCTCAAGTAATAGAAAATTCATACTGACCGTTTGCTACTACCCGATAAATTTGTCTTTGTTGGAAGTAATTTTATGAGAAAAACTGACATAAAAATAAAAAAATCGCGAGACAGAAAATTGAGCTTTTATTTTAAAATGATTGTTTTTCGAGCAAAATATCAATTATTTACAATAATTTATAAAAAGTATAACGGACAGGCAGAAGTAGAAGTGAAGAGCGTCTTCTAGATATAATCTGATTTTTAGGAACAGGCGTTTTATCACTTATTATTATCACAAATGATTAAATTATTTCCTGTTTTTTTAATCACAAATATATTGTTAAAATTATATAATAATTGTTTCAAAATATTCGTGAGCAAGAAATACCAGGAATACCTTGAGCACAGCAAAAATTATACCAACCTGAATTTTTGAATGATGACCACCGGAATCAGAACTGCAAAAAGGCCATGCTGATTCATCGACCTGATCCATCGAATTCAATGGTATTTTGAAATTGAAAATAGTTCGATTTATCAACAAAGCGACAAAGACAATCTTTGCAAAACAGGAATTAGACCCAATGAAATACAGCTTATGCACAAATCTTCAAGGTTTGTGAGGTTATGTCACCTGTTGGACATTACCCAGTGAAAAATTTCAGAAAATTTTTCGTTGTCTTGAAATTCAGTGCATTTGATTGGCTACAAAAAATACTTGAGCACACAACTGAATAATTTTTGCCCTCAGTTCACCTAAATTGGTGGCACGTTCGAACTCATGCCGATATACTTCCGATTTTAGCATGCCCCAGAAATAAAAATCGAGAGGTGCTACATCTGGTGATCGAGGTGGCCAGTTGATTGTACCTCGAGTACAAATAAACCGATCGGGAAATAATTGATTCAAAAATGTAACCACCGTGCTTGCATTGTGGACAGGACAACCATCTTGTTGAAACCACGCGTCGTTAAAGTAAATCGGAAGAGCGCGAATTGCAGGAATAATTTGATTTTGCAAAAGTTGCAAATATTTTGCTGCATTTAAATTCCCTTCGATGAAAAATGGGCCTATGACGTGATCGCCTAAAAGTCCCGTCCACACATTTAGTTTCCGTGGGTACTGTGTCCTCACAGCAATACTCAAATGTTTATTTTTACGAGACCAATAACGTACTACGGATGGGTTGTGTTTTCGATGAATCGAGAAGGACGATTCATCGGTAAATAACACCTTTTTTAGAAAGTCATCATTTACACGAAATGCCCTATTGCATTTTTCGACCATCGTTTCACAAAACTCCATACGTCTGAAATGGTCTCCAGGCAAAAGTTCTTGTGTGGTCTTGACTTTGAAACAATGATAACCGTTTCTCTTCAAAATATTCCTTACAGTTCTTTCATTCAAATTCACTTCGTCGGCGACCTGTCTACTCGAACAAGGTGTCGTTTCTGCCAATGCACACACTTGTGTTTCTCTTATTTCCCGTTCCTCGGGTATTTGTCTAGGATGCGGTGATGGATTTGTGGGACAACATTTTTTGAAATGTGCTGTCACACATCCAATATTCTGAAATTTATTAATAATTGAAAGTACAGTCGCTTCCGTAGGTACAGGTCTATCTGCAAAAGCCACTATGAATACTTGTACAGAATTACCTCCAAAGTACCACTTAACGATCTGTACTTTCTCTGCGGTTGTGTAAATAGGCGGCGTGTTGCAAAAGGTAATAATTGTCACGGTCTTTTGTTTTCGCAACCACGGCTCGGCAAGAATGAGTCGAGTCGCTGTGCGCTGTGTCGCATTGCCACGTGGTCAGTTAATGCGTCGGGTGGGGTAACAGGAGGGGCGCACAGCAGTGCGTCTCTTTTTTTTATGTGGTATTATCATATCATTGCGTTATTTGTTGCTCGTGTAGATTTCTGTCTATATCCCAGATAAATTGTTTCCGATACTGTATAATAATAATTCATTTACAACACAAATAATTTTTGTGAAAAATTAATTAACTAAATTAGCCTGTTGAAAACCATACTGATATTCAAGTCGATATAAAGCCAACTCAAACTGTATGTAATATCGGAAATATGAAAACAGGTAAATCTATCAGAAAAAACGTATTTTTGCATCACAATCCAGTACCTGATATATTTTTACTCACTCTTTATATAAAAGCGAACTATATGGCGTTTCTCATACTTGAGCTCATATAATAATTCATTCATGATATGCTTCTCCTCATTTGAATCAAACAGGTTGACAAATCCCTAATTTTGAATAAGCCTAAATAACATACCAAAATGTTAAATTTTTCTGAGATTTGGAGTACCCAGTATACTGGTATACTACATGATGATCAATTGATATCTCACATGTATTTCTCTATAATTCAACTTTTGTTTGTGCTTTATGATACAAAACCGATGGTAGGTAGTATTGAATATTTGATATTGATTGGCATTCAGTAAGTTTAACCGATATAAATTTTTCATACTTTACACTGGTTTTGAAAATTCTATGTGCAGAAACCATTTTTTTATTTATTGCTCTTCATTCCGCTATGTGATCTACTTAAAAAAACTCTCACCATACTTGCTTAGAAAGATGAGCGGCAACTCGTCACCTAACTTCCTCCACTGGATGAAAAACCGGCCCTGAGAGATGTTTGGAACACCTGGGCAGAGGCAAACAAAAATTGTAACGCTAGAACACCTGTGGGTTTGTTTAGTCATTCAGGGGGACAAGTTGAAAAAATTATACATTGTTATTTGATGAGGGTGTATTTATAGCCGTTGAATAAGATTTTGCCCGCTGCACGTAATTGGCAAATGTCGAAGGGTCACGAATTATCGGTTAACATCGAGCGTCATATAATACAGGGTATTTGTCTTACATAAAAAAAACAAATATTTTCCATTCCTATCTATATCACAGAAAATATTCATTTTCTACTCCAAAGAAAAATATCATTGTCCTATAAAGGAATGCATGAATGCTATATAGTCTGCTGAAAATAATCGTTATTTTCTATTATTTTTGGAGCGTTCTTTACCAAGATTAGAATTGGATATGAAAGTAATTCAAAGTGAACAATGAAATATAACGAAGAAACTTCGTATCAAAACAGGTTGGGAAAAACAAGACAATACAAACTTCATCATAATGTGGAAAATTATGATATATTTCCAATGTTGAATGCCAAACTTTTTTTATCTGGAAGGAATGTTTGAATATGAGAAAAATCAAGAAAATTACTTTTTTAACCTTTTAATGACAGAACTCGAAAACGAAAAAGAAAACCCGGAAATAAAATAATTCGAATTTTATTTAATTTTACCGAAATATTGACATATAACTCGTCGACAAATTTAAAAAATCTTTTTTACCGAAATAATGACATGTAATTCGAGATCAAGAAAAAATTTACAAAGAGAGTATGAGCATTCATTGCAGGTTACCTGTGAAACGAATTCAATTTCATAGTGATGAAACCAAACGAACCTCGTTATATCCAAACTAGTAGAAAAAGTCAGAACTAGTAGATGAACACACTTTGAAGCACCTCACGAATCACAATTATAACAAAATCATGTAAGAACAGAAAGACGCAAACAGTATGTTGTAAAGAATAATATTGGCGGCCATTGTGATCCAAAATGACAGGTAAACAGTGTTGCGAGGTACTGTTGTCAAGATTATCTTACGCGCCTCTAGCTGTGCATTAGAAATATGTTTACGAACGAACGTTTGTCAGATTAGATAACTGTTTTCTAATTGGCTGGCGAATGAAAGATCTTCGGAAAACAGTACGCGATGAACACTTTCTATTATGTTCGTTCAAAAGTAAAAATATATCTTTCTGTCAAAGTATTTTCTGAAGGTGTACTCTTTCTTCATACAATTGTTTTCAATGTGTATTTTATGAGTATGTTACTTGGAATAATAATAAATGTATAAAAAAGGAAAGTCAATATCCAAACCAATTTTCCAATAAATTTATTATCGTTACTAAGTTATCAATAATTTATTAGTATACAGCATATCCGAATTTTTCATACAAATGTAGTGGAAACGTCTTCGAATTGGAGTTACAGTTTGTTTAATTCCATTTTCTGGTCCCCTTGGAGTAATCAGTTCTAGAAGAACAAATTAGTGAATTTTCCTCGATGTATAAATTGATATTTGTTGTTGAATTATCTCATTCAATCAATTATCCAAATGGAATGTTACTGACAAACTGGTCAATTTTTTATTACCCCCCCCCCTAAAACATTTTGACAATTTTCAACATTTATTGTGAAGAATTCTCCTTTGACAAATTGACCCCAAATATGGTACAAAATCAATTTCTGTAGTACTCAATCCAAAAGTGATCTATCCACGAATTTCAAACATATTTCCATGTTCTGTATTTCAAACTTATTTGGAAATTTTATATTTTATTTTGTTTGGTTTTTGTATTTTTTTTTTGGTGAATTCAAAGAGTGAAGTAGAATAGTATTCATTATTTATTTATAATCCTAGGAATATCACTTTCTCAGAACTTCTCAATCTGGAATAAAAGCTATTAGGGCATTTTTTAATAGAACAATCAATGCCCTTTCTATTTCCACCACCCATTTCAACATGCAAACACTTATGCCATAGAAAAATCATTACCACTCTACTTCACTTTCCAAATCTACCAAAAAAGACATGCAATATCCAAACAGAACAAAAATAAATACAAAAAAGTTTGAAATAAAACACTTTGATCACAGACATATTTATGTATAAAATTCGTGGATAGGTCAATTTTAGTCTCAATAAAAGACAGAATTGATTTTGTACCACATTTAGGGTCAATTTATTGAAAGTCTATTCAAAATAAAATTTCGAAATTGCGTCCACCATGTTACATACAAAGACGAGCTCGTCGGGTGTGACTAGCCAACTGATGCTAACATTTCTGGTTGACCACGAATCACATTGGTAGCCTCTTCAATACGAATCGCAAGTTTTCAATCTTATCGACTTTGCTATTGCAGAATTCATTTTTCACATAACCCCAATAAAAAAAATAGAATGGATTTTTATGTCCGAAGAACGGGGCGACCGGGCAATTGGTCAATTTCTTCCTACCCATCTCCCGGGAAGAACATCATCAGATGGTCCCTCATGGGTCGGAAGAAGTGAACTGGTGCTCCATCAAGTTGAAACTACATATTCTGCCGAACATACAAAGGTACTTTCTCGAGCAGTACTGGCAATTCGTTAATATTAAAGTCTAGGTAAAATCCACCATTTAGTCGGGTTGGCAAAAAAAATACCGGTCAACAACATGAGGGTTGACAGCAGACCAGGCGTGAACATTGTGTAAACACACCGTCACCAAAAGGCATCTGTCTGACAAAGTTCAGATTTTCGTCATGCTGATGTAGAAACAGTTACAAATGGCTACCCTCCGGGGAGAGTATTGTGGCAAAAGTGCTTGCACCCGTTGGATATGGTAAGGATGTAATCATTCATATCGCAGGACCTCAGCAACAAAATAGTCTGAAATATTCAACTCAACCATGCAGAAATTCGTCGAGTGTTTAGAGTAGGATGATTCACAACTAGCTCTAAAATTTGTTCTTCCTCATTCAACCAGGGCCTCCCTGGACCACTCACGCGATCCGCTTGGGCTTGTGCTGTGCCAGTTTCCATGATACGCTGTAATGCCGATACAATCGTGGTGAGTGATCAATTCTACTCGGAAATTGTTCATCGGACTGTATTGCATTACGACCAGTTTTACCATAAATTAGAAACATTTCGACATATTCCCTGTCGGTAAAATCCAATTAAATTGAAAAAAGTAGTCAACACAATCCACAAATCGAAATACTAAAGGGGGCAATTATTAACGCTTTTCTCAGGTCACAAATAAATGAATGAGCAGACAAATACAAATCTTTGTTCTAACCTTCTCGAAAAAATGTACAAGATTCGACCTCGATTGTACCAGAGAATATATTTATTTGTAACTCTATTTTCAGTCTCACTATTGATTTCGTTTTGTAAGTGATTACATCATAATTTATTGCAATCTATGATGGTGGTCGAACATAATCAATGAACATAACCAAAAAGGGCTTGTTGCACCAAGTTCTTGATAGGTAAACAAAAGACACACTTCCACTAAATGATTTTCACTGAACTGGGTTAACAAAACCACGACACATGTTTCGCTATACAATAGCTTTTTCAAGAGGAGATAATACTCACTCATCAATCACAATGTATCATGTTAAAAAGTCAAGGCAGGTAGTAGCAGGTATATATGAATTATAATCAGGGATAAGGATATTAAGGATTATCCATAGGTATTTATTAGGAATGAGGCTGAGTAGAACGGAGATTATATACATAACCTGTTTAATCTCCAGTAAAACAAGTTCAAGAACGGAGAATTATTAAGTTGATATGGTCATTAAGCAAATATTGCGATTTTTTGCATTTTTGTATTTCTTAACTTTTTGAAAGGTTGAGTTTATAACCTCTCCTTTCTGTATCTAATATTTCGAAATCGTTAACAAAACAATGTTTTTCAGTCAAGTGGTGAGTAGCAGAAGTTGAATTTGTTTTACCATTGACGAAACAGTTGCTATGTTCTGATAATCGTTTTTTAAATGTTCTGCCTATTTGGCCTATGTAAAAACTAGCACAAGAGCCACACGTTAATTTATCCGAATTTCTCAGATTTCTCAGTTTTATCTTCATTGTTCTTGATAAATTTACTCACATTATTATCTGTTTTATATGCGAAATTAAAGTTACTTTTACGCAAAAAGGTAGTATTTTTTTCTATAGGATGGCCTAAATATGTGATAACGTTGAAATTATTTTCATCGTTTCGAGTAGAGAACACTTCTCTTATAGCTTTTTTTATAAAGGTTTCTTGAAAGAATATTATCCCTAAGTTTGTACTATAACTGTTATCAATAGCAATTTGTTCACTTATATTTTATTCTTCATTGAAATTTTCTTCTTAAAGCGGAATATTAATTAACAAAAAAATTCTTGGTAGGTGCAAAAGGGAGCAGAGCCATTGATAATGTTTGTGTCTTTGTGTTCTCACAACTGATAATTTCATATAATTGTGATTCGTTAAATGCTTCATTTATTAGTTCTGACTTTATCTACCAGTTTGGATATAATGAGGTTTGTGATTTTTTATCACTGTGAAATTGAATACCTATCGCAGGTAGCCTGCAATGAATGCTTAGATTTTTTTTGTAGATTAACCACACAATCAGTTGAACATTCCGCTTTACTTAAATGTTTAGGTATAGCATCTGGCAATTGCCAGTGTTTTCTTACGGCTCTGACAGCAGACAGCGGTCCCCAAAATTTCGTTGAATTTGACAAAGAACAAAAACAAATTCATTTTATTTTTATTTTCAACCACTGTAATTTGTTATAAAATGACATTATACAGCTATCATTCACGGGTGTGCAAAATGTTAGATTACACCCTGTATATCTGTATAAAAAGCTGTGGCAGAATTCCGTATTTGAAAATGGAGATCGATAATAGTTTAAATGAAAGTGACTATTCGACGTGAATAATGTTGAACTGCCCCTCACCCGAAACCACTATATATCTATGAAACCTAATAAAGTGAATATACGAAACATTAATTATGAGTAACTTCATTTACTCAATGTATATTATCTGTCTATATTATCAAACAAAACCACAATTCACAATATGCTATGAAATGAGCCTAATGAAGTGAATCAACGAAACATGAATAGAAGTCTCTTCGAGTGAATCGAAGGCATAGTTCTATCTACCTTCGTCAACAAACGACAAAAAATGAATGATCATCGTAGCCATGTAGAGAATAGTGGCATGTCCTAAGGTACGAGATTTCATACAAGATAACATGTACATTTCATTGTTTTTCAGTCGTAATAAAGAATCTCGGTAACAGATGACAAGAATTATTTTTTCGATTCCATTAAGTGACCATTCCCTAATGTTAACAAACAACTGACGGCGCGACAATAAGTGAATATTAATAGATTTCTTGTAGTATAACTTGTAAGGACTTGTTATCCATAGCCAACTTCTGTATTCCATTCTTTACACGTTTTACATGCTGGTGGTGTCGAATGCAAGTGAAATAATCATTAGCATATTCGACAGTGTTGATGAAGTGAATGATAAAAATGAAATGACAATAACTATATTGTTGTTGGGAGTAGTGTACAGAAAATAACAGAGAACAGAGAAAATACAAAACCGACTGCAAATAAACAATGAGAAATTAATATATTTTCAAGTCGCGATTTAGCTACAACTACTTACGACTTCAAATATTGTCTACCTAGAAATGTCTATAATATCAGTGAATCTACATATGAACATTAGAGGCCCGTTTCCATACAATATATCTAATAAATACTTTCAGAATTAATACCTAAATGAAACGACTATGCAGAAAAAGACGATATTTGTCAAAAAAGCGAATAAATAACACAAACATGAAGGTACACGTTGTCGTCAAGAATGGTGGGGCCAACCAATATCATTTATAGGAATATAATTTCCTTTTGTTTCGGTATTTTTTAGACAGAATTTCAATTTCATTGCGTAACTATCCAAATATATTGCTATGTTATGACATGTTTTGTAGGTAGTATGCTTCTGTAATATAATAGTTAGCATAAGTACAACTAAAGAAAGTGAGAAGTTGTAGGTGAACGCCTCGACTTGGAAACCATATTTGGCAATTTTTCATATTTTTTAAGTGTGATTATTTCAAATTTTTCGGTTCATCGTAGTGCTGGAATAAGTCCGACGCTCAAAAAAGCATACTGCAGTTTAGAACCCACTGACACTGTATATATATATATATATATATATATATATATATATATATATATATATATATAACTATGAATTTGAAATAAACTTTGTAGAAAGGATATTCCTTGAGGTTGCAGTCAAAATAATGGCCTATGAGAAAAAGTAAAACTCTTTCTTATTTAGTCAAGCTTTCGAAAATGTTTATTTTCATTATCAAGACAAGTAAGGTGAGGTTAAGTGAAGACAGCGAACTAATCACCATTTCGTGATTGAGGACTTTTCAAAATCATATCACTATGACCCACTACTAGTAATATATATAAAAATTAAACAATATTTTTTCTATGACCCACATATAATATAGGAAAAAATAACTAAATACTAACTAAGAAAGAGTTTTACTTTTTCTCATAGGCCATTATTTTGACTGCAACCTCAAGGAATATCCTTTCTACAAAGTTTATTTCAAATTCATAGTTATTTTCAACTATATATATATATATATATATCTAATATATATAGGTATTTCTCGGAAAAAATTGCAGACAGACTGTCGTATAAACGTACATACACTAGCATTTGCCGGCAAGGATTTCATACTTTTTTAAACGCTTTTTTGATTCGCTGCAAGAAAATTGCGAAACACCATTTTGATAAATATGGCTCAACAATAACATCTCTTATTATATATATATATATATATATATATATATATATATATATATATATATATATACAGTGTTCGTCTAAAGTCCGTTCCCCCCCTACTAATTTTTGAACCACCTGGTATATCGCAACGAAATTTGGAGGGCTCAAATAGGAGATAAAAACCTACTTTTTCATGAAAATCACAGATAAAAGTTTTGAAATGGCGGCTGAGTGCCATCTTCATTAATTTTTTTAAATAGAACACCCCGTATATTATTCCATTTTCGAAATCTGCTCATAATTCTCAATATTAACTTTGAAAAGTGCCATTCCGGTTTGAAATGAAGTATGGATTTTGGTCACTTCCGGTAAAACATTCTGCTAACCAAATGTTGTTATAAATTTGTAGTTAAATCTCTTAATGAATTCGACTAATAAGACGCGAAAAGAGATAAAGGATAAACAGTACCGCTTACCGGAAAATCTCGAAGCCTACGAATGTGTTCTGTAAATTCACAATCAAAACAAATTAGTTAGCTAAAAAATTATAATGTATTTCTGAATAACACTTTTATTCAATCCCAACAATGATTTCATCAAGTGTTCAATGGGGGCCCCTCCTAAATCTTGACAATAAAGTGCCCTATCATAAATAGCTTTTCTCACGTTGATGAAAGTCTGTTCATCTATTTCTTCACATGTATCTATTATTCTGCGTTCCAACTATCCTATTGTTTGGCATTCAGTGGGGTAGATTATTGACTTCAGATACCCCCAAAGGAAAAAATCTAGAGGTGTAAGATCCGGAGATCTTGGTGGCCATTCAGTACTTCCCCTTCGACCTATCCATCGCCCAGGAAAGTTTGTATCGAGGAACTCTCTAGCCATGCGATCGAAATGGGGAGGTGCCCCATCCTGCTGAAATAAAATTTCACGATTTTCAAACTCTTCCTGATTGTTTAATACAATTTGTCTTATTCGAGGTTCAATTTCAGTTTCTAAAAGATTTCTGTAAAGAACTCCTGTAAGATTGCCTCTGATGAAAGTCGGTCCAACAACGCGATTGCCCAAAATCCCCGCCCAAACATTCACCTTTTTAGGAAACTGGGTATGTTCCTCTCTAAAAATATGCGTATTAGTATCATCGCTCCAGTATCGTACATTATCTTTGTTGACTTTCCCATAAAGAACAAACGTGCGTTCGTCTGCGAAACATACACGTTTTAGGAAGCCCCATTCCCCTTCAATTGTTCTTGTTAATCACTCACAAAATTCAACCCTCCGGTCTGGATCATCCTCCGTGAGAGCATGCAAGATTTTCAATTTATAAGGATGAAACTTCTCTTTTTTTAGGACTCTTTGGACACTTTTTGAACTTACTCCACAGGATTCAGCAACTGCAGACATCAACTGAGTCGGATTGATTACCATTTCAGCAACAATTTCTACCTTTTTTTCTTCTGAAAGAGCCGGTCTTCCTGATCGTGGAGCATCTTTCAGCGTACCAGTTGCTTGAAGCTTATTTGAAAGTTGGCGCAAATATGACTTCGAAATAGGATTTTCGGGAAATTTATCATTAATCATACGGACTGCTAGATGAGAACTTCTTTCAGCTTCTCCAAATATCAAAACTGCTTTAAATTTATCATCTAAACTACGAGCCATAATCACACTTTTCATTAAAGGATTTAGGCGCTCAACGGACTATTTGACAGTTACCAGTTCAGTTTGACAGTAAACAAGTTGTTACCGCGACAACGATTTTTTCCAATGCAAACTTGATTGAAAGCAACATTAGTGTTTTCGGTTGGGTTTAAAATGACCAAAATGTCACTTTTCAAACGTTAATATTTCGAAAACAATTGAATTTAGGAGTGAAGTGTATGAGAGAAAACTGTTGAGAATTATGAGCACATTTCGAAAATGGAATAATATACATTGATTTGTTGAAAATTCAAACAGGATGTTCATAAATCAGATGTGGAATCATCTGCGACTGAAAGATAAACTTTAGTCACTATCTTCCATCGTCAAGATAACCTCTTGTGGGGTATTCATGTTGAAAAGGGAAACATTCTCAATTGAATATTGATAGAAAGATTTTTTTGTGAATTGAAAAATCCACGATTGAAATGAAGTTATTTTTTGTGAATGTCTAACAGAAAACAACTAGTTCCCCGGCTAAAGCCACGCTGGACATTGAACTGCATCTGATAGATATTCTGAGAAGGCCCTAACTCAAAAGAAAAAATCTGAAATTGAAAATTTGCATTTTCATTTAGATAGTTATTTGATTTTCTATTCCAGTCTTAATTAAGAACTCATAAAGATGAATGAGGCAAAGAAGAATGTTTTCCAAAAGAGAGTACTCACCAGAAATCATTCGTAACATTGACGCAGGAGAGACATCTCATTCACTAGGTCTTCAATACATTTTTGTCGACTAAAATCTATTTCACGCTTCCACGATCATCAGGAAGACCGGAAGAAATGGGAAACACATTTTCAAGAAGCAATCTCACTTTGCAAAGATGGAAAAAGTTAGAATCATTTATTTTGGAGAGACACCTTGAAATTATGTTTTCTGACATTGAAACCTGTCATGGGGTATGATAGATTGATTTGTTGAAAATATAAACAAAAAATAACTTCATTTCAATCGTGGATTTTTCAATTCACAAAAAAATCTTTCTATCAATATTCAATTGAGAATGTTTCCCTTTTCAACAGGAATAATATACATTCTATTTGAAAAAAATATTGAATATGGCGCTCAGCCGCCTATTTAAAGTTTTTAGCTGTGATTTTTTGATGGAAAAGTAGGTTTTTATCTCCTATTTATAAGCCCTCCAAATTTCGTTGCCGATATACCAGGTGGTTCAGAAATTAGTAGGGGGGAACGGACTTTAGACGAGCACTGTATAGGTTATCGCATGTAGGCGAAAAGACAGTTATTTACAATAAAAAACAGAAAGAAGTCTGCAACAACATATCGATAGCCAGCAATTATTTCATTAAAAATGAAAAATTGTCTTATTTCTCAAGACATCTGACTACAAAGACCTATACAATAGGTGTATGTTGGTGTATGGTTTTTATGCAAGGCCCTATTGAACCTTGTCAGAACTCAATCCACTCCAGCACAAGAGGTTACTTCCATCAACAGCTCCGAGCATGTATACCCCATTCAAACATCACAACCACCAAGGATTGATACAAAGGCAACCGTAACGCAACACAAATATTCTGCTCCTATCCCTGACGACTCTCCGAACCCGATCTCCCTGCCACAAGGAACCTTTCAAACCGAAGGATCAACAGAAGAACTTGCTGAAAATATATCTAGCCCGCAGAATCTATTTGACGAATTGGTAGCAGCATCGGATACTTCAACAAACATAAACCAGGTAGAAAAAAGTCCTCATCACACTCGATCCAACTCTTCTGTAGGATAATGGAAACTGATAATGAGAATATCACATTTATGCTATTAAACATTCAAAGCATAAGGAACAAAATTGACGAGTTGCAAATTTTATGTGCAAATGATAATTATCCTGACATAGTAATGATTACTGAACACTGGTTAAAAGAAAATGAAAATATTACTTTATTTGGTTATGAACTTGCTTCCAAGTATAGTAGAACAAACATTATCCATGGGAGTACTCTTGTACTTATAAAAGACTCGTTATTAACACATTTTGATTTCAAAAATGTAAATAAATACAATATTCTATTGGACGAAAAAACTTTCGAATTTTCTCTGGTCCATTGCCAACGGTTGAATCTCTTTATTGTTTGCCTTTACCGAACTCCAAACTCGGATGCAATGTTATTTATTCAGAAACTCGATAATTTACTCTCTGAGTTGCCTGACACATCCAAAATTATAGTCGCAGGTGACTTTAACATAAACATTACGGAATATTCCACTCTGAAACATAGGCTTAAAAACCTATTGGACTCTTTTAATTTACATATGCATGTAGAATCCCCAACTAGAATCTCCTCACAGAATGCCACAACTATCGATTACTTCTGCAGTAACTTGGAGAACGTTATCTGTACAGTCGTACCCTCGGGTATATCCGATCACGAAGCTGTCATCAGTACGGTGAGTATCGACCAAAAGGTCAACTCCCAAAATACATTTTAATACGGCAGACTCTATAGCACTAGTAATTACAAAAAATTTCAACACCTATGTCGAGTAACCAATTGGGACTGCACTACGAAATCGGACATAGCATTCAATGATTTCTATGACAAACTCAAAAGCAACTTTGTGAAAGCATTTCCAATTCAAAAGATAAAAATTAAGAGAACAAAAAATCATGGATAACTAGTGGAATCAAAATTTCAGCTGAAAATATGAAATCTCTACATAACATCCGCAAATACACTAATGAGCCGTTCTTCCACAGCTATTATCTCAAATATGGAAAAATATATGGCAGCGTCCTCAAACTAGCAAAAGATACTTATTACAGGGATAGATTGGAGGAATCGAATAACAAAAGTAAAGAATGTTGGAAAATCATCAACGAACTAAGAGGCAAAACTGAAACAAAGAAGACTATATCTATTGAGCCCGATGAACTCAATACCTACTTCTGCAATATAGCACTCGTACTCACTCAAAATATTACAGCTCCAAACTCACCTTTATCATACCTGGAAAATATAAATATTGCTAACGAGTTTCAACTTTCCGACACCAACCTCAGTGAACTCAAAGAGATCCTGAGAGATATTAAAAACAAAAACTGCTCAGGGATAGATGATATTTCAAACAATGTCATTCTAAATATCCCTGATGTTGCTTTGACAGCTTTGGTTGAACTAATCAACACCTCGTTCAGAACTGGAACATTACCTCTCGTCTTGAAAACTTCTGTGGTTATCCCTATCCATAAAGGAGACAGTGAAAGAGACCCCTCCAATTACCGGCCCATATCGCTTATCCCTAGCTTAGCTAAAATAATTGAAAAAATAGTGAAGATCCGCATTCAAAACTTCGTATTAATTAACAACATAATCTGCCCAGAACAATTTGGCTTTCAGCCTAACAAAGGTACCAATGACGCTCTATTTTTTTATGTCGGAAGTATACAGAAATATCAATGCAGGCGACTACGCAGCGGCGATATTCTGCGACTTCTCGAAAGCGTTCGATTGCGTCAGTCACGATACTCTGCTACAGAAACTCGAAATTTACGGATTTAGAAATTCGGGCCTTGAATGGATAAAATCCTATCTCAGCAATCGTAGTCAAATAGTGCGCTGTGGCACTGACTCCAATAGGGCTGGTATTGAATTGGGAGTACCTCAGGGCTCAGTACTCGGACCCATCCTCTTTTTGCTCTACATTAATAATATAAACCTCTTGAACATCACTGCCAAGATCACTCTATTTGCGGATGACGCAACTTTCCTATGGCATGATAATTCACAGCAACTACTGCTAGATAACATCGAAAGGGAATTGATTACAATAAAACAATGGTGCGACTCCAATTCTTTAGTGATTAACATAAAAAAACTAATATAATCACATTTCGCTGAAAATATCCTTAACAAAACAGAGACACGTTTTTTTGGATTAAGTATAGACTCTAGACTGAAAATCGATTATCACATTAACAATCTCTGTAATAAGTTGTCCTCGGGATGCTACGCAATTCGAGTAATCTCGAACGATTTGGGTATAAACGCAGCCAGATCGGCGTACTTTGCTCTAATCAAATCTCATCTAAGGTATGGGATTGCATTTTGGGGCGCTTGCTGTTCTTACCAGCTCAAAAATGTTTTTGTAATTCAAAAAAGAGCCTTAAGGTATATTGGCAAAAAAGACCCAGAGACTCATGTAGAACGCTGTTCATTGATCTCAGTATACTTACGGTAACATCTATATACATTCTAGAATCTGTCACCCTTATACATAAAAATAAAAATCTCCTTGTAACAAATGATAATTCATATAACACTCGACAGAACAATAATATCAGACTAGACCATCTAATAATTTGGTTAGAGATTCTATAATATACAATGGCATTAAAATGTATAATCATCTCCCCATAACCACTAGAGAAACTACATGTCTCAGGCGATTCAGAAGAGAGGTAAAAAAAATCTTGATACAACAATCACTATACGAGCTAGATGAATACTTCAACTTGAACCTTTAGCTAGTCGCAGTTCCACATACTTAAGAGCTCACTCATAACCCTTGACGAAATTGTATGACTATAACAAATGTTTTCAGTAGCTCCATAATACGTAACATTGTCCTCATTTATTTATTTATTTTCACACATACTGTCCTTTATTCAACCTTGCCTATTTACCACACTTTGTATTTTTTGGTCTGCACGTCTTAAATGTATATGTATATGGCGTATCTTAGACAATATCAATCTATTTTTATATATATTTTTATATTGTTACCCACTTATTTAGTTATAACCTAAGTTTATGTGCATAATCTCAGATTATTTTTATAATTTTTACAAACCTATTACTTATATGTTCAAATATGTACCTAAGCTTTGTCTTTAAGAATTTTATTCTTGGCAATAAAGCATATCTTGATTGATTGATTGATTGATTGATATCCATGAAAAAACAACTGCTTTTCTGTCTAATGCCTTGACAAACGTGTATTCCATTCTGCTAATTCAATCCCAGAATTGGATTGATAATGATTGTTTTAATCAGGATCGCAGACATTAGTCTACCCTGTCCTGTACAGGTGGTCAGTTTGAGTGGAGTGGTTGATATTTATCCATTTCGCAATAAACATTTGCAAAAGTACCCTGTAGGACTCTGCACGTTTATCCATCGGATGTAATTCAACGTCCGTCGAAGCATTAGCCAGGAAAGTAGTTGTTTTCTGATGGATATGCGACCAACATACACCTATTTTATAGGTATCTGTAGACAACTGTCTTGAGGAATAAGGCATTTTTTCATTTTTAATGGGACAGTTAGTTGTTTGATGAGTTGGAGTATAGTTGGTGGTATAGTAAGTTGACGTTACACAGTTGTCGCATAAGACTGATTCATTTGATTGTTGCGTTGTGAACGGACAATAATTAGTCGAGTATTTTCAATGAGCCACGTACCCCAGTATCGTTGGTGATTTATAAAAAAATTAAATAATTATGCCAAAATAAAATCATTATGCCACCATAGGAGAGAGCTGCAAATTTGCAAGTTCATCTAGGGCAATTTCAGCGAGTGCGTTTTGGTTATCACGTCCCCAATGATTGGCCTAGTATGGGTATCAATATGTTAATCCCGTGGAATCTTATCAAAGTAATTATTTTCCCCACATAAAATACTTCAGTCGATACCAACATGAAACATGAACAGATAAGGATAAAGTAGGACGGAAGACTCATCGTAGGATTGGCAATTATTCGGAATAGTTTTTTATATGAAAATTATCGTTTAATTAATTTCATGGCGCTCGCTTCATTACCAGCATTCAACAGTTATTTTCATACGAGATATTAGCCTCATTTGAGATGAAAATGATAAAAAAACATTTGGTGCACAACATCGAATGATTACATCTAACGAGCTTATTATAGATTTCCCAATATGGTATTTGACATACAAATGGAAATTATTATCTTTTGAAATACTGACTTGATTTGATTACCTACAGGATTGCAGTGAATTTGAACATTCAGCAAAACGTAAAAGATTTGTAACTAGGAGAAATTATTTTATTAGTTCATCCATGAAGATTCGATCGCGTTCATTCTATGGTAGGAAAGTTGGAAACTATCTTCGAAGGGGCTACTTTCTGCCGAAAATATATCATATGAAATCGAACTAAACTCTTCATAGGTACCATTATTCAAATTTGAATAAATGCAGTAAAAAAAATATTTCCGTATTACTTCGAGCTCCTATATATTTTCTAGTCAAAATATTTTCGAATATATAGAAACAAAGACGTTCGGGGGTGTGTGTTGAGCGCTTTCTCAGTTATTTTCTCAATGAACATTTTCCGTTACCTATGGGTTCTTAATTAAGACTGGAATAGAAAGTCAAATAACTATCTGAATGAAAATGCAATTTTTCACTTTCAGACTCTTTCTTTAGAGTTAGGACCCTTTCACAATATCTATCAGATGTAGATCAAGGCTTTAGTCGGGAAAGTAGTTGTTTTCTGTTAGATATTAGAGAAAATAACTTAATTTTGTCGTTATAAAAAAAAATAATATACAATTGAGAATGTTTCTTTTTTCAACATGAATAACTCCCAAGAGGTTATCTTGAACGATGGAAGATAGTGATTAGAAATTATCTTTCAGTCGCAGATGATTCCACATCTGATTTTATGAATATCCTGTTCATATTCTCAATCAAATCAGGTTCTGGAGTTTCATAAGATCACCTTTTGCAACTCAGTTTCATTACAGTTATAGGAAATTACTGTAATCTTTATGAATATAATGAAGTGATATGACCATTTCCATCATCATTTCATTAAACTCAAAGAAATTGTTACCAATGAATATATAAACAATTTATATAAGATTTGCCAGTACCTCATCAACATATCTAATATATCTGGGTTATACACAAGTGTTGCTGATCACCTTCATGGAATCTGGGAGTCCTAGTGTTTGCTAGGCTACGTTATAGAATTTTTGGTGATCACCGTTTCTTTTATAAACCTCCCTTACTCTTACTGACACGAAATAGTTTGCAGGTTACAATAACTTATATACAGGGTGAGTCAGAAGTACTTTGACAAACTTCAGAAGGTGATTCCTCACAATATTCTGATATGAATTGTCCAAATAAATATATATCCGGAAACGCTTCGTTTCCAAGATAGAGGGTGTTGAAGTTTTATTTTTATTTTAGTTTATTTTAAATAACTTTAGAAATACTGACCTTAATTAAACGAAAATTGGTATCGAGAGGCTTTTGAGGTGTCGAATTCGAACCTGATGTTATTATTGCTCTTACTCGTAGGGGACGCCACTTACACGTCTTTGTCTTTTTTGAAGATTCATAACTTTTTTGAGCGTACTTCTAGCATATTATTCAGTACAAAAATCAATTCCACTATCATATCTACGTAAAAAAGGTACCCTTGTTACAAGTAGCTATAAGCAACCGTTTTCTAGATATTTGGACTTGAAAACTTCAAGTCGATTATTTGATAATCGATGCATTATTTTGTATTTTTCACAAGAATGCTTAGGAAATGAATTTGACGTTAAAGTATGTAGTTATGGTAATTACATATTATGTGACAGTTAAACGTTTCGTTGTTTTGTTGAAGTTTCTGTGAGTTTCGAAACACTAATTTTGAAAAAATGGATTGTTTAAACAATAATGCTCATTTAGCCGATATGCATTTCGTTTATGGCCTTGCGGATGGCAATGCGCGCGAAGCAAGACGTATTTAGCAGGAGCGATTTCCTAATCGAGTACTGCCTCCAGCTCCAACAATTACCAGTCTCCACCGTCGTTTGGCAGAAACAGGTAGCTTTAAGAGGGCACCTGATATTATTGGAAGACCTCGAGCAGACCGACGCCTAGAATTGGAAGAAGCTGTTTTGAACGCTCTCGAGGAGAATCCAGAAACAAGTACAAGAATAACTGCTGAAGCTCTCAATTCTCTACTCAGTCCATAGTTTGGAGAATTATCCACGATCAACAATTTTATCCATACCATATTCAAAGGGTACAAGCCCTTTTGCTACGAGACTTTCCCTAACGCATTACTATGTGTCAGTGGTTTTTGAGAAAATTGGCTGGAAATTCTCAAACTTCTCCGAAATGCTATCACAAACTTTCATATCAACCATGATTGGGCTCTGGAAAATCCGCACGCAGTTAGTGAAAGACATTATCAATATCAATTTTCTGTAAATGTATGGGCGGCAATAATTGATGATTACTTGATAGGTCCTTTCTTCATTCCGTTCCGACTGAATGGCGCAACTTACAGAGACTTTTTAGAAAATGAATTGCCGGGACTACTTCAGAATGTACCATTAGAAATTCGTATTCGCATGTGTTTATTGCATGATGGGGTTCCGGCCCATTTTAGCGTTGTAGCCAGGGAGTTCCTTAACACTGTCTATCCAAATCGATGGATCGGTAGGGGTGAATAAGAACCTAACCAGGCGTGGGCACCAAGGTCCCCAGATCTAAACCCGCTAGATTTTTATTTCTGGGGACATTTGAAGTCACTAGTTTATGAAACTCCAGTAGTGATCGAGAAAGATCTAAGAAACCGAATAGTAGACGCCTGTGAAACAATAAGAAACACACCAATAATTTTTGAGCGGGTACGAGATTCAATGACTAGAAGACTGAATGCCTGCATCTCCGCTGAAGGTGGACACTTTGAAGAATTTATCTGAATACAATTCAGTTTCCTTCATTTTATTTTAATGTACATATTCAAAATTTTTTGAAATAAAATGTTGATCTTTCTTGCAAATTTTATTAAAAGA
The DNA here is from genome assembly GCA_018342105.1 of Gonioctena quinquepunctata. Lineage (NCBI taxonomy): Eukaryota > Metazoa > Arthropoda > Insecta > Coleoptera > Chrysomelidae > Gonioctena > Gonioctena quinquepunctata. The sequence continues at coordinate 1,070,480 of JAFIRS010000020.1, read as the reverse complement.
AATACAGATTTTGTACCTTTGATACAAAAATAACTATTTCAAATGAGTAAAAATAAAAAGAATAGGTGGCGCCCCCTACAAAAAACCAAAACTACTTACTCAAACGTCAAATTAATTTCCTAAGCCATCTTGTGGAAAATGCAAAATAATGGTAATAGCTTCAACACGTATCGATTATCATATAATCGAATTGAAATTTTCAAGTCCAAATATCTAGAAAACGGTCGCCTATAGCGACTGTAACAAGGGTAGCTTTTTTACGTAGATATGATAGGGTAATTGATTTTTTCACTGAAAAATGTTCTAGAAGTACGCTCAAAATAGTTATGAATATTTGAAAAAGTGTGGTGTTATCGAAAAAAAATATCGAATCTACTAGTGGCTTTATCAGTATAAAACAGTGAGAAGACGTTTTATCACTATAAAACTGATCTGATTGGTTCTCTGTTTGAAATTTCGGTCATTTGATTGGCTCAAAAATAATGAGGGAAATAGTCGTTCAAAAATGCGATTTGCGTAGCTCCAGTGATTTGATCTTTGATAATATGGCCGTAAATTGCACTGGTTAAATTTCCCATAGGCAAATTGCCTGAGAGAAAAACAAAGAAAATGGCTATAAAATTCTCTGGCACGAATGATAGTTGATGAGATTATTTCCCGAATCACAATGATGGATAATAATTTCAAAAGCCATGCTCCATTAGATTTTTCAACAGATTTAGTTACTGGAATTCCCCATTACCCATATACCCCAAGCAGTCGCTTTTCTGTGCGGTAGACGATTAGAAAGAAATGTTAAACGTAGAGTATCGGGAGTTAGAGCGAGACGAAATATTTTCCGCATGTCATTGCATTGTATGGTTTGTTCGTTTGTGTAGCGTTCAGAAAATAATGTATTTTTCTCCTAGTCACGTAACTTCTAAGTCGCTTTTTTTTCAAATCTCATAAATCTCGTAAATGCAACTTAATTTGTGGAATGAGCAATGAATAATTTTTTCAAATGAGTTTTAAGATTTCGTGCGCGCTTTAAGTGATAGTTGATGAATATAAATTATAATTCAAAACATCTCCGTTGAGTGTAATGTGATCAACCTCCATGAATTCGTAAAATAGCTGTAACCATAAGTGGATCGTTATTGAAAAGGGAAACATTCTCAATTGAATATTGATAGAAATATTTTTCTGTGAATTGAAAAATCCACGATAAAATTAAGTTATTTTTTGTGAATGTCTAACAGAAAACAACTACTTCCCTGGCTAAAGCCACGCTGGACATTGAACTACATCTGATAGATATTCTGAAAAGGCCCTAACTCAAAAGAAAAAACCTGAAATTGAGAATTTGCATTTTCATTCAGATAGTTATTTGATTTTCTATTCCAGTCTTAATTAAGAACTCATGAAGATGAATGAGGCAAAGAAGAATGTTTTCCAAAAGAGAGTACTCACCAGAAATAATTCGTAACATTTACGCAGGAGAGACATCGCATTCACTAGGTCTTCAATACATTTTTGTCGACGAAAATCTATTTCACGCTTCCACGATCATCAGTAAGACCTGAAGAAATAGGAAACACATTTTCAAGAAGCAATCTCACTTTGCAAAGATGGAAAAAAGTTAAAATCATTTCTTTTGGAGAGACACTTTGAAATTAGTGTTTTCTGACATTAAAATCTGTCATGGGGTATGATAGATTGATTTGTTGAAAATATAAACAGGATGTTCATAAAATCAGATGTGGAATCATCTGCGACTGAAAGTCACTATCTTCCATCGTCACGATAACCTCTTGTGGGGTATTCATGTTGAAAAGGGAAATATTCTCAATGGATCGTTATATTTCTATAACAGAAAGTTTATGGTGGCATTTGAAGACTCTTTGATTAACCAATGGGAAAAAGGTATCGTTGAATCAAATTATCATCCCATTTAAGTATAAACTGAACCCAAGATGATCTACATCTTCAAATTACTTCATACCAAATAGTTGTGTAGACATATAACTTTGACAGTATGCATTCATCACGAAACAATCGTGTGAATTTATCAGCATTTATCAGTATAAAAATACATTTGTCACTATAAAACTGATGTGTTGGTTCTTTCTATAAAATTTCGGCCATTTGATTGGTTAAAAAATACTAGTCTTCTAGAAATGCTCGTATAAAAATGAAATACAATTATTTTTAGTCTCTTATTCTCTAAACTCTGTTTTTCCCAAATTAAAACTTTTTTGTTAGAAGGTTTGGATATGACAGAAAGAAGGACGCACCGAGAGACAAACACACATACATAAATAGTCACTGGTGTGACTATTTATGTAGTTTTCCGTTGTGTGCAAAACACTGAAAAAATATCCTTGGGATCATAAATTCCCTATATTATTGGTAATAAACCAAGGTGTTCTCATGTAATGAATTATTTTGGTGTCAATAATGATTAATCCATGTACAAACACGTGGTAATGACTATCAACATCCCAATCAATAACACAACCATCACTTTCACGTAATTGAGCCATGAAATCGCCATAGTTCTCACCAATAAATAAACGTTTTATGTGTTATTTCCAACAGTGATTTATTTTGTTATGAAATATTTCCGCAACTCATGATTTATGTTAGGCAGGATTGAACACGTTCTGTTCTATTTGAAAGTTCAAACACCAATTGATCTTAATGAAGTGGTGTGACTTTATTACCACACATTAAAGTTGAGTCGAAATTAATGATATTTTTAATCAAGTTGAAGTTCAAGTGTCATTCCGCTGATTCTGTTGGATATCAATCAAAAGATCGTGATATGGGATGTCGCAATGAGATACTTCTCCAATAGGACAATTTATTTTATTTCTTTGTTAGTGCTTTCATTGATAATAATAACAAATTATATTTGTTAATATGGAATTGAATCTTCGACCAAAAACTAAGGCTCTATTATTTTTGGAAGGATTTTATGAGAATGCCAAGAGTCTTCTGAATCGCTTTTAGTCACAGGTGATATTGCTTATCTGAAAAGTGGGGCCAGATTTTGAAATCATGAATGCTTCCGATCATTCCAATAAGAAATACCACATAAACTCTAGCAAAATTGTAATAATAATATATTTTTTTATTTTCAAAAACCGTTACGTCATATACTGGCAAATTAATATATCAACTTAATTCATAAAAATGCACCTGATATCCGAGCACAAGACACACATCTCTGATTCCGAGTATCTTAAAAGCATAAAAATAAGCATCTTCCGACACAAGCATATTAGGTATAGGTCCTTCAGATATCAAGGCATAACTCAATATCATAATTTCTCACACAGGTACGTTGCAGGTCACTAACATCTCACACAGGCACGTTATTGGTCATTGAGACACTCAAAATTATTTCAATATATGATGGGTTGATTGAGGTATACTTTTGATTAGATAGAAGACAGATAGATTATTTATTACCTTTCTGCCATGTTACATGTAGGTTCGTCATCTGAATTTAAAAAAATATACAATTCATAATTTGATATCTGAAGTTTTTTTAGGAGTTTATTAGAGTGAAAAAAATAATTTTTGGCTGGTTAGAGACAGATGCAATATAATGTACAGTTAGTTACAAATACTATAGCCATGATACAGTTGAAATTAAAAGTGAACAGTTGAATGGTAATCATTTTATGGATGTTAAGTATATTTGAAATTCGGAAACGTCGTAGAAACTATTTGAGGTTGGAATTTTTTTTAAATCAGTCTTGAATCTTTTCAGAGATTGATTTTTTAGTGATTCAGGGAGTAAGTTGTAGAGATGACTCCCGCTAAATTTCGGAGATTTTTTGTACTCCATATGATAAAACTTTTCCATGTAAATATTATTTTGATTTCTAGTATTGTATTTGTGAATTTCCGAGCAATACTTTAGATGGTGTTTGCTTTTGTGGATGTGACACAATATTTTCAATATATAGATACTGACCACTGTTAATATTCGATGTTTCTTGAAGTGGTTTCTACAGAAGTCTTGATACTTTAAGTTGAAAATGAGACGAATAATGCGCTTTTGTAGGGTAAAGACTCTAATTATCTCTGTGGCTTGGCCCCAGGAAATTATATTGTACGGTAACACAGAGTAAATCAGGAGAATACTGGGAGCATCTCCCTTCCAGTTGATTGAGCTTATTTTTTAGACTTTGTACATTTATGTTTAGAAGTTTGGGACTTGGTACATTTGAGTAATTAACAAATTCCTTGGAATTCATGGTCGGGTGCTGCGGAATTTGTTTTTGAATTTGAAACGTTGCACCGCTGATCTTTCAGGCGATATAGATGGATCACAGATTTTATCAGCATCTTCGATGGGAAATTATGCCTTAAAGGAAACGTAGTCAGATGTTTTATTCCATTCCTCACATTTAAACCTATGGGCTATTTTTACTTGCTCCAATAATAGGTTTGTTGAGATTACTTTGATAATTATTATTTGTTTGCTTGGAGGTCATTGCCCTTTCAACAGCTGAGTTTACTTGTTCAATGTTGTTAACTTGTCTTTGGGTGCCTAGACCCTTTTTTGTTGAATCGGTAGTAGACCGTTGTTTTTGTGTATCTGCTGGCATGAGTTTTTGTGCATAGGAAATTTCCTCACTTGGGTTTGGATTCGTAGTGTTCGTCATAGTTTGATTTGTGCTTGAACTTGTAGATGGCGTTGGCTGCTTGAATTTGTCGAAGTTGTTGATTTGTTTCAGGACATATATCAAATCTTCCTGCTCTGGTGTTCTTTTTTCGAGATGGTGCAGAAGCTTTTGAAGAATAGAGAGTTCAGATTGTAGCGAAGAAACTTCTGCTCCTAATTTTTTAGAAATTATCCCCCAAAAAATCTAGCACACCATCCATTTCAAGCATGTACAAATTCCTCAATTTTTTTGCAACACCTCCTTTTACAACTTGTTTTCATCTATTTTCCCCCCAACTGTTGTGGTGAACTCTTATCTTGGCATGGCTATCAGGATTATAATGTGAAATAACTGATCATTTACACAACTTAGTTTATTTCCAGATTATAATATAGATAGTCATGCTAAGTAGACTGTTTATCAATGTTTACTTACTGTTTGACATTAAATTTAATGAAAGTTCTAATTAATTGAATATTTCTCAATACCAAAGTGAATTATCAATGGTACAAAAATTAGGCAAAAAAGGAAAAATTTAAAAATGTATTTTAAGAGCGTGTGATAGCATAATTAGAACATTTATCGAGATATGCATTATATGTTATACTATTAGATTCCAGATTAGATTTGGCTTATGAGCTAGGAGCCACTCCACTGCGACCATTGCAGATCTATTAGATATGCCCTCATGTTATGTTAGAGTTATCTGTCCAGACCCTCCTTGTTATTAGACTCCATAGGCCAGACCTTGAGTCCTCCATATATTGGGAGGGTTGTAAGGCCTTCATAGTATCACAGTATGTGCGCTGAGGTTTCCTCCTCCTCCTGGCAGAACCTACATGTGGTTGTGTCTGCCAGCCCGATGTTATTCATGTGTTTGTTGAGTCTACAGTGCCCTGTCAGGAGCTGAACCATGATCCTGGTTGATCTCCTATTCTGGCTTAGCAGGTACTCTGTGAATTTTGGCGATGATTCCGATGAACTCTTTGGCCTGTCTCATGCCCGGCGCCTTGTTCCACCATTCATGAGATTGCTCTTTCAATCAAATATTGGTTTGTGTTGTTCGCAGCGCTTTCGATGTGCCACAAAAAGGTTCTGGGTCAATTGGGACATGTCGTGCTCCTTCTCGGGCTAATTTATCTGCTCCTTCGTTGCCATTATAGCCTGTGTGGCCTGGCACCCAAGCCAGATAGTCTGTTTTGACTGCCCACCTTTTGTATGCTTTCTATGCAGTCCCAGACAAGTTTGGAGTTAACTTGCATGGAGCTGATTGCTTTAATAGCCGCTTGGCTGTCAGAGTATATGGCAATGATCATTTCCTCGAACTCTTGCCTTCATAACTTCTCTGCGCAGAGATGTTCTGCTGCAACTTCTGCCTGGAATATCGTCTCGTGCCGAAGCTTAGTGAGACTCCTGTATTTGGCTTGGCTGAATATATGCCTGCTCCTAGTAATAGTGAAACATATTGCAGTTTTTAGAATTCCACTGACTACTCATAAATAACAGAAATAATGTAGGTTTCTATTTAAAAAAAATGGATGACGTCATCATTGCCACGGTCACTTAAAATGAACGCAAAACTGAAATTAAAATTTGACTTGTCATGGCGTTGTGTACTCAAACGTTAACCTACGTATATACTTCGTGATGCGAAATCACATACTCTCACTGTATAATAAGAGAAACATAAAATGTATATACATTCAATATACTGATTTGAATACAACAAAACCTAGTTCCTCACTTCAGTCAAATATTATGAGGGAAATGAGGCAATTACCATTTCTCCTCATATCTCCCTTATACTGTTTTTTAGGGCAGAAGAAATCACTCATTGTCTGACAAACCTTGAAAACACAGCAAATCATGTGAAGTATACCTACTACCTTCTAATCCCTATAGGAATATCATTGAAAACTAAATGGCACACTAGTGAACAATAAGTAACTTATAAAATGGCGAATTTAACTCAATTTAATGAAAATGAACCAGCACCTCCTGTTTCTGAAAATAATCTCATCTTGCCAATCCCTGAAAACAATGTTTTTGTATATGCATGACGAGTTTGCTAGCCTATACATAGGGTTATAATTCACCGCAGCGCAGAGGCTGAAAAAATCAGCGTCTAACGGAATGGTTTCTCGGAGTGAAGTAATAAATTTCCTCTTATCAAGTCGAAGACAAGTGAATCGAAACGATCATCATTCGAACAATAAAATTAAAATTTGGCAAATTTCAAATGTTTGAAAGTAATTGAATAACATTCGAAACGAGAACAGTGAAATATCAATCTATACTATTATAAAATTGTAATTGTCTGCTGGTTTGTTTGTTTGGACCGATTGTGATGAAACCTTTTTTGTTTGAAAGTTCATGCTTGGACTCAAAAACTGGTATGCAATTTATTACGCTTCGATAACGGGAACAGGATATGTAACAATAAAACCACATTTCCTCACAACCAAGTGCTATCAAATGAGAGTTCAATTTCTCAGAATGAAGTTTTGATTCAGCCAAGTTGTGAAATTCCTTTAAACGACGTTTCGACATAGTTTTTTCATCTCCAGGTTGAAACACAAATATTCTTTTTATATTTCTGCTTTCGTATTGTACGAATGTGTGATTTCGTTGTCATCCGGAATGGTTTATCGTTCATGTTTTCCCACTTCATGAATACTAATAATAATAATTATTATATGAACCTCACTATATTTTTATGGCAACATGTCAAGATCTGTTTTCATTATTAAGAACTATTAACAAATACCTATATAAAAGGTTGTTATAAATCTGATATAAGTTTTTGATATAATTTCTATTGTTGAAACTGTTGGGGTCATTTTTTATATGTGTCATTTCAAGAAATAATTTTTTTCTTTTATTTCTTTCCTTGGTCAAAATCTCAACATTGTTATTGTCAAACTTATGGTGATGATTTTTCGTGTTTGGATAAGACTGGATTATTTAGAAGATTAAGTTATAGCTTCACGGTATTTTTATGTCAACATGTAAAGATCAGTTTTAATTTTTAACTAATATAAACAGATTAAAGAAGTTTGTTATAAATCTGGCTTAAGTTTTCGATATCATTTCTATTGTTAATAATGGGATAACGGCAAAACGGTTAAATGAAATAACGGATAACAGGAGAACGGCATAATGGTTTGACGGGATGAAGAGATAACTGATAACATAACGGAAAACTGGATAAAGGGAATCAAGATAAGGGGATACGGGATAACGGATGACAGCAAACGGAAAAACGGATAATGGGCTTGGATCCCAATGTGTTAGAACAACCCCCTAAATATTTGAATGATTTCAATCTATGTAGCTGTTAATGCAAAAAAAACAGCAGAACACTTCAATTTTATGTTAAGAGTTGCCCAAGGAGAAATGTTTTCATTTCTGAAATTCGGCAGTTAAAAGTATCATGGAATCTGAAAGAGTATCAGTAATCGAAAAATGATTTTTTTTACATTCCAGCTATAGGTACGTACTAAGAAAGGATTTTCCAAAATTCGAATCATAAGCGGTAAAAACTTCTCTTTGAATTTTTGAATAATTTTTATCTCTTGAATAATTAATTTTATAATGTACTGTTTTCTTGCGAAATTTCAACTAGAAACTAGAAAAAGTTCCTATAGGAAATGCAACATTGATGAAATAAGGGGTTTTGAACTCACTGCATACTGTGATTTGGTATGTGAATTCAAATATACCTTTTTCAGCATGTAATTTAATTGTGTAATTTTCTGTATATCAATGAAAGTCCTCGTAGGGCAGTGGTTTGCATGATGGTCTCTCACGCGGTAGGCTCGGGTTCGATCCCATACCAAGGAACCTTATTTTTTTCAATCGCTTCCAGATACAAACATATTTGATATAATATTGAAAAATTTATATACAGGGTGATTCAAAATTCTGGATACTGAATTTTGAAACACCCTGTATATTTCAGGTTTTTGGGTGAATTCGAGAGCAGTGAATGAATGAATTTGTAAAACGAAGCATTCAGAAAAGGTGATTATTCGGACAAGATTCTTTCGATTTTGGATCGAAAATAATTGTTGTAATTTTCCCCGTTGAAAATTATAATATAACATGAATTCTGGCAATTTTATCCATTTTAATTGGAAAATATTCTCATCAAATATCATTCAGCTAGAGGATTTTATCGCATTTTTTTTTAATTTTCCCTCAAGCATTTTGATTCTAGGAAATTTAACCCGTGTAATTTGCGGCCTTATTATCAATGATTGAACTACTCAAGCTTCGCTTTCGTGGTTTGATCAGATAATAAGACCGCAAATCGCACTCGGTAAAATTTCCAGGCAAAATGCTTTCTCGAATATAAAAAAAAAAAAAAAATGAGCAATAAAACCCGTAGCCCTTATGATAGTACCCTCGATACATGCTGAAGTTGGATTATGGTTTACACATTGAATATGTGGCACGTCAATTTGATATAATATAACGAATTGTATTATCAGAAATGAAATAACTTTTACTGTAGCGGAGTAGTTTGGAAAATGGATATACCTATAGGTATAGTATTCCTTGGTATTACGTGACGATTTCTATCAGTCAACACCTACCGCACCTACCGCACGATGTTTTAGTTTTCCCGAATGTCCAAATTCAATAGAAATTGACAAAATTATACATCATCTCTACCGCTTCTACTTCCATAATCATGCAAAACCGCGATACTAACTAACAGAAACTAATAATAGCATTGAGAGCAAGTGCGAATGTAATCGTTTGGTCAGCAGACGGACTATCGGACAAGCAAACATGATTGTAAAATAAACCGTAGAAGTATTCATAGTTTTTGATATCAAAAACGACATATTTTCTGAATTATAGGTGGTATTTTTTTTCATTCCGTAACAAAGAACCATTGTTCAAAAAGTACGATCCCTTCGCCTAATTTAATCGCATCTGTGTAACCGTTGTCATAGTTGCAATAGGATCGAAGAAAAAAAACAACCTCTATTTCAAACATATTTTTCCACTCACATCTTGCATCCCATTAAAATATATGAATTAATTTATGAAGGTGCAAATACGTTTACACCATATTTTGCTGTAATTTTTTGTATATGTTTAAGACGTGTTTTTTACTGTCTTTTGAAATGGCTCTTCACCACTCTCAGTCATCAGTACAATCGGAGGGTTGGTGTATGCAGTAGCGTAGATGTTTGTTTAACACTGTGTGTGTGTCTATTAGGAACTTGAATATAATGAAATCATTTGAATATCGATTCAGTGACTTATTTATTATTATGAATTGATTACATTGTAACATGTCCACAACGGTGCTAAGAAATTAAAAACAGAGGGAGGCTAAAGAAGGTAAATATAGGAAACAAATGAAGAAAGTGATGAGAAATAAGGAAAAGAATAATCTATGATGAAGAGGATAATCATAGGCAATCGATTTTGGTTCATTTAAGTATAATGGAAAATAACGAGGCACATAACTCGCATACCTAGATCTGCATATTGGGAAACTTTAGTTTATGTTGGACTAGCATTAACGCCAAAGAAAATACCTATACCGCAATGACGCGTTATCCCTCTCGACTTTATACTTCGTTTAATCTTATTGAAAGTCTGATGTATTTCAAATTTTAATATGATATCTGCCTTAGCAACCCTTAGGTGACTTGCTGTGTTATTTTCCAGATAAATAATTCGCATTATTGTAATTGACAACATTCTTAAGTTCACGCCACATTAGTCATTTACATAAACATGAAACATTTGATGATTAAATAACTCAATCCAAGTTTCTATATGAAATGAACAATAATCTACCTTCGGGGGCACCAGCCGGCTGGTCAGGTTGGCGAGAGTCTTAAGCCGCGCCTTCAGCCAGCGGATCTGAAGGGTTTACATTATAAAGTAAATAGCCGCTAGTACAGCTGCTGCCGAGAACCACACCAGTCTAGGTTTGTAGACGTCATCTGCTCCCGCACCACTCTTCTTTGACTTTTTTATTTTGTAAACTTCATTTCTACATGTATCACGTACACTCTTTATTTTCCTCTTCAATGGGGCCAAACCTGATTTCAGTCCTCGTTCTTCAAGTCTTTGCAATAACTCATTATAAGCTGCGTCTTTGGCATTTCTGTTAATGTAGTCTGCAGACGAAGCGTCCCACAGGCAAGGATAATTTCGGAATAAATCTAGAAATGTTATAATGTATTTGCCGACCACTTGTTGCTGTCAACCATATCCACTGTTAATCACAAAAAGAAGTAGAAAATACAGTATAACGAAACTAAATAACACTGCATAAAACCAACTAGACACGTCCTAATTCACCAGCCGCTACTAGGGCTTCACATGGGCTGGCTGGCGCCAACGAGGAGATCACGTGACTGTCAGCGCAGGGTAGGCAGCGCTAAAAAGTTGAACATGTTCAACTTCTGATTGCGGCTAGTAAACACTAGCCCGCTGGCATTCACCAGCCGCTGGTTCTGGATCAGACTAGGCTGTTCGCTGGCAATATTACCAGCGGCTGGTTAGTAGCGGCTAGTTAGTAGCGGCTGCTAAACAGCCTAGTCTGACCGCGGCTTTATCGATATCTGTAGGCTGGACACGGATAGTACTTGGAGGGATGATCACCTGCCAGGGAAGACTCGCTTCAAAAAAGCCCCGAAAAACTGCAGCGTAGGAGCACATCCACAGCTGCAGGCGTTATATCAATGAGTACGGAATATGGAGACGTTAAGATGGCTGATTCGAGTCATGGATATCTACCTATGGTTGGATACACCAGAGGATTCGTTAAAATTTCCGATTGGGGAGAGGGTATTCACCGGCGGCGGCTTCAGAATTCAGCCCTGGTCGCACAAATAGGCAGATGTTGAATAAAAGAAATAAAAAATCTGCTTTCGTAAATGATGTCATTCACACTGAGGACTCATAATCCAACTCGGAACCCACGGTAAGATGAAATGAAAATAGTAATTACAGCAATGTATTTGGAACTTGATTTACAGGTGATGCTCGAAGTGATCTATTATGTACAGAACCGATTATGTCAATCACCTGAAATATTGATTTCAAAATATTAAATAACATGTTCATTTATCGATTATCAAGTTCATTATAACAATCATTCAGCACATTTATTGAAAATAATGACAAACCCACGATTACTGCACTACTGCAACTGACAAATGAAATACGAGATTAACTGACAAGGAAGGATACTATGATATATGCCTTCATGGACATATAAGTCGCTTTTGATAATACTTCAGATGGAGCTATCGAATAAGCATTGAATAACAGAGGAGTAGATGGAAGACTTCTGGGTGGATGTAGCAATGCACTCTAGCTGGATGTCTGGTGAAGTCCCCAAGCATCATTCGAGTTGAAATACTCGCTATCGAAAAATTCATCCAGTTCAACATATGAAGAAACTACCGCACACAAGAGAAGTCATCAATGCGCTGAGCTGTAAGTAATTAGCTCAAAAATGGTCTCGGTCTAGGAGTAGAGGGAAATGAAATAGCAAAGAAAGCGACTGAAACACCATTCTTGGGGTCTGAACCCTTTTGCGGAATTAGCAATGATACGATATTAAAAAAAACTGTTGTTTGTTCATATTTCCACTCACCTGCATTATATACGATGTTGTGTAATCGATTAACGTCATAGTCCTAAAAAGACACACTCTGAGTTATTAACGTCTGAAAAATCAAGAAAAGAGAATTTGAGAAATTTCGAATTTTTCGAAAATAAATTCTTATTATTTCATTTAAATTTTATACTTTGGTTATTGCAAACATCTCTTCAGGGAGATTTAAAATGATTCCATCTATTCTCAGGATATTTTTATATTTGTCTAAAAATTTCAAGAACACCGCTCGAAAATTGAAAAAAATTGTTCTGGTTTTCAGATAGATTGGTGAATTCTTGATGTTGAACAGGTGAAATTCCAATACTTTTCCGCATCTTATCATTCTCCGTTTTCCGAATTGGGATGGGACAAACAAGATACTTCTGAGAACACACAAGTATCACCGAATGTATCACTCTAAGCAAAAACAAACGCCGCATACTAACAGGAATCCTAATTGACCACTGTCGAAAGGAAAATAATAACTGAAGAAATTGGGATTAGTAGAGGAAGCAGGGTTCAAATTATGTCAGAAGGAGGATGATACCTTCATCCACATCCTCTGAGAATCAATAGCATTGTGCAACTCCAGGGCACTATCCCTGGTAGCGAATGAGATAGAATCTCCCATCTTTAACTTCCCAAGAAGAATAACTCTAAAATATCAGCCATAAACGTCAAGAAATCTCAACCGCATAGCAATAGATCTCACAGGTCACAGTAGGTATACTTATCACCCTTAACCACATTGATACATTGATAATGGCTTTGATGTTTTTGATAAATTAACCAATCAGTTCCATTGCTTGAAATGATAATGAAGAAATGTATTTAATAACCATAATGTTTAATCGCCACCTGTATGAAGGTAAATACATCCATTCTGTCATAATATATGTAAAATATTGTTTCTTCCAGATATCCATCACCAATGGGACTATCAGAATTCCCCCTGGAAATGTGAAATATGAAAAACATTGATCTGTGATAACATTCGGAATAATATAACAATTCCCTATATACGTACATTTTTATGAATAGATTCATACAGTATGACATTTAGGATGTTGTTAGCACGCCGAATAAATTTATCTCAATTGTTTCAGTGTTCTAGACTTGACTTCATGGGTATTAACTTAACAAGAGTGTACGAAACATGCCAAAAGAGTGTCACTCAAAAAAAATACAAATTTTACATTACCATATGGTAAATCATATAGTAATTCAGACGTTCTGATCAAATGTACACTGAAATTATAACTCAGATGGCTATGTTACATGATTTTACCAGATGGTAATATCAAATAATTGTACTGAATGATTTCATTACGTAATATCTGCTGAATGATAATATGTACGTACAAATACTAAATAGTAGTAGCCAATGATGTCTTATTAAGTATTTTCAGTTAAAAAACCATCAAGTAAAACTATGTGTTGGACCTATACAATGTTATCATCTGATATAACCATTCGCTAATTTCACTATCGGGTATCATAAAATGACGATATAACTGACAATTCGCTTAAAATGACGAAAAAATTACCGGCTTCGGTAATTTGGACCTTGAATAATTATCCTCTGATAATAAAAGCCGATTCCACCAGATCGGGTTCAATTAGTGAGCGAAAATTGCAAACAAAAAGATTAACATTTCGCTAAAATCGCCTTAATTGATAATATTCCATTGCCCTGCTTTGCCGACCGACGTTTTATGGGTTTGCAAATTCATACGTCAACTTGTTCGCCTCTCCAGAATTTTGAGAAAAAATACACAAAGTTTGGAATTTTTTGTCATCCGCGGAAATTGACTCAATTGACAATATTCCTTTGCAAATTTATAGGTAGACTTGTTTGCCATTCCAGAATTTGGAGAAAAAATTGGCACAAAGTTTGGAATGGTGTGTCATCCGCAAAAATCGTCTTAATTGATAATATTCTATTGCCCTGTTTTCTTGGCGTTTTATAGGGTTGAAAATTTATAGGAATACTTATTTGTCATTCCAGTAGTTTGAGAAAAAATTGCACAAAGTTTGGAATTTTGTGTTATACCTCTACTTTTATCAATGTTATGAAAAAATCGCAAATTTTCCAATAATTCCTGCAATATGAAGCCAATGCCTTATTTTGAGTTCCATATCCCATGTTCTTCTTGTTAATTTGACTGCAAATTCCAAATGGTTAATAAAAACAACCAAATTTCCAGTGTCAATTTTAATTTGATTTTGTCAAGACTGTGTTGAGAAAATATTTTTTGTGTTGTAACCCTCAACCTCCCTCATCTATGGCACTGGTCTGGTATCGACATGTGAATTATCCCATCTCGTCCCGAGGTCGTGCCTGTAGGAGCAGGTAGGGCTGCTTGCACCTGTTGTTCCTTTGAACTCCCCCTTTTTCAACTCACAACGTGGTTTTTCTATGATGAATCACGAAGCCGATCTTCTATCGGTTCGTTTAGAATATCGAATATACAGACTCATAATCCTAATAAACTGTTGACACTTTTTCGACGGTTGTGTGCGTTCACATACGGGCGGCTTCGATAAAAAAGTGGGAATTGTACGTTGAAGTTTGCCATTTGTCTGTTAACCCTCCGTCACTCGTGTCTCATATTTACACCTTCGCTGGCGTGTTAAATTCTATGTAACATTCAGTTATTTTGCAATAAAAATATATTTTTTTACAAAAATGTTTATTATACTACAAATAAATGTTTACAATCATGTTAGCAATAATTTTAACAAAAACTTTTTCAAATACACTTAGTCATATTAAAGACTGAAACTTTTTTCCAAAAAGACGGCAGAACATGGATCCGCTGGAACTTAACACCTAATGAAGTACAATTGGACTTATTAAATGATCATAAAAAACAAATAGGGTTTTGGCACTTTGAGCAGTGTCGCTGAGTAAATCTGTTTTTTTTTCTCAAAGGCAATAAATATTCAAGAAAATTTACTTTAATGATGAAAAACAGAAAAATATTTCAACACTTTCAATAAAAATACAGGTAACACTTAAATAATGTCATAAATATAACAAATGAATTGATTTTTCGACATGTTTTTTGGATAACCTTCCACAGTCTCAAAATGAAAATATAATCAGGAAAATCTATACAAGTGTAGGAAGTGCAAACTAATTAGTTCACCCCGATAAGTTACTGCGTTCACCAAATTATACTTCCTATAGAAAAATTATGAAATTTTTCAGTAACTTGTCTTTCCCTGAATATGCCTATAAAAAATATGGTAAAAATTCAAACGTTACTTCTCTATATAGTCTTTGATTGACGTTTCGGGGACTATATCTGCCCTCGTTCTCAAAATCTTCTAAATCTCCTTTAATTGTTTGAATAATTTGGATTTTTCTTGCAGAGTCTTTTTCGCTTTTTCAAATTACGGATGTCAATTGAGATCTGCCAAAAAATTTGAGAGTGACGTATTACTCATTTGATATATGGGGTGTTGTTCAGATCAGTTTATTAGCATTCTACCATATCTCACTTCCTCTCTGAGTAGAGGTAACCATGTATGGTCCATTTCAACAGAATTTTCTTCTCTCTTGATGTGGTTTTTTCATCAAGATTTTCGTCCTATTCCATTCAATCGTATGATCGCCATTGGATGAGAGGATATGTTCTGCAATTTTTTATCCGGTTATTTGTCGATTTCTGATGTAACTCTGATGTTCACTTTGGCGCACTTCCAATGGTCTTGATGTTTCACCTATATAACTATCACCACACGAACAAGGTATGTTGTAAACACAGTTTTTGATACTTTCTTCTGCGTATTTTGGTTTTGTTTGTGTAAGTATAGATCTCAGTGTGTTTGTTGTTCTAAATGATGTTCTCACATCACACCTATGTCCAATTCGTTTGATCTTCTCAGATAATCCGGGGACATAAGGTATTATGTTGGTTGGTTGTGAAATTTGTAGGTGGTGGGTTGTGAAATTTGTAGGTTGTGGTGGTTGTATTAATTGGTTGTTTGATGGATTTTTGTTTTCAAAGTTAGTGATTGTTTTTTCCACAAACTGAACCGGATATGGATTTTTCTTGAGAACAGATTTTTGAGGTTTATTTCTTCCTGTAGATTCTGGTTGGAATTGCATATCCGGATCAGTGTGAGGAAAAAACAATCACTGACATTGAAAACAAAAATCCATCAAACAACCAATTAACACAACCAATAGGAGTACCTACTCCCACCACCCACACATTTCACAACCAAAATAATACCTTATGTCCCCGGATTATCTGAGAAGATCAAACGAATTGGACATAGGTATGATGTGAGAACATCATTTAGAACAACAAACACACTAAGATCTATACTAACACAAACAAAACAAAAAAACGCCGATGAATGTACCAAAAACTGTGTTTTCAACATACCTTGTTCCTGTGGTGATAGTTATATAGGTGAAACGTCAAGACCATTGGAAGTGCGCCAAAGTGAACATCAGAGTTACATCAGAAATCGACAAATACCCGGATCAAAAATTGCAGAACATATCCTCACATCCAATGGCGATCATACGATTGAATGGAATAGGACGAAAATCTTGGTGAAAGAACCACATCAAGAGAGGAGAAAATTGAAAGAAACGGCCTGTATTCTTCTTTCCAATAACAACTGCCGTTCAACAAATTGTGTTGAAATGGGCCATACATGGTTACCTCTACTCAGAGAGGTAGTGAGATATCGTAGAATGCTAATAAACTGATCTGAACAACACCCCATATATCAAATGAGCTATGCGTCACTCTCAAATTTTTTGGCAGATCTCAATTGACATCCGTCATTTGAAAAAGCGAAAAAGACTCTGCAAGAAAAATCCAATTTATTCAAACAATTAAAGGAGATATAGAAGATTTTGAGAACGGGGGCAGATATAGTCCCCGAAACGTCAATCAAAAACTATATAGAGAAGTATCTTCTGAATTTTTACTATTTTTTTAAAGGCATATTCAGGGAACGACAAGTTACTGACAAATTGAATCATTTTTCCATAGGAAATATAGTTTGGTGAACGCAGTAACTTATCGGGGTGAACTAATTAGTTTGCCCTTTCTACACTTTTCCTGATTATATTTTCATTTTCAGACTGTGGAAGGTTACCCCGAAAAACATGTCAAGAAATTTTGTTTAATCATTCTTATAATTTCCCTACCTTCGAAGAAATTTTATAATAGCGAACTTTGGAGTCCAATAATATGAGAAAAGTGATATATTGATTATCCAGATGATAAGGGTGAATACATAATTTTTCATTGTTGGGGTGGCATTGACACACCATAACAAATATTTAATATTTCCATCAGTGGTATGCAAGGAATCAACAAAAATGATGGTTGCTATTTTTTGTTTTCAGGATTATACAGTTTGGTTTTAATACTCAATAGAAATCTAGTCAACTCCCATTCATTAGTTTTCTCAAGATCGACAGTTCAATAGTCCCTGCAGTGTAGTGTATATATCATCAGAGAATCCGTAGATTCATCGGAAGATAAGAGGGTGTTTGAATGTCTTAGAATTTTCACCTTATCCTCTCCTCCTAATATATTTTTCGTACAAATCGATTGTTCCATCGTATATATCGTGTATATTACGCAGGTAGAAAGAAGAGGGTTTCTTGTTTTGTCTCTATAAACAATTTCTCTTGTTTGAGGCAAGACAAAATAAGAGGAGGTATTTTCTTGTCTTGTCTCGACAAAAGTCATCACTACTCCCTCGTGCTGAAAACAAGATACATGGCCATACATGTCGATACCAAGAAAAAGATATATTAAGATGCAAACAATTCAAAATAGGCCGCACAGTCACGGGAATCCACTCATCCATCGTGTATGGTACCCACGATGAATCCAATTCAAGAGTTGAACCTAAAATGAAAAAATCATCAAATCCAGAAGGGAGGTCTAAGAAGTACAAATAGAACAAGCAGGAAAGTAAGTAGAAATAGAAAGAAGAAAAGCAGAAATGGATAGCACAGGACGTTTTCGGGATGTCCAGTTTATGTCCATTTTTGTTCAGAATGTCCCGAGCTATTAATAGTATATCTTTAAGACGTCCAAAAAAGGACCTCCTCGGGACGTCCGAAAATGTACGTTTCTGGTATGTCCATCAGAGGTACGACTATCATTATTGTTCCAGAAGTTGGAAAAGATTTGTGTATGAGTACTTATAAGTTTGATGTTTACCGATCTGTTTGAATGAATGATATACATAAAATGAAATATATAATATATCTTCAAAAATAAATATTTTTCCATTGAAAAAAATTATGAAACATGATTTGTAATATATTTTGATAATAAACCATTATAACAAAAATATAAAATAAAAAACAAAAACTGCACTTGTTTTTGAAAGCTGAGATCATTTGAAATAGGCGCCTTTTTGCTCCAATGGAAACGCTCATTACAACACTGTTGCCCAATGACCAATCACAGTACATTATGCGAGTTTCGACTGTTACGAGTGGATCTGACATCCGACATTTCCGATTTTACTGATTTCAGATTAGCAGGAAGATAAACGCTTGGAATCTGTAGGTATGTGGGCAAGTGAGTAAAGTTCAATTGCAAAATAGAGGAGATAATAAATGTGTTTTTTTGTAGATGTGAAGCAGTCACTTTGTATTTGTAGGTGAGTAGAAAATAATAATAGGTATACCTGCTAGCAGAGAAGCAAACATGAAGAAACATAACCTCCAAAAACATTATATTCGCGCCAAAAGACGATCAATTTTATTTTCAAATTGTGGTTTCAGGTCAATGAAATGTCAAAATATGGAGGGACAAACAATTACAATTTTAACCCTTATGATATCCTATGCTCTGGCCACGAAATACAGTTGGATTGAAAGAAAGGGCAAAATGCCATTCAACTTAAATATTCAATTCCTTCTGTTCACTTTTCCTTAATGAACTCTTCTTCCACTGAACAATGATTAAAAACACTCAATACAATTTACCAACTGTCCTGTTGTTTAAGGTGCCGCGGATAGGGCAGGATGGTCGCCAAATTACAAATCAACTGAGTCTTCAATTCAATTGTAGCTCAAAATTGAGATCGATGGATGTGAAATACACATAAGTGTCATGAATGTAATATGTTTTAATTTATATGTAGATTAATATAGAACATTTTGATCCATATTTCCATTTTATTTCTCCCTAATTTTTCAGAGTTTTTATTGATCTACCAATGACATGTTTATTTTATTTATTTTTTATAACACCAATATTTGCTTGAACATTTTTGTTTTGTGTGACTATTTTCGAAACGAATGATTACTGCAATAAAATCCCAAAAAAATATTTTCTTCAATTTTATCGCGAATTAACAAAAAATACATGAGGGAGCTCAAAATATGCATGAAAAATCTGCTTTTGAACCTACGTACGATGAAGGTCCCTAAATAGTCCTGTTCAGACCTAAAATCAACTTGAATCGAACGTCCTATGGACATCTGGTTCTGTAACATCGTATATCCATAGGATATCCATAGGACGTCCGCCGTACAGAAAAAAGACGTCCTTAGGACGTCTTCAATATCCGAAGCGAATGTTTTAAGGACGTCCATGGGACGTACTTGTGCTATCTGGGGTGGCGTCTTATGTAGTGTTATCCATATTGGCAATTAATATCTCATCTGAAGTTGTTTGCATTATAGTGATTCATAAATGATAGAAGATCTCAAGAATTACCATTTTAATGTATCTGCATTTCCATTATGGACCAGAAGGTTTACAAGTTCAATGTCCACTCAGGTGAATCCTTTATGTAAAATGAAACTATGTAGATACGCTTGTCACGAGATATTCAAACAACAATAATAATAAAAACGCTGGGAGCTACCTACCTGTTTATCGGACGCATTAATAATAGTGATACTGATAGAAGCGTCTCACGGAAAAAAGGTAGAACCCAGCATGCGAGGTGTGCTACATGAGGATTTTCATAGAAAAGGGTCCGTATGTGTATTGTCGTGGTCAACCACCTCAAGCCAGGAACGGCGCAAGGTGAGTTGATTTCCGGATGTAGGCAAGATCTTACAAAAACCGACAGAATGCTCAGTGTCCTCGAGTAACTTCAGCCTATATTCATTTATATGTTATCACGTTTTCACCAAAGGAATTTCCGTCGATCGAGGAAAATAACCTAATAATCTGGCGCCATGTTGATATTCTCCTTATACATGCAAATCATTCACCGACCGTGAAGAGGGCATACCGAGTGAAACCGCAGGACGTATTACTTCACAATTCTGGGTATTTCTGACTGTCTCCGTTCTCAAGGTACATTATTTGCCCCTTGGACCATCTTCAATCAAAGTTGTAAATATTATGAATATTCCACCCCTTTACATTCGTTTGTAGTATATGCCGATTGATCTGAGAGAGGGAGAAAGTGACCACAATATCAAGTTTTGATACAACAACTAGTTTTGAGGGGTGTACGAAAACGGTCCAGACACCTGATCTCCACACACTGTCCTGAATCAGAACCAATTATTCAGTTACCATCGAGGACGATCCCAGTAAAGGAAACTCATATGGACTACAAAACGGCCTCAAAAATGGTGATGTACCAGAAGGTGAAATAGGCTTTGAGGACCTCCTCACTGTTCAAATCCATAGGGGAGGATGGCAAATTTTAGGCACTCCACCAGAAGGGACTGGATAATATCAGACGTCTATTCATTATAATATCCCGATCTTGCCTGGCTTTAGGTTACATACCAGAGAAATGGATAACTGACATTTTCCAGTCCAAGGCTTACCGATTCATCAGTCCAACGTAATTTCTTATGATAACGCTCGAGAGACTAGTGGATCGACACATCAGAGAAAAATCGCTGCATAGAAATCTACTGCACAAACAACAATATACCTACTATACCAAGTTAACAGACACGATTCTCCACTATCGTATTCATAAGATAGAGAGAGAGAGAGTACTGTCTTGTGGACAATCCACAAACAGGGTATTCATTGATGTAGAAGGCCATTTGACAATAAGTCTTTCAAGTTGGGTTTGTCCAATCTTGATTAAGGTGAATCAAAAGTATGTATCGCAACGAAAGGTAAGAGCAGAACTGAACTGGAGAACTGTGGCTGCCAATGGTGAGGGTGTTCTCAGGAAGAGGTATTGTCACCCCTATTATGGTGGTCATCGAGCTTCTCACGAAGTTAAATGCGTCAGGACTATATGCACAAGCAAATGCAGATGACTTGGTCATGCTGGTTCGAGACCAACCAGTAAACCTGCTAAGATGAACTATCATGAAAGCTTTTGCAGAGTGGAGCAGTGGTGTTTCGCTGGAGGGTTGAGAGCCAATCCAGAAAAGCGGACTCTCCACGAAGTAACGAAACGAAGTAGGAGTCCTTTCAGAAATATTTCTTTCAGAAAGACACCTTCCATACTAAGGGTCAATCAAATACCTCGGAGTCATCATAGACTTCAAGTTGACCTGGAATGAACACATTGCCAATCGCACAAAGCTCAAGTAGGCTATCTGCTCTTATTGGGCATACAGAAGAGCCTTCGAGAATACGTGGGACTTGACACCTGATATGTTTGCCTGACATTAACATTCGAGGAAGTTCTACTAGGACAACCACCTCTGCACTTGGTCATGCGAACTACCCACAGACAGACGTAAGCCAAAAGATCTGCAATGAGGCCAACAACCATGGACACTCCGATATTTGGAACAAGGCAAAGGAGGCCTGTTCAATCCTATCAATAAAAAGAGGCAGCATCCCAGTTCTAAATTTCAGAAAAGGTTCTAACATCGCCATCCCCACGAGAAGTGACGCAGCACCAAACAGGCCCTCTATCTATGGGATCAATCTGAAATACAAGACGAAGCATATGCTATACTCACCCCTGTCCAGGTGGACTTCGACAAAAGAAGTCGAGGAACTGTAGCTATGTTGCTGGACGAAAAAGCACCAATTATGGCGTTATGATCGATTAGGTTGGCATCCAAACTGATGTCCAAGTGCAGAGAAAAGTCAACCTCGTATGGGTCCCAGGATACTCAGGTGTTCCTGGAAACTAAGATGCAGGGAAACTAGCAGAGATAGGATTGGTAAAGTCTCCAAATGGACCAAAACCATTCTTAAGAATACCCATCATGGATGTACTGCTACAAAAGCAGTTCAATCCAACATGGCAAGAGGCACGATGTATGAGACAATCAAAGCGCCATATACAGAGGCCTCCGATGAAACTGACGGAAGAGATGTTCTAGCTCAACAGCGGGGATACCATCACTGTGGCTGGGCTCCTAACGAGACACATTCACCTGTACAGGCACATAGAATCGGGATAACAGATTCTTCCAGGCGAGGAAAATCGGTATGCCCCGCTTGATCACAGATGGGCACACAATAGTCCCCAATAAAGATCTGCAGAACCAGTCATGCGATGAAGAGAAGAAGGGGACGATACAGGGGGAAACGGTCATTTCTACTTCCACCTGAGGGCCTTCCAGATGGATTCCAGGAATACTAGGATAACATTCCACTGGTATTTGTTATGGAAGGTGAGTAGTTGCCTGTGGAGGACGACCACATTTGAGAAATGCTGACTTCCCAATTCCTGAGCTGTGCTCCAGGTCTGGAAAAATATATATTCAGCACTGGAAATTGGCTCTTCGGCCTGATCCACCAAGACCTGTTTCAGAGAACACTGTCTGTTTCGGTCTGCTTCATGAGACCACACAGTTTTTTTCGTATGGCTTTTAGCTTCTGGTTTCTCCCCACACATTGTCTGTACCTTAGCCTTGTATGGCCTTCCCATTGGCACATCATATGCAATGCGCTCCTTTCGCCTTCTTTGTAGAACCTACAATGTATTTTTTTCTACCAGAGAGTGTATGCTCATTAAACAATTACGTCAGTTCAAATCCTACTGGCTCGGAGTTCGGAATGACAAAATAAACAATTTCATATGAAATATAGATCATTTTTGTAGTATAAATTGAATGGAAATATTACGAATCATTAGTTCTTCATTTTTCAGGCTATCTCATTCAATAACAAATCAAAATGTGCATCGTGGGAAACAACTACGTCAGTTCAAATCCTACTGTCTCAGAGATCGAAATGACAAAATAAATCATTTCAAACGAAATATAGATAATTTTTGTAGTATAAATGGAATGGAAATATCACGAATCATTAGTTCTTCATTGTCCCATTAGACCAGTGGTTAGTTTTATCAATACACCTGTCAGCAAAATATCTAGTTTTGTTTTAACCTTAATCAATAACTTAGTCAATTTTTCACCTAAATTTACCATAAAAAATTCTTCTCAGTTAATTAATGCCTTAGAGAACTTCGAAATAACTGAACAGTGCATTTTGGTCTCATTTGATGTGACTAACTTATTTACCTCCATTCCTAAGGACGAAACTATTCCTCTTGTTTCTAAATTACTTAATGATAAAAACATTGATAAATCTGAAATTGACGATATATTGCTCCTTTTGAAACTTTGCCTTGATCAAGACTTTTTTTCTTTTAACAAAAAATTTTTTAGACAACCTGAAGGCTTAGCTATGGGCTCCCCCCTTTCTCCATTTTTGGCTGACCTTTTCTTGGATAACATTGAAAAAGATTTCATCTCACAAAACAGCTCCATCTTAGGTTGGTTTAGATATGTAGACGACTGCTTTGCTATCATAAAAGGGAACGAAATGGAAGCGTACAAGCTTTTAGATCAACTGAACAATTTACATCCTAAAATTAAATTTACCATCGAATTAGAGGCCAACAATTCATTAAATTTCCTAGATTTAACATTAACCAAATCAGAAAATAGACTTTTATTTGACATATATAGAAAACCTTCACAAACCGACCATATTATCCACGTAGATTCCAATCATCCGTTTCAATATAAAATGTCTGCCTTTTATTCCTACATATATAGACTATTGAACGTCCCTTTATCTGCCCTCAACTATAAAAAAGAAGTGAATATCCTAAATCAAATTGCAGTAAATAATGGTTATAACCCTAATATCATCACTAAGTTGATTAACAAAATATCTCTAAAAAGAGAAAGAAATATAGCATACCCTTCTATCAATTCCCCTACAGATATAAAATATTTTTCTCTTGTATTCTTAAAAGACATTTCTTTGGATATTTCTAAATTCTTCTACAGAAAATTCGACAACATCAGAATTTCCTACAGAACTTCCAACACTTTGGGTTCTTTACTGGTAAACACCAAAGATAAAATTAATCCCAGCGACAAAAGTGGCATCTATAAACTTTTCTGCAATAACTGTAATACCTCTTATATCGGAAAAACTATCAGAAAAATTTCCACTAGAATTAAAGAACACATAAACAGGCCTTCTACCTCTAGTTTTGGAGCTCATTTGAAAGACCACAACCATAACTTCGATTTTTCCAATGGTTTCAAGATATTACATAACGTCAACAATAATAACCTTAAATTAGATCTGTTGGAAGATCTAGAAATATTAAGAGAAATTTCTATGAATAAAGATTGTGTCAACACTCAAATTCACTTGAACCAGAGCATTTTTAATCCCATTTTCAAATCATTATAAAATTAATAACATAATTGTTCCTTCTCTGATGTTCTTTATCCTTTGAATTACATTCCTACTTCTTTGGTTATATTTAAATTTGGCGCGTTTCGTTTCTCAGTTGACATATCCCCCTTCTGGTTTCATTGTATGGTCAGACATTTTGCTGCTCATGATTTGTTGTTGTTTGTTTCATTTCAGAATAGTTAATCATATTTGATAATGTTTCACAAAATTCTGTTCTTCGATAAGCTGTACTTTCTGTAAAATTCTGACAAG
This sequence comes from Gonioctena quinquepunctata, assembly GCA_018342105.1. Classification (NCBI taxonomy): domain Eukaryota; kingdom Metazoa; phylum Arthropoda; class Insecta; order Coleoptera; family Chrysomelidae; genus Gonioctena; species Gonioctena quinquepunctata. The sequence goes on along the minus strand of JAFIRS010000020.1, from coordinate 1,045,314 downwards.
TGAGTGGAATTTATTATCACATGTCCCTTAGACTATCAGAGAACATGCATTTTTATTAATTTTTTCAACATTTAATTATATTCCTTTCACTTTTCAGAATTCTCCTGATGATGATCTGATGATCGAAAACGTTAGAGAATAGCTTGTGATTTTATTTATTTTTATGCACTATAGCCCAAAGGCTTCCTAGCCTCAACCAATAAATATACGATTTTTAGATTCGATATTTATTGAAACCAAATCTAAAAGTGCATGCAACTCCCCTCCTTTCCATTTTCTTCATTTTTCAGGCTATCTCATTCAATAATAAATCAAAGTGTGCATCGTGGGGAACAATTACGTCAGTTCAAATCCTACTGGCTCGGAGTTCGAAATGACAAAATAAATAATTTCATATGAAATATAGATAATTTTTGTAGTATAAATTGAATGGAATATTTTTTGAGCCGAAATGATCCGTAAGCAGAATCACTATTATTCTAGTGTTCTTGCAATAGTGGGTAACCAGGCCTGAATGAACTTTTTCACCAACATCATTCCGAAGTATTGATTTTACCATTCTTATTATTTTCAAAGATATGAGAGGGGGTTTTCTGAAAAAAAAAGCCTGAATAGGTCAATTTTTCCCATAGCATCCCAGCTGAGTATTAGTGGCTAACATGGCAAGGTGTGCCAAGGGTGATGAGAGAGGGGTCAAGGGTAACATTTTATTATACAAACATGAAAAAACTCAAATTAGCAGTCCTTTAAATACTATTGAGATCTGCTATCCACAAAAATGTTTTAATAAATCAGTTATATCGAAATATTACCAGTGAATCAACAAGGACTTTCTTAAAATTTTCAGTTCACTTCAACGTACCTACATGGCATGCTTCTGATATTTTTATGACTTTTTTTCAAAACACACTGATTATTCCACTGTTGACTGAGAAGTGAAAACTGTTAACATTACGCCATATACAGAAATCAAAATTAACAAAAAAATCCAAAATTCTAGTGCTCCTAAAATGTGATACCCCAATCACTCGGTCGGTTCACGCATTAACGTACCGGTCCTGGCTCTAGCAGGCTGTTGCCACATGTTTCGTCAAAACAATCCGTAATTGACTGCTTCCATCTTCCATCTAAAAGTCGTTAAACTTGCTATAGGTCTAGGATTATCGTACGAGCAAACTACGCGCCACGGCCGAAGGCTGAGGAGCCACAGAGAAGTAGGTAACTCAGAAAAAATCCAAATCTAGGTACCGGTAGCAAAATGATCAAGAAAAGTAAGTCGAGAAAAGCAACATGTGATATTGCTTAAAATAGATCACTAACAGAAAAACTAAGCAATAATTTGAGAATGGAAATCAATCATGTTTTATCCGGGAAATCGCCGCGCATTGCCTAAAATCAACCACACGTATACCTATACAGAGTGGTCCAACGAAAAGTATGCACCTAGCTTTTCTCCTTTGTTTAGAATTGAAAGCAAAAATGCTCGGACACGTGGAGTTTGCTTTTGAGGGGTACACATTTTAGACATATTTTTCAACCTGTGCCTTTAACGCCCTAGCGAGGGGGCGTCACAACCCTAAAATTTTAAATGGAAAGTGGGGTCGAGTGATATCATTTGAACGGGCACAAAATTATCTTTCTAATGATACCCTATTTATTGAAATTTATTCGAACAGTTAATGCGAAAACGGCTTTAAGAACATTTACCCGATAATTTAGATATTAATGAAACATACAAATAAGTTTTGGTTATTAGGAATCAGAATAACTACAATCATTTCTAAATTACTTCATTTTACCGAAAGCAACATTTCAATGTAATTTTTTTTCATCACAAAAAATCCCCATTTATCGTTTGCGTTTTTTGTCGAAAAAAACTGCAAATAAGTGTAGGAAAAGAATTTAGGCAAACTTTTATTTTAGTCCCTTCATTGATTCAGTCTGGTCGCTTTTGAAGTTATTTTAATTTCACTGTACAAAATGGTTTATTCCATTCCAGAACCAGTTGAAATTGTTAAACTTTATTTTCAAAATAATAGTTGTGCTAGACTAACTGCTCGCTTGTTTAAGGACAGTCATCCCGATAAAAATGTTAATGATTCGTATGTTGCCAAGTTAGTTAGAAAGTTTGTCGATACCGGATCTGTTTGTAATGTGAAACACCAGCCGCAGAACCCATCAAAATGAAGCTGTGAAGTCGCTGTTTTGGGGCATGTTCAATTGGATCATACTCAAAGTACCCGTCAACTAGCTGAAGCCTCAGAGTCTCCCGTTCATCCATAATACGGATTTTAAAAGCGTACAAATTTCATCCGTACAAAATTAAATTAGTACAGGAACTAAATGAGGATGATCCTGATCGAAGGCTGCAATTTGTGAACAAATGAGCCAGCGTTTAATTGAAGATCCGCACTTATTGTTTAACATTTGTTTTACCGATGAGTGTACATTTTATTTGAATGGAGCTGTGAATAGGCATAATTGCCGTTACTGGGATGACAGTAACCCACATTTATTCCGTGAGGTTCATACCCAATACCCTCAAAAATAAACGTCTGGTGTGGCATATTAGGAAGTCATATCATAGGACCACTTTTCATTCCTGGAAATTTAACTGGTGAAGTCTACCTAAACATGCTTGACGATGCAATTGATCCTTTCATAACACAGATAATAGAAGACGACCAAAATCATGATGCCGATCGGCTTCATTTCCAGCAAGATGGAGCACCTCCGCACTATGCTGCTCCTGTAAGAGAATTTTTAGATAACCGGTTCCCCAGGACAGTGGCATTGGAAGGAGAGGCCCACTTGAATGGCCTGCCAGGTCACCTAATTTATCGCCTTTGGACTTTTTTCTATGGGGACACTTGAAAAATAAATGTTTTGCTACGAAGCCCGAGTCCATAGAAGATCTTCGCCAACGGATTACAGCACAATGCAGAAGCATAACACCTGATATGCTACAAAATGTTAGAAATAGATTTGAACAAAATCTGTATTATTGTATGGAAGCAAGTGGGTCACATTTTCAACACTTGTTGAAGTAACGTTTTAATAAATCAATTTAACAGCTTGTTTACTTTTTTTACAAAGCACTGTTACAAGTAACAAACATTGAAACGTAAGTACTACTAATTGTAAATGTTTTGATTCTTAATAACCAAAACTTATTTGTATTTTTCATTAATACCAAAATTATCGGGTAACTGTTCTTAAAGCCGTTTTCGCATTAACTGTTCGAATAAATTTCAATAAATAGGGTATCATTAGAAGATAATTTTGTGCCCGTTCAAATGATATATCACTCGACCCCACTTTCCATTTAAAATTTTAGGGTTGTGACACCCCCTCGCTAGGGCGTTAAAGGCACAGGTTGAAAAATATGTCTAAAATGTGTCCCCCTCAAAAGCAAACTCCACGTGTCCGAGCATTTTTGCTTTCAATTCTAAACAAAGGAGAAAAGCTAGGTGCATACTTTTCGTTGGACCACTCTGTATATTGCTCATTATCAGTACACCCAATGAACAACGTTTATTTTAAAATTTCCTGAAAATTTTACCATTACCAAATAATAAATCCGTTGGCGAAATAATTTGTTGATATATACGTCTCAAAAAAATTGAATGGTTCGGTAGAATTCGATAGAGACAGAGCCGGATTCAGCTCACCCACAGGACAAAAATTATTTTTGCCGTCATTTGTGATAATAATTATGGATATTATTGAAGCTTCTACAGAATATTACATAATGTAGGTGGTTGATTTTTCTTAGATACTCGATATTTCACAAAGATATTTCATAAAAAAAACTGTAAGGAAACAATGTTAAATGTATGGAGAAATAGATGTAAAGTTAACATACCGGGTGAGTGACATTCGAGTAGATGCATGGGGATCTCGGAAACGGTAAGAGCTACAGAGAGGGTTAAATGGAGGCAAAGTTGCGTATTATAGAGCTCATTACTATGATGTTGAAAAATCTGAGCTATCCCTCTCACTTCCAGAGATTAAAGGATGAAACGAAAAATTAGATTTTTATTTTTCACTTATCACCAGAAACTGTTTGCACTTTGTCATTGCAACTTTCAATGGACTGTGTATGTAAACGAAAGTGTTCTACATGGTGTTGTTTTCCTTGGGCCACCCCTAACTATGAAATTTTAATTACGGACCTGGATTTTTTATTACTTTTTTCAGGCTTCACAATCATGATTATGACCATTTAAGCCTGAAAAAGTGATAAAATATCCAGGAATCCATATTAAACATTAGTCAATAGTTAAGGTGAGGCTGCTCAGATTAACAATAACCCTATAGAATTTGCCATACTTTTCATCGAGTCTCATTGAAAGTTCAAGATACGAAACATTACGGATCCATCAACGAGGAATTTTCTTTACAAGATGGCTAATGCCTCAGTCACTAATGAAGATGCAGCATCAGGCAGTGATGTTGACCTACGCATCCAGGTGTTACTCTATCCACGAAGGACCTAGGAAAGATAGAAGCAGAATTGTATGACATAAATAGAAAGAAATACAAATGCAAGCAAACTCTTGACACGAAGAGGATCGCGAGAAACAGAGTGTCTGCAATAAAAGAAGCAGACATCTCACCTGAAGATAGTTATTGTGATTTTGTCGAAACGTCGTAATACCAGATGATCAGAATTTTGCTATCCCCCAAATTTTCTGCGTTTACCAAGTGGCCTCCTCCTCTATAGACCCTCCAAAGTCCAGACGTATTTTGATTGAAGTGCCATTTCTTTAGTTCCAGTTTGAATTCCAGATTGAGGTTTGAACTGAGGTTGTCAAAAATGTATTGTTTTATAGGTTCCGGATATATAAAATATCGAATTTAAATCTTTTTATTAACGTAATCGATGGAAAGACTATTACTTGAATTTCGGATTGGCCTCCAGCTTAAATAAAAAGTTTAGTCTATTTTTTGTTAAAAAAGGATGTAGAATTAGTCGGAACAATGGAAGTTGGCCTTATATTAATTTACGCTTTGTTATCCCTATTATTTTGTTGTAATTGTTCATGTGTTCGAATATATAATATTGAAAAAAAGGTTTCTGAAAGCCCACCAAGAAACCGGTCATATTATTTTGATCTCTGAAACGATCAGATATCAATAGGAATTTGTTGAAATATATATAAGATGAGGATTTTTCAGAAAATGAGGTATTTATTGAAACATTTCGGTATTAATTACTGGAATTCCTTGAAAATGAATGATTTTTTTCTTATTCAAAATGTCAACTGAACTGCATAATACGGACCCTGATGATGGGAAAGTTTCTACAACCTTTGGATGTTCTGCTTGCACTTACACTAACGTTCTTCTCCTCTGTGTGTTGGTGATTAACTGTGAAGTGATAACATATCTTTCTTCCAAAGACAAGCCATCTTTGTTATGGAATTCACTGCAAACAAATATTTTACTGAATTCTTCTTTTACATGGTAATATAAAATGGTGCAATAAACTAGAGGTGCCTATAAATAATGATATACAATACAATATGCGAATAATTCATATGGGGCAAAGATCAAGGCGATAGAAACATTGAAAAATATCGCTTTTTGTGTTTTATCGATTGGATTTTATTATATAGAAATATTTTCTCTTGTTTCATAGTGATGTTGAATGATCAAAGCATTTCTAGCGTTAGTTAACTCAGACAGTAATCAAACATGGTTGTGTAATTGATCTATGATCTCTTGATTGATATTTGAAGCTGAGATGGCTACGGATATGAATGCAAAAACACTTCCTCCGCAATTATATTAGCCATATTTAAAATGTTTTCTGGTCCAAGTTATTACCAACTATGTAATCTGAATACTGAATACCTCGACTAACTTAATGTTTCCATCGTGGATTTTGATTGTTGTTTTACCAAATTTGAGTGATTCTATTTACATTTGTGATGATGAACTTCCAATCCAATCATCAATTTCAACAACAAAGTTTCTGAAATGGTAATCGTTGCAGAAATACAAAATTTCACAAATAGTAATAGTCCAAAGGCGCTACAGTGATATATTCTCGTTCTTTAAAAACTCTTTCGAATATAACATTGGACATCATACTGTCAGACATTTTAAATATCCCATATTCAAGTGCAACTCTTTGTTGAATCTATACATTGTATTTGTATCTCAAAAAAATCAGAGCCACAAAGGTTGTCTAAGCTTTCAGGAATCTTTATTATTTCCATCATCAGGGCAATTACAATAATTGCACGAGTTAAAATTTGTAAACCAATATAAATATTGTTAACTAACATGTTAATATTTATGATTTGATACATTTCAGACGATAAAAAATGAAAAAATATATTAGCATATGTATACTAGGTTTTTCGATTGAATTTACCACCAAGTGAGTAGCAATTGTAATTTGTCGCCAAGATGAATTTGTTGGGTAAGAGATTTGAGTAATTAATGGTGCGATTGGTTATCAGTTGAATTACTTTCCAAAGTCAATAAATAAGAATATATTTCACTCAGATATGAAATATTTCTAGAGAGAATATTTTTCTTTAGATAATATTACCACATATTAATGACCTGTAACTGTTGAAAAATCATTTCAAATAACTAGAAAAACCGGTTCCGTGCATAATTATCAGTTTTTAGTATTAGTACCTATTCCAGAAACGAAATCATTATTGTACTTTTGGTTATTGGTCTTGGCTGAGTTATTAGGTAGCGTTGCATAAGCCAAATGTGAAATTCATCGATTCGTTTTGGTGCAGTATGACTTCTATTTTTCGTCAAATTTATTCTTAATGATTTTCTACTTCAAATATGAAGAGCTGGTAAATAGTGAGAAATAAGTGCTAGGAGGAAACCGGCTATCTGAATTATTTAGCTAATCAATTAACCATTTGTTTTTTTCGAAGACCTAAATGAATAACTACCCCTCTGTGGGGGATAAAATATTCTTCATTGAACATTGAATGATGTATTGTGGAACATTTCCTGGTTTTCTACAGAAACTATTATAGAACAAAGGTTGTTGCTATAATTTCGGAATTATTCACGTGGAAGAAATGAAAAACATAAGAATGTAAGAAGATGATGTGGAAATGTTTGGAAACATGATCAGTTAGTAACAGAAAGCATAACCTAATGCAGTGTTCAACAACAATCTCTGATATCAACAAGTTGCAGCATCAATTTTCCATTGATATATAGTGTTGTATAGTGATCGAGAGGCCATCTAGATCACCGGAATTGACTCCTTTGATCTTTTTCATGTAGCTGTTTTTCCATAAATCATATCATATCAAACTTTGATTTCAAAAATCTAATCACTATTGAAAGGCATGGTTTCATTAAAGGGCAATCTGTTGAAAGTACTTTATTCATATATATTCAGTACGTTTCAGAGAACATGAACAAAAGATCCCAAGAAAACGCCATTTATACTTATTTCACTGATAATGTGATTTCAATGCAAAGATTCGATGATATTGGTATCCATGGTCCAACATCGGGGTTCCACAAGGCTCCCACTCAGGACACTTGCTTTCCAATGTCCATATCAATAATGAATAAACTGTTTGCCAAATTCCTTATGAACGCATATGTCTGAAACTTATTCATTCCATTGCCATTGCCATAAAAATTGCCACATCTTAACCTGAAGAAGTTATTGAAGATTTAGGCATTTATCATGAATGGTAGTTAATATTTTATCAACACGTTGATTATATTTCTAATGAAGCTTTATGAATGACAGGATTTATGACAAGAACTTGCAAAACTTCAAGACCCATGTATTTCATATATGGCTCATGTTAATAGTGCGTCAAATTTTAGATCTGTCATATCTGATTTTCCTTGGGATTAACGCCTTTCGCGAGTTGTAAGGTTCATTCCTAAAATGTTCAATAACTTCATTCGAATGAAATTGTCGTTATGTTTGTATTTAGTATTCCTCCATACTTTACACCAATCTCAAATACGGTGAAAATAGACTCCTTGTCCTTGATTACTTTCTCGAATACATTGGTTGATCTATTATACGTCAATATATCGAAGACGACTTTATAATGTTTTTCCTTTAATGTTGATCTAAGTAATTTGTTATTTTCATATATTATACCACCTTTATTTTTAATAGTGAATGCATTTTTTAGGTTCGCCTTGTCTTGTATTTTTCAATAAATAAATTTAAAAGAAATGCGAATACCTTTGTGAATGACGGCTTATATCGATGAATTTCATAACCTCAGTTTAGCGAAAGGAATTTATTGAACAATTGTCTGGATTGTTGGATGTTTTTCGCAAAAAATCGTCTGCTATCATTTTTATAATTTGTAGTTCTTTTGAGGGGCGATGATTCCTAAATAAATATAATATGGTTCTAATTCCTCAGTGTGTTTCAAACTAACTGCCATAAAGTTGCAAAAAATTAGATTCTCATAAATCAGAAAGTTAGTGTACAAAAAACCCATAGTTCTTCTCTGTGTAATTTTTATTAATTATGAAGATACATGCAATAAAATAAAAAAATGTAGGTGAAGTAGTGGATTTCACCATTGCATGTGCAGGTCTCCCAAAGAAATTGTTATTCTTCTCATATTTTTGTAAATGAGACCTCAGATGGGAGTTTCATTATTTGTTGCTGGCAGAATGAAAAACCATGATTTCTGCACTCATATATAGCATCTTATGTTCACATAGGTTATCTTTTCACATGTAAAACTGAAACCTTTACTTCAGATAATTATTCATTAGATTAAGCTATGAAATCATTCTACTTGTATTCAATTGTCTGAGATTTTCTTCGCATTGCCAATGTTCAGAGAAATCAAATAGGAATTAATTCAGAAAAAAAAATCCAATTTAGTTCCAATTCTTTGCATATTCACATGAAACAGATTCACCGGAATACTTGCAAAAGATGTGATCATATCACAGTTTTTGAAGCTGTTGCCGGTTTGTCCTCTGCGTTGAGAAAAATCACATTCTTGAATTTATTATCTCCTACTGGCTGCTGCTGTGGGTAATATTTTCGGGTTATAAACCTTCATTTCAATATTTGAGTTAAACGCCAACATATTTCTGCTAACAGGGCTGATCACCCTTTCCTCCAACTGGGTTGCCGAATCCTCTGTTTCCAAACAGACGAGAACATCTACGACCTTGGGACCGCATTTTACCGTTCATTACGATGGATGATATATCTCTTGCTATATCCCGTGCCCATCAACATAGTGACTGTGATCTGTGATATGCTACTACACTGAAGTTGTACAGTTTTGCCCTGGCAGGTACGGTCACCCATCTAAGTACTAACCTCGGTCGGCGTTGCTTGACAGGAAGATATCATCGAAATATTTTGATCAACTTGACAAGCCAAACTTGTTCCAAATTTTCAATGGGGACTGTTAGTTCAAGTGACGATGAAATATTTCTGTTCCACCGTCCACAAATGAAAGAAATATTAGGGGCTGTTTTTAAACATGTTCTGAAGATGTTCGGCATTTTAACAACATTTTATATAAGCAACAACTCTGGAGACGTGAAAGTAACCCATTTCAGAATATTGTAGGTGTAAAATGTTTCCCGAAACTTTTCTGTGGATTGACATCGTTGCTGTAGTCTTATTTATAGGGGTAATCGCATTAATACTTAACGATTCAGGTTGCAGAAATCGCAGAAAAATGCATTTGATTCTGAACTGTATAATGCTTCACCTGCAGATATTGAAACGATGAAAATGTTTTGCTTCAAGAAAGGTAATGAGAAAATATTTCAAAAATAACTGTTTCTACTCAGAATATTCACTCCACGTTCGTTATCATAGCATTGCATGATTCAGTAATATACTTGCTGGATTTCCTAACATTAATTCAATGTCTATGTTCCCGAACATTGATTTATTGTCTGTTTCCAACTTTTTCGGTCTATGTACGTAATATGGGATTTATTTGTTCTAGCCTTGCGACAAATGTATTTATTGAAAAAGGTAGTTAATAATATTACTTTCTATTCTATTCAGAATACTTTCTGGAATATTCCTTGAATATTCTTATAATGTACCTTAGACCCCCATCCAATATTCTAGAGACGTTCAGCTGGGATGTAAAATAATCTCTCAATATAGGTATTCTTCAAAATGTCAGAATATTCCATGGTTTTTTACAGACTATTCTCGATAATATTCCTGGAACATTCATAGGATGCGAACGTCAGTCCAATTCCAGTGTTCATGGAATAATCCCCGAATATATCAGAAAAACACTTATTTCAAAGTGTCACTCCAGAAGGAATGTTTTTAACAATTATCCATCATTGCATAGTGAAAGTGCTTCTAGAAAATTTGTTTCCCAATTCTTCCGGTCGACAAAAATGTATTGAGTACCTAGTGAATGCGATGCCAGTCCTGCATCAATGTTATAAATGATTTCGGGTGGGTTCTCCTTCTTAGAAAACATTCTTCTTTGCCTCATTCATCTATATGAGTCCTCAATTAAGACTGGGATAGAAAATCAAATAATTATTCAAATGAAAATGTAAATTTTCAATTTCAGATTCTTTCTTTTGAGTTAGGTCCTTCCACAATATCTATTAGATGTAGTTCAATGTCCAGCGTGGCTTAAGCCGGGGAAGTAGTTGTTTTCTGTTGGATATTACAAAAAATAACTTCATTATTGTCGTAGATTTTTAATTTTCAGAAAATATTTCTATTCAATTTTCGATTGAGAGTATTTCCCTTTTCAACATATCAGGTGTGTTGTGGTAATTGATATCCTGAGAACATTCAAATATCAACTGAATTTATGAATATTCTAAGAATGTACTTGTGCTATCTGAGACCTTGGAGACCCCATATTCAATTTTCCTTTATATTGCGTAATTTGACTCAGCTGTTCTTGTGTTTGAGTATTAACGTATTTTATTAATTTCATCGTTTGACCTCCCGACTATCACAGCATCATCGAGAGCCACGTGTAAGGAAGAAGTGGGACTAACTTGGCAATGCAGCATGGTTCGCCTGAACAGACACCTGCAGCGAGTGTCCCTGCGGGGGCGGGGAGAGGGAGATCGGGTAAACGGAACAGGCACTCGACTTCAACCCGTGCAGCGTGCACTCGCGAGTCAGTATTCCCCTGCCCCCCGTTCCCCTAACTGTCACAAATCCACAGAACACGACCAAGATATACACACTGTAATCATCTCCAGCACTCAGTTGCCACATTTGTTGGTTGGGGCCCGGACAGATTTTCATTTAGTTGACCTGTTTGAATTGTATTATTACAAGCTTTAATCATGCTCAAATTATATGTAAGTCTCTTCGTTTTATTAAAGTATTGCCATCGAAGGACAAGGCACTTTACTTACAGATATATGGTATAGATTTTCAGTATTGATACATTACTTGAACTAAAACACAAAGAAATCAGTAGGTACATCATGTTTTCGAATGCATCGATTTCTATTTGCAGGTATTGCTTAGCAGTGTTATAAGTCAAAACAAGGCTAATTTCTTAGAAGAATCAAAATCCCGCAAAAAAAGTAGAAAACATTTATGTTTACGTTAAATAATTCTCACACTGTTCCTTTTTTCTGTTCTCCAATAATTATATTCGATTTATCAACAGAAGTAGGAAAATGGGTTTAATTTTCCAACTGAATTAAAAAAATTGTGCTATTTTCAAAGACACTATCATAACGGCAACTAGGAACAATACAGAGTTTTTGTGATATGAATAATGATGCCAGACTTATATGTCCTCATGGATCCGAAATTCTTCGTGGATTCTTAGATCACTTCAACAACATCTTCCACAAGATGAGGTTCACAATGAAAACTGAAAATGACAACTACTTCCTAGACGTCCTCCATACAAGAGTCAACGACTTCTTTACTCACATTTCAAATAGAAAAACACACTCACACCAACCGATATCTAAACGCCAACCACCTCAAACGACTTTCGTTTCACATTCCCGTATCAACAGACCGATCACACAACATATTTCAACAAGCTCAATACCAAATTTCTCCAACAACTCACAAATCATTAGATCACTTGACTATCAAACACATTATCCAAATGCACAGAATCCAATTACCCAAGACTTTTCTTTACTATATCAAAGTTGTCACAGACTAAATTGCCAGAATCTCAAAGAAACTAGACGTATGAACAATATTTACAGCCAATAACCAAATATCTGAGAAATTTCTTCAAATCTTCCAAAGATACCATAATCAAGGGTCATAAGAAACGATCTGAATGTTCCACCACATACAAAGGACAATCTAATAATTAGGACCGTTCCTTGGCTCTTTTCAAACACCATGAAGAAACAGCCCAATAGACTTTGAACAACTAAACCATTGCCACTGGGAAAACACTGCGAGCTAGTCAATTGTGAGCACTCACAAAGCGTCCCAATTGTCTTAAAAAACTACCTACATAGTACTTGGAAACATCCACTCTCCCATCTTCTCGTCAAAAGAAGATCTGTCCACAATTCCACCTCACCGACTTAGTCCGGGAAAAATACCGCACAACCACCCTGATTCTCAGTTCCCCCGAAGGAGTTGATTTATTTGAGACCTTAGAGAGAACTAGTGTCGAGACCTGGGGAGTACGCCGATTGTGAACACAGGGTCAAGTCACAAAACGACCATGCTGTCTAAGTGACTACACATGAGGAGTAGGAAAGTTGAGGAATTAGTGTGAATATGATCTAGGGAGTAAGTAGATTAGGCCCCGATGTGAAAACACTTCTGCCTCAAGTGACACTTCTGCCGAAGCGTCAAATTTTCGGATTTTTTGACGCGGTTCACTGCGAAGTTATTATAATGAATGCTATAAGTTTGAGTTGACAACAAAAGTTAGGGATGACGAAAAAAGTTATATTCTTGCTGAGCCCTCAATCTGCATACTCTTCCTGTGTAGGCACCTAGGAAAGAAAAAGTTAATACCACCCTGAGGCGTCATACCTGAATCTGATGATAGTTCTTTCTGAGGTCTTAATTTGCCTAGTACCATCAAGATAACTCTCAAAATATTGTTAGATAATGCTTTGGGGCAATTCTCTTTCTCTCATTTGTGAGCTCTTTTTCAATTTCAATTCATCAGGACATTCGTTGTTGTGGGAATTATTGCGATATAATTATTTGTGGAGGTAGTTCCGAAGCTATTTTATATAAATGAATTAAAATTATGAATTGACTTTAAATGAATTGACAATAATGAGATTTAAAAAATCACACTTAAAAAGTTGAAACAGCAAAAAATATTTTATTTCAAGTCGCACCTGAAATATTGCTAACTCTTACGAAACAAACCTCTACATATCTCCATATTACAACTAAATCTACATATGAATATTAGAGGCCCGTTCATTCATAATACATCCAAAGGAGTAAATTTGGGTTACTGTCATTCCATGACTTTTTTCGCCTGCCTCATTCCACCAATCTTGCGATATGGATTGTATCCATGCGTTTATGGATGCCTGTAGGCTCGCTTTCGAGATTCCACAAAAGGGTTCGGGGCCCCACAGATATTTTTTCGGTTCTTCCCCGGCTAGTGCGTCATCCTTCTCGTTGCCTCGGTTTGCTCAACTTAGTGATGAAATTCCATCCCAATCTGGAGTTAACGCACTGAGCGTCTTTATGATTGCTTGGTATCTAAGTAGAAGACAATGGTTTTGTTTCTGAACTGACCTTCGGCCTCAGTATCCCCTCAGCACAGTGCTATATGGCCGCCACTTCGGCTTGGGACAGTGTTATTCTAGGCTGACTGGTTAGTATTCCCTTTTGACACGTTTATACCGGCTCCGGATGCTTTCCTTCGTCTTTTGTTCTATCAGCCTTCTGTAAAGCATATCTGTTTCATTCTCATCGACCATTCTGCTAGTCCCTCCTGCTGGGTAGTTCCATTTCAAATTTTTCGTGGAAGCTATTATTTGGTCGTTCTCATGGCTTCCGTGACACTCAGTTGCCTCACTGTTCCCATCTGCTGTATATTACCTCACCACGCTATCGAAACTTTCACAATCATGGATCTTACGACCCCTGTGTATAGTTTTAGGATTATTCTTGGGTTCATACCCCAATTTAACCGCACCTTTTTAATAGATTCCGGAGGCCATCCTGACCTTACGTGCCGTTTGAGATAGCATATAAGCTCCTGGGCAACAGTTACTCTTAGGTACTCAATCTGGTATGGAATCTCTTCCCTTGCATGAGCCGATTTTTTTCATTTGTTACTAGTTTGTGGAACCGAAACGTTTATTATTTGGTGCTTCTCATTTGGAGACATATTTGGAGGTTACCTCAATCATACTACAACCTGTCTTTGAACTGTCACTTGCAGGTGTCAAAAAGAAAACTTTTGGTTAACCCAGCATCTCAGTTATAGTACCATTCTCGATAAGAGGAAACCTAGATCCTCTATGAAGAAACAATTCTGTTGAAATACCTAGGGTTGACTCCAGTTATAAGACGTACGTGGAATGCTAATCTAGAATAAGTATCCAATTGAGAAAGACAAACCATTCGGCAGAAAAATTGAGAATGCACGTATCAAAAAGTTCACTAACAACATAGAAACACTTATCAAGTAAAAACAATTTCAACTGTTTTTTAAATGAGTATATAGTTGAAGAGTTCCTTAGACTGATTGGCAGTTCATTGAAAATTCTCAGTCGTTATTGTTAGGCGACTCATAGGATAGGTTAGTTTTACATGTCGGAACATGGTAGTCATTTTTGTGACGTGTATTGAAATTATGAATGCCTTTGTTGAGCCTGAATTTAGTATAGTTTGAATGAATATATACACATATTTCAAAAATAAATAGAGAAGCCACAGTAAGGATATTAATTTTTTTTAAATAGATTGTACAGGACTCTCTTCTAGATATTTTTGCAATGGATCTGATTACTTGTTTTCGTACGATGAATACATCGGCCAATAAAGTGGACATATACCATATCTGATCTTGGAACCAACTTGTTCATGATACAGACTGATCAGCTGAGCCTCGGATAAAATAGAATGTAAATTTTTAAACAAGTAGCATAATGAATGTAATTTTGATATTATGTTTTTACAATGTTGTTTTCACGTTAGACAAATGTCTATTGTAATTCCCAAAAATTGTACTACTTCTTTGTTGAAGAGTCCAACTCCATTAATTTTTCAATTCAAGTTGGGGCAGTTCTTTTGCTAGTCATGAGAGCTCATAAAATAAGTTTTTTCCATATTGATAAATATATTCAATTATATAATTTATTTGTAGAATTCCATTCACTTTTATTGTCAAGCACTATGTTACATTTTGACTCTAAGCTTCATCATTTTTGTCAGAGACAATTAAAGATTTGTCATCAGCATACATCCCAAAGTTGGCATTATCAATAAGAGTTTCAATACCATTCGTGAATAATATGAAAAGCACGGGCCCTAGGACGGATCCTTGCGGGACTATAGTTGCAATATCTGGGAGACATTCCCGGATGATCTATGTGGAGAAAAATTCATCAATTTATTTCAATGTCCTTTGACATAATGAAAAAAAAACTATATGTCTCCTGCGATTTTTTCCTAGGAAAAATGAAGGGGATACAGGGAACTGGAGCTCACAGGTGCCAACAAGAACCGTAATTCAACCTATGCGCATACCTGGGATAGTACGCTATACGCAATATTTCAGGCGGAGTTATATGCACTCGAATGCTGCTTATAAAAATATTTTTTTGAAACTTCAGGAATAAATCAGTTGAAATTATGTCAGACAGCCAAGCAGCACTGGGTCTTTGGACATGAACCAAACTGCTCCCCAGTGAAGGTACTGAAAATGTTTCCATTTGACCAGAATCCTTTCGGTGGAGTATCGCAAAGCATAGTCAGGAAAGAGTTTCCTAACCCTTTTCAAATAACAAGTACGGCAGCACTAGGAATATAACAGGACCTCAGACAAGACTACAGAAGATATTTCACGAAACAGGCTTGTTGAGAAAAAGAAACAGCGAAGCACATATTTTGTAGATGGAGGAGATTTAAACAAACAACTCCACCGTCTAGACCAGGTGGAATTGGTTCCCAAAACCTAGAAATGTTATCACTCAACGTCATCATCGACATTATTAATCGTGGTAGTGGAACACTAATTGTAGAACTTGATCATTCGTTACTACTAGGAAGGATTTGAAGGAGAGACACATTAGTAACGAGGAACTAAATAACGGTGTATAGTAGTTGTCTTATTTTTCATATAGTGGCAGGAGCATAGTTCTGAATACGTGATACAATTTGGCTATAAGAAGTTTCAAATAGCGTTGTATAGCATGTTTCGATTTTGCAATCTATTAACAAACTAAAAATGTAATACCATTGAATAATTTTCTTATAAAAATAAGAAGCCACATCAGCCTATCAGATTCACGTTTTGTTCGAAAGCACCAGAAGAAGCTGAAATAAATCGGCAACCGAACGAGAGCAACAATTATTTTGAAAGGGCAACAAATCAATAAAGAAATATGGTATGTTTCTCTGGATTCTTTCTCCTAGCGGTTAGGTCAGCTCAACATACCTCAATATGAGGCCTGGAATGAATAGAGTAGTTAGGGCCTCCATCACAAACAAACTCAAACTCCAGTGAATCAGCCAGGCTATCTTTGAATAATAGGAGCTATAAACAGAACGAACATTTTCAATAAAGTTCCCAAGATCTGCCTAAGAAAACATCACCTCTAGATGAAAATATTTTATGTGTGCTGAGGAGGGGAGTTTGAGGGTTGTGTGGAAAGGGATTATATTAACAGGAAAAACACGATATTTGCTATCTATTTGCCAAAACGGGAGTATTCAAATTGAGGACGATGTTATTGTTAACGATATCGAGAATCGAAATGAAAATTTCATTAGGTTTTTCAGTATAATAATCCCCATGTTCAGCAAGGGTAGCTGAATCATAGAGATCCCTGATACCGATTGGAGGGGAATCCCATTGTACTGAAATATTAGTTTGTTATACCTAGTGTTTCATCTTGAATATCAATTCACTCCATTTGAAAAAAAAAACAATATTTTGAATTTGACACTTCGTCAACAAACATTCGACCCCACAGGTCATACTTGGAAGAATTCAAAAACGAAAGATGATTATTGGTTCAATGAACACTTATTAGATTTTCCACCGTGCTTTGTTGATGAAGAAGATAAAGCAACACAAGCATTCCCTCGCAATGAGAAAGTAGGTACTTGCAGTAAACATTTTTTTTTGTTTTGTTTATATTGATCCCACTGTAGTTCTTATTATTCTTCTAAAGTCTGGCAACGCTGTACAAGATTTCAAGCTGTGTTGCAGCCTCTGTCTGTGCATTTAATCCGAGCTGGATGCATTGGCGGTCGCGGGGGCGGGCAGGATGGCGTGATGTCAGTGACGTCACGGCATGCTGGTACTCTGCTGGCAGGGGAAATGGCCACGTGTTCTCTCTGTCCAGCCAGTACTACGCGACCCACAGATCAAGGACAGTTTTACGAGCTCCTGCATATAGTACTTGTCTTTTCGAGCGGGGAACTAACCTTTCAAAGTACGCTTTGAAATCAGAGTACTGATTCGCGTGGTAATGACCGATGGATTGTTTTATAAGAGTTTTCTATATTTAAAAGCACTCTGACTAACTAATAACTGCTCAAGTCTCCCTCAACATAAGTAACAATTCTAATGCCATTTGAATTCTTCTAATCATCATAGTTTCATGAACGTTTTCTGAAGGTTCGATGGTGGCTATTTTGATTTATGCGGATAATTTTTTGGTCCAAATACGCGCAAGTTATAAGTTGAAAACCTCTCCTGTAGACTATAAGATTATACAATTTTGGATTCGTGTATTCGAGTTTTGTAGTGGCCATCTATAAAGCCTATTGGTCTTCAAAATGTCCACGAGTTTTCTTTAGGAGATAGTAAGTCGGAATTATTTAAAAAAATCAGTGGCCCTTCTATGCCTTATTTGTAAGTTACTTTTATGAACATTTATAATCAATCCGAATGTACTATGAAATAATTTAATGAAAATCCTCTCAACTGCCATCTGAACTGAATTCATGAAATATAAAAAGTATACCGTCCTTTCTTCTGAATCGAGAACGTTTCTGGGGGATGCGCCTCCACTTCATATATCACCGAACGATACCATTTTCATTCTCATCACTGACTAGTTCAAACGGAGATAAAACGTCGATGCAAATTCGCATAGTTACTCACCAGATAGTTTGTACTATGTATGTCCCAGGGCATTCAGAGCATGATATTCCATATATCCCTCGAGATACATTGACCATGATATTTTTAAGAGTTCTGGAAAAATTTGAAATTTCGTTATAGGGTGTCAATATTATTCTCATTTCATATTTCTTCCAGATTCTGTCAATTTTGTCTGTAATTATTTGGAGATACCGAGGAAAGGCCTCGTGTGATTGAATAGGAAAGGCCTCGTATTGGGTTTTTGGGATTGAGAAAACTGGTTTGTTAATGTTGAATTAGTAAGTTGCTATAACAAATTTGGAATAGGGTGGTTTTGAGCTTGACTAGATTTCTAAGTGACAGTTGACACCTTGACCTGATCCAATGCGATATTCGGAGGCCTATTGCAGATCCCTGTATAATTTTATACTTCACTCTCTAGCTTTTTTCTACGAGACCCCATAGCCTTGACAGCGGTTCTTTCATGAAGCTTGTAGCCTTCGGTAAAAAATTACAGTCTCGTAAGTTGTGCCTACATACAGAATAGTAAACAATTACCGTAATCGGAATCTTGTGAGAGCCTGTGTCTTTTAAAATTGTCAAACACTGAATTTTTTCCTCCAATTGATGTGCTAATTTTCGAATTATCCCCTCAATTGATATTGCAGTTGGGAATATTTTTTATATTATTATTCCTCATCGTCTTTTTTAAGACATCTGAAAACATTAATGGTGTTACAATAACACTAAAAATATGATAAAATCGACTTACTAATGTGAGGTTTGTATAAAAAAATAGCTGATGCATGTCCTTAAACATTATAGGAAAAAAAACAAAAAGAGTTGTTTTTTTGGTACTGGAATGTTGGATACATTGAAAATCATTATATCCAACATTCCAGTGCAAAAAAAAAACAACTCTTTTTGTTTGTTTTTTCCTATGATGTTTAAGGCTCTTTTTTTTATACAAACCTCACATTAGTAAGTCGATTTTATCATATTTTTTGTGTTATTGTTACACCATTAATGTTTTCAGATGTCTTGAAAAAGAAAATGAAATTTTCGAAAGCTCGACAAGTTAAACAAGAGTTTTACTTTATCAGGTCAATATATTATATGACTGCAACCCCAAGGATAATCTTCAGTTACTGAAAATTTCCAAATTCACCTTTTTGTGCCAATTAATCCAGTTAAGATACTACCTTTCTCTCTCTCTCTCTCTCTATATATATATATATATATATATATATATATATATGTATCCAATGCAATTCCTGCCAATATTGTGAAAAATTGGTGGCTGGAGCTATGGAGTCTAAGTATTCCTTACTGAATGTATTCCTCTTAGAGGTTCTATTAACCTTCCGTAGCTAACATGAATAATTTTAATAAGAAAGCTAACATCCGTCTCTTAAACCGACTAAGAAAAACCTAACTGACAAGTGGAAAAAAATATGATTTGAAATGTTATACTTTAGGGTAAGGTGGTCAAAAAAAAAATGGAAAAATTGTGTTTGTTACACGATTTTTAATGAGATTAAAATAACAAACAAATTGGGGTGGAAAAAAAATAGTATTTTTTAAATGTCTATAATTAAAAACAGAAACAGTTTCTATGGTAACGAAACTAATTATAGTATCGACAAAACATCAGAAAACATTGAAATTAAAAAAAAATTGCACATTCATTAGATATAAACTGAACACAAATATACAAACTTGGCCTTAAATTTCAACACACTCCTTACAGATAGCAGATAAGTGCTCTAAGCACATGAATTTTTTATATTTATAGCAACTGAGTCTGGTCTTCCTACTCCTTTCACTAGAGCAGTAATGACATCGACCATGTGTAGGTGGTTGTTTTTGTACGTTTTCAGTAGTATAGATTTCTTGAATCCGCAATCTTGACGTTCTAGGAACCATATTACAGTGAAAACGCTTTTTTGTATGGTTTTCAACTAACTGTTTTGCCAGTGTTTCTAAAAATATTTTTCTTGGAATCTTTTTGTCGATATTGTTATTTTTATATAAAATGTGAGAATTAATACCTGCTATATTCAACAGGCCATAGAAAACAACAAGAGGCCAGCGGCGGGTAATCCTAGCGCAGTTATAAGCTGCGCATAACTTGTCAACCGTATCCACTCCGCCTTTGGTCTTGTTATAGTCGATGATAATCGATGGTTTTTCTGTTTCCCTATCAATGGAGTCATCAAGATGCATTGTTGAAAGAAGAAATACGTTTTTTCGTGGTTTAGGGATATACGATACTAGGGTACTTTTTTCTTCAAATGCGAAATAGTCGTCTTTTCGGGCCTCTTTATCATCATATCTGGTGGTATTTGCGGTTAATTCTTTCTCAAAGTACCTATAAGTGTCAGTTTATGCTCTTGGAGAAGAGCATATGCTAATGGAATACTTGAAAAGAAGTTGTCTGTTGTGAGATTCCGATTAGATCCAGAAATTGGTTGGCATAATCTTGGCACCAGAAACATATTTGATGTGTTTACATCAAATGGCCTCTTTGGTTTCCATTTTCGCAGTATAAAACATTTTTGCATCCACTAATGCATACACTTTTAGGCCATATTTGTTGGGTTTCGATGGTATATATACTCGAAACCCACATCTTCCTCTGAATGCCCATCACATTTTATCGATTGTTGTATACTTCGAAAGGAAGAAGAATTTTGGTAGGTTATTGTTGAAATCTTCAAAGAAATCTCTAATCGCTGCCACTTTATCATATTCTTCTCTTGCAGGTCTTGTTTCTTTATCTTCCAGACAAATGCTTCGAAGCAAAAATTCAAACCTCTCTGAGGACATGGTCAACCTAAACATTTCTAAACCCATACCGTCTGATCTGAATAGATCAGCAGCATTTTGAAAATTGCTTTTCATTACACCACCAAGATATGATAGCCCCAGAAATGCTTTCAGTTCATCGATATCTGTCGTTCTTGCTGTTCTATATGTTTCCGAATAATTTTTTGACATGATATATTTGTTGGTGTAAAGAACAATATTTTGTAACATTGCATCTGTAATAAATAAACTCCAGATTTCGATTGGTGTTTTTTTATTCTTTGCTTCACCCTTTACTCCCGGTAACTAGGTTACGATATTATGGCGTCGAGGTCTTACATTGGGATATCGGTGACAATGTTTTCTCCACTTGGTTCCATCTTTTCCCATCATGCAAGGTATGCGAGTTTCTCTTCTCTGTTCACAGCTTCCACTTTCATTTAGTTCGTTATCTGTTATGTCTTGTTCACTGTCGGAATTTTCTTCTTGAATCTCAATATTGTCTTCCCCCAAACTTGAATTGCTATCTTCTGCTACGTCTACGTCCGTTTCAACTTCATCAAACATACGTTGTAGTCGTCTTTGTTCTTCCTCATAAGGTAAAGAAGCCTTATTTACGATAACCTCTAAAAACAATTGATAATTAGTACAATTCTTACAAAATAAAACAAAATGTAACTTACCACAAAAGTTACACCACAACTAACATCCGTCTCAGAGACCGAATACCTAATAACACACGCTACAACAATTCACCTCCGCTGTAATTTTGATACTGAGCCCACTAGCCCTAAAAAATCAGCTATTGAGGATGGCCAAGCGCGTTCGCGATTTCTTCGGGAATAATCGGAAATTTTCTTAGGCGTCGGTCTCACAGACGCCGTGTTAGCTACGGAAGGTTAAAATGATGATTTTAACGGAATTTCATTTATTTATAACATACTCAAATGGTTTCCTTGTATAAGTTCGAGACTTTACATTCAGAAGTACCATCAGAATTTCTGAACCGCCGTCTTCAAATTTATGTGAATCAATAGAAAGTAAAAACTATACTTTCCATTTTTATAATTTCTAAAGAATTAGTGTCTTCTCGTTTCGTCAAAAATACAAGAATTTTGAAACAAAAATAAAAAATATAATGAAGCCGAGAGGAGTTCGATATATCATTTTCCATTTTGAGAGTGTGGAATTGGATGAATGCCATTTTTGTTCAAACATGAGGCTAGAATTAGATTCTGAGATACAGTTCACTGTCAGAAGGAAAGCTGACAGGCACTAGCCTTCTGCATTTGAAATTATATAATTCCATAAACAAGACATTCACACCAAAATATTCCACAGTGATAAATGGA
Organism: Gonioctena quinquepunctata; assembly: GCA_018342105.1. Lineage (NCBI taxonomy): Eukaryota > Metazoa > Arthropoda > Insecta > Coleoptera > Chrysomelidae > Gonioctena > Gonioctena quinquepunctata. The sequence goes on along the minus strand of JAFIRS010000020.1, from coordinate 1,022,915 downwards.
AGTTGAGTACTTTTTTGAACGAAAATGAAGGTATTCTCCCCGTCTAACTGTTTTATTGTACATTAGTAAATGCATGTTGCAGCGCGCGCTGCGTATGGCCCGAGGCTCACTAGCTGAATTCAAGGCCACTACAATCATACCTTCATTTCATTTATCCCATTATTATACAGAATAACAAATTTATGAATTTATTTGCAATTATCACTCTCGGCAACAGGTACTGCAGCATTAGTTGGCAAGGTTAGTAATAACAATCGGTTGGAGATAATTCGATAATAAATCTTCCACTAGTGTTTACATATCACATAATGGACTCCATCCTCGTGTTCCCTCAAAGGAACACTTCTTTGAAGATAAACTTTTCCATTATATACAGTGTGTCTTCCGTAATTATATTGAAGAACCTGAGTTACACTGCACACCAGGAGCGATGGAACCATGTTGATATCAGGAGGCGCAATAGCAAATACCAATGAATGGGTGAATGACACTGTGAGAGAATCCAGTGAAAATTTGAAAAACTATTTTATCTTCAAAGGAATTATCCTATTCTAAAAGAGCAGTACAAAAATGCAAGAAAAAGGCACAATATGTTAATAAATACTACCAAATCTAATTATTACTCTGACATACTACTGAAATCTAATAATGTAAATAAAACTGCCTGGAACCTTATTTCAAAACTAGGCAGACAGGAAAAAGAAGAGCAAAACAGAAACATTACAATAAAACAGGAAAATGATAGTATTTCTAATCCCGCGGAAATTTCCGAAATTTTAACGATTTTTTGTGAATGCTCCACATGAAACTATAAAAAATAAAGAAGCCTTTGCTGACAGGTGAAACATCAACTATGACAAATAAAAGTCTGGTCAACAGTATGTTCATTTCCCATATATCGGAAGAGCAGGTGCTCTTTATTATAAAACATAAACTAAAAAATAAACATACATGTGGCCCAGATGAAATTTCAGGGTTCATAATTAAAAAAATTGCAAATACGATTATAAAACCTGTAACTTACCTCATTAATTTATCATTTCAAACAGGAATATTTCCATCCAGAATGAAAGCCGCGCTTGTTTCGCCCATTTTGAAAAAAGGAAATCCACAAAATTTGGAAAATTACCGTCCAATCACTATTACACCCATCATTTCGAAAATTTTCGAATATGCGATATTAGAACAACTACTGAATTTCATGGAAAAAAATAAGGCAATTGCTGAGAACCAGCACGGTTTCCGTACTGAACATTCTACAATTACAGCTATTCACAGTTTTTACGAAAAAATTTTACTCTCCCTGGAAGAAGGCGAAGGCGCGGTTGGTGTATTCTGTGATCTCAGCCGTGCCTTTGATTGTGTTCAACATGACATTTTATTGGATAAATTATTCAGATACGGAATCCGGGGCAAACTTCATGAATGGTTTTCGTCATATCTCAAGGGACGTCTTCAGAAAATCAAGATAAATCACGTGGCGAACAATGAAAAATTGGTATTTACTTCTAGTGAACTTCCGATAGGAATAGGAGTTCCTCAGGGCTCAGTATTGGGCCCTATTTTGTTTACACTTTACATCAATGAATTACCTCTAATCCTCCCGAATGCATTTACCTGTTTGTATGCAGATGATTCCACGTTATTATTCACAGGCAAATCTGAGGTACAAATTCAAAACAACATTAACACTACTTTTCAGTCACTTCGTAAGTGGTTATACGATAATTCTCTTTTTCTGAATAGTACTAAAACAAATCATATAAATTTTCACACCAGACAGAATAAAAATAACCCAGCAGTAGAAATAACTATAGATGATCAAATTATAGACAAGGTGGAATGCTCTACTTTTCTAGGTATTAGACTTGATCAGAATGTATCCTTCAATACTCACTGTAAAATTTTAGCCAATACACTGAGTATTAAATGTTTTCAACTAAGATCTCTCAAATCTATAATTGACATACAGGGACTCCGGCTCTTCTATTTCGGAAATCAATCCAGATTAACATACGGAATAACCATCTGGGGTAGTTCTTCTGCAGTTAATGAGGTTTTCTGGTGCAAAGAGGATTATGCGATGCCTTGCTAATGTTCCCAATGGTACCTCATGCAGGGATCTATTCAAACAATTTAAAATTCTTCCTCTCTATGGCCTACATATATTGGAACTTTTAACATATATACACAAGCAACGCAAAACTCTGGTTAAGAATAACTCACTACATGATCATCATACAAGATCAAAAAATAATTTCCATCTACCCAATGTTCGTTTAACAGTATCTCAGAAATCTGCAGATATACTGGGACTAAGATTATATAACGTTCTTCCTGAAGAACTAAAATTGATAGAAAGAGTGCAACATTCAAAAAAGAGATAAAAGACTTCTCCTCGCCCTCTGCCCCTATTACATTAATGAATTTTTTGATAGTTTTAGATAAAATGTTTTGTCTGTCTATATTTTATATCTTATCTTATACACTTTATTTTTATATTTTTATATCTTATCTTATACACTTTATGTAAACCTTGTTTATATCTGACTTGTCCGATAGCCTCACAGCTCTATGGATTAAATAAAAATTGAATTGAATTGAATTGAACTCATTTAGACTAGATTACATTTATAAGGGCCTTCTTTCGTTTTTCCTAATATCTATGTAACGAAAATTATCTTCTTGGCGGGCATATGAATCGTGAATATATTTAATGCGCAAGAGCTTTCCATTATTTGAAAACGATGGTAAAATATACAAATATAGATGATTTTATCAATTCGGTATTTTAGCAATTAATCGTAGCAATTGCTCTTGAACTGGAAATACGTCAAAAGTTATTGTAGCACTGGAATTCGATAATTAATTGAAAGGTGAAGTTTAACCTAACTAACCTATCCTAACCAATTGCAGAAGCTGTTTCTAAAGGAGCAAATCAAAAACACATATCCTCCGTCGCCGAACGGAAGATCAAAAGAGCCGATAGTCAACGTGGGTTTGAGTGACAGCTGTCTAGTTCTACACCAGATTCGCCTGAGCCAATCAAAACTGATCGCAAGCCAATTATATAATGCTTGTAGGTGTGTCCATACGTTGGAGGCCAAGAAACTAATAATCACGAGTTATATTTGTTTTGAAGAGGTCTGAATAAATGAAAGCCAGTAGCATCTCTGGTCTGGAATCGAAATAGGTTTTAAAATATTCTATAGTTCTGTTGTGTTTTGTTGGAAAATATGGCTTTTTTTTCGACCATAGGAAAATGAAATTATGATGATCCGATTGCCTATTAATACATACTTCCTCGCTTATGGCATATTTTTTATTTCAACGTATTTTTTAAATATTTAAATATCTAAATAAAATTAGTTATCTCCGCCTCTGCTGCTCAAAGGATACCGCTTCAAGACTGCTTCTGCAATTGTCAATGGTTTAACTATATCTTCCCTTCTTGATGCAAAGTTCTTCCCAAAGCCACCCGAATCAAAGTCAACAAGAGACATGACCTAGGTGACCTATGTTTTTAAGAATAATCATAATTTATTTTTTCTCTCTTGAAAACAGGCATTTCAGACTGACAGTCCTTAGCAATTGCAAAATCGAATATAGGTATAAGAACAACAATAATAACTAACCTAACCTTAAAACCACTTTATGAAATGATGCTGGGACAGTGAAGAGTCCGCGAATTTATCGGAGCCATTTGTGTATATTCGGTTTGTACCCCTTTCCTACTTACCACCGTACTTTTTTAATCGAATGTACGCTACTCCAAAAATAAATACCGTATCGTAGTTTTGAATGTACCTGTGCACATAATAAACTACGGATCTGATCGTCTTTCAAAACATTCCTCAACGTGATGAAAATATACTTCATCGAATTCAGTTGAGATGTTTGTCATTGAACAATAATTTTTGAAAGTCAATCCCTAAAGATCGAACGTTATTGTGTTTGTAATACAATAATTCATTCACGTTTCAGCGGTTTTCAAAAATAAGCACTGATGGAGAAACTCTGCCACTTTACTCGTTACTTCAGGACATTTATTGTCAAGGTCTCTTATCTCACGTGCTGAAATAATGAAGGAAAAATCATCAGCATGATTTACATACAGAGTGAGCAATAGGCACAAAGTTGAACCCTGAGGGAAACCCCTATTAACGCTTACATTCAATCCATTACATTTAATTACTTCATCGTTCATATATGACTCGATTGTTGAATTGTTCATATATGACTCGATTGTCGAAATGTTGAATGTTTTCGGAGAAAGACCATAAGGACATATTTCCATGTGTAATAATAATAAAATACTTCATGTTCTGAGACATTCACAAGCATAGAAATAGACAATTCAAAAATGTTTATCAATTCTTATTCAAGTTATTCAATTAAATGAATGTTTTTGAAAATAACATACGATTTACAAAACGGTAGAGAACCCACAAACACACAAAATTCCTAAATACAGCGCCAAAAATGCCTTCCTGTCTGGGACATTTTCGATCTACGGGGCGGGCGGGTGGCGGGGCATCTTGACGGTCATCGCAGTGGCGGCGCACATTGGAGTATTTGTGGCAAAAACCTGGACAACAAAATTTTTCATGTGTTTTGAAAATAAAACCATTGCTGTTGACTTACTTTGTAATGGTAAATACTCCTATAAATATTTTTATAAATCAATCTTTGTGTTATATATTGTCGTGATAGGCTTTTTATTATATTTTTATATTATGGTAGATTTGTAATTTGTGATTTCCTTTTTATTTAATAGTTTTCAGAATGAATACCTATCATAACAACATGAAACTCCGGCTATGTTGTCTTACTCTCCTTCAACATTCTTTTTTACCTTATCCCAGCTCAGTCGGTACGCCTATGAAGAATGAGTCATCTCTATTTTCAGCAGCAGGTTCAGTAGTGCCAACTTGGCGCAATGCTTGATGTCAAATATGCTGTTTCGTGGGGAAAAATTATAGTTAAGTGCTCAATAGATCAACACAGGTTGCAGAAAATCGTCAAATATTCGTTTTCATTGAAATCAATCCTTAAAACTGACCTACTCTGCGAAATCTAACTTATCTAACTATAAACAGCAATATGAAATGGTAAAACTTGTTGATGTGTGATAAACACTAGTTAAATGAACGTTTGGATGTTATGAAAAAGTCTGTGAGCATCGAAAAGTTATTAAATGTTCAAAAGAAAGGACACAAGTGATCAAATATCCAATATGAGTTTCTGGACCTGATACGTTCACTGCATTTAGTTCAGACTTTGAAATACCTTGCAATTCTTCCTCTGTGGTGTTCTCCTGCCTTTGGAAGTGTTCGTGTTTACTGGAACAGACAGCTATACTGCATAGATCCCCTTTTTTTGTTCCTGGGAATGGCATGGATTGGACTTTGTTATTTTAGGTAAATGGTTTCTTCTAGTTTGCTTATTTTTCTATTTGTATGTGAATCAGTTATATAGCGGTTTTAGATAGTTCTGCTTGTTTTTATCTTGATTTTTGTTATATTTTTCTCTCTAAATTTGGTATCTGGTTTCGTTTTTACATTTCAATTTTCATCCTCCCAAGCTTGTTCCATTTTTTCTTGGCAACACCCACATTTTGTTTATTTTCACAAATTTTAAAATTTACTGTTCCTTTCTATTTCACTATTTGTTATTCTAACTTATTCTAATGATTTTATTAACAATATCTAATATACTATGTAGAAATTTGGATAATTTTCACATTTGACATTTTTCTTTGTTTATAATTTTTATATTTCATTGTTTGCCTCGCATTGTTTTTGACATCTCGCTGTTGGGTTTCCTCCTGATATGATTTTTTTTGATACAATGTTTTTTATGAATTAAAATTTCCATATGATTTTTATTGTGTATTCAAAATGAATGTATTGTTGGTCACATACTTTTGACAATAGAGATACTTCAGGACTGACTTTTTGATACATATGCGTTGACTGAAATTTTTGAAACAAACCGCATGAACCACGATACTTAAATACCTAATAATAACAATGAATTCTCATTTTAATTATGTTATAGACATTACCTAACATAACAATATATATATATATATATATATATATAAATATATGAACAGTGGGGAATAACGGGGATCTTTAGTCCCGTTATTCCCCACTGTTCATACCAATTTTCAGTCGTTATATCTGAATTTATAAATATATATATATATATATATATATATATATATATTGTTTAGAAGTACGTGTTAGGATGTTCAAAGAGTTGAAATGAAAATTAAAAATTGAAAAAGCACATAAATAATAAAAATTCATATTTAGTAATTTATGCTATGTTATTTTACAATTTTTCGGAGGATTCTACCGGTTTTCTGGAACCTTATATAATATTAGTCGATACCTATATTTGAAATGAACATGTTTTCAACATTACAAGCAATTGGCATAATTTAAAAAATTTATAGAAATCAAAATTCACTATTATATTGTTGAGCACAAGCAGACAAAAAATGTTGAAGTTAGAACATTCTGTATATGAAATTAGATCTGAACACAATAGCCAATGAGATGCCAGGGAGGATCTTGATGCAAAATTATGAATATTGAAAATGTGAAAAGAAGAAAACGTCAAAAATGATTTTTTTGTCATGTATATAGTATGTAAGGTATTGAGAAACGATTCGTGAATAAAAACTGTCAGAAAAACGAAAATAATGAAAAGTGCAACGAAAAGTGCGTGTAAATCGAAAATTCGAGAAGAAAACAAAGTATGTGTGGTATCAAGGGAAAATAATCAACAAGCTAGGGGATTGAGAAAAAATAATTTTGGAAGAACCAACTCAAGAAATTTTAATTTGAAAAATTAATCATATTTTCGTCACAAAAATAGTTATTTGCCGATACAACACAAGGAAATACTATAAAGAACTATAGCTGATAAAAAAAATTGATGCAGAACGAATATTACCTTTTCATTTGAGACATATACCAGTACGAGGGCGAATTCACAGTCGACAAAGGGGCTGCAGACTGGAACGGCAGTTTCCAGGAACGGAAGAGCGATCCGAGATACTGAACATTTTCGTTTCAAGAAGCCACAGGTACTTTGAACCATAAAAACTTAATACACCCAGTGTTTTTCAAAAATAAATCTTTTAAAAGAACCCTTTCGATAGATCACTTTCATGAATTAGTATATAGACCACATAACCTACAAAAATAGATTACATTTCACTTTTTATTATTACATAAATTCATTTTCATGTATTTTTTGCTATGAAGCACTAATTTAAGTTAATTATCGCAGAATAGGTAACAATAAGTCTTCCTGAATAAAGGAAATTATTATTTTGATGAATTTCTGCATTATTTTCAATGTTTGAGCAATAACAAGTTACCATTTTCTGAAATTGACATCAAGAACTACCAGAGGGCTCCACAGTAGAACTGACTCCTGAGATTATATAGGCGTACCGATTGAGTTAGCTGAGGTAAAGGAAATAAGGTAACAGGTCAATGGGAAAAAGGTAAAATACATAGCCGGACATTTGAAATATTCATATGGGTATTCATTCATGAACATATTAAATTAAATACGAAGGGCCACTAGCTAAAAAGATTTGAAAAATAAGATAAAAATTGGCAAAACAAAAAAAAAAATTATTATGATGTCTAATTGTGAAAATAAATAGATAAATAATAAAGTAAAAACAAACCTCAATCACCTCATCATAACAATATATATATATATATATATATATATATATATATATATATATATATATATATATATATATATATATATATATATATATTACATTTAATTTTTACCAAAGTTCAGTCACAATAGGGGTCTTAGTTTTTGAGTGACTTCGGAAGATGAACTTTTTCAATCTGATTTTCCTGAACTCTGATCTTCGTCATCTTCTTTAAATAGCTTTCCATCATTCAATTGTCCAGCAGACTCCTTAACCAATTCGTACAAAGATAGTCTACTCAATCCGTTTTCCATGTTCTGAAGTTGAAAAACGAAAAATCTGTAATGAGCCAGTAAAAATATAGTGCTGAAACGTAATCAAATAGCACGTCCACGCACAAAGAAACTTGTTCTTCAACTGAGGCTAGGAGCTCATTGATGTTACTTATGCTCCTGGGAATGATGTGATCCACGCATGCAGTCAGTTATAATAAAATGCACTTTTTACAATTGCTGAGCAATTTTTTACTTCTACACTTTTGACCAGGTTTTTGCCTCAAATACTCCACTGTGCGTATGTCTCCGAATTTGTGAATTATTGAATAACTTGAGAAAATTGATCTGCTTATTATTTTCGAGAAACTTTAACTTATACAGATGGGGAGTAACTCCAAATGCAATTTGCACGAAAACAATATCTATGTAGTTTACTTTATTTACAAAGAGTATGCATTTCGGAAGTTTATACTTTTATAATTAGCACGAATACAAAGAGACAAATGGTCACCATAAATAAAATAACAAACAAATGGACAAAGGACAAATTTTGTCATCCACATTTTACATATGTGGCATTATCATATTATCTCTTAATTCGTGTATAACGATGAGAATAAAAGGTGAAAACATAAGCCATCGTATTTAACGAGGCATAGTGACAGACTCGTATAAATACGATGGCTTTTGTTTTTACCTCTTTATTATTATACACAAATTAAGAGAGAATATAATAATAACACATATGTGTTTGTTATTTTATTTATGGTGATAATTTTTTTAACACTTTTTATTCGTACTGATGATGGAAGTATAAACTTCCTAAATGCATACATACACTTTGGAAATAAAGTTAACTACATATATATTGTTTTCGTGTAAGTTTACTTGGAGTTCCCCCCTCCCAATTGATTCTATTTTTCCACTTTGAGTAATATGGACTACTTTTACCATTTGTTGACGTATCCGTTTACGCGTTACTTTAATCTTTTACCTGGACCTGACCCTCCGACAAAAAATTCTGGGCAAGTGAGGTCAAAATTGGTATAAGCTTCCATGATTTGGATTCCATCCATTCAGTTATATATCAAGATCAGTACAACAACGTTTCCTACAATTTTTATCATATAGATCTAACAACGTTTATGGACCAATCGGTTTTCCAGACGATACTTTGTTAGCTAGACATGGCATGAAAAGCCTGAGTTTGTCTCTTCCAACTTATTAACAATATAATCGATGACCCAAGCATCCTTCAAACACTCAAGTTTCTCTGTACCTAGAGTAGCGTCTCGAGTAGACAATACGATTCATCTTTCAATACCACGTACATATATTTAGAAATATTCTCCCCTTCCTAACATTTTTGTCAAATGCAATTTCAAAAATTAAAATTCTGTATTTTGTATGAAATTTTGTAAATGCAATTTAGCAAGTTGTAAATATCTTTCATTTCGAAAATTAAAATTCTGTATTTTGTGAAAAATTTTGTATACTTAAGCAAAGCGTTTTCGGCCTACGGCCATCTTCAGTGCCTATCTAAATTGTATATGATATAATTTTGATCTACAAATATGAAAAATTGTTCAGTACCTGTCATGAGAATGAAAAATCATTTTGATTGAATTAAAACTTGTGAGCATTCTCACGTTGTATGTTCCTGGTTCTAAGAATCACATTTATAATCAAATTAATGAACATTTCCCAACTCTGGTCTATTTCAACTTTGTTTAAACTTTCGAAAATTGTTATGGCCAACGACTCGACAGCCGTGGTAAGACAGCGTGCTGTCAAGTGTCACGTTGTGTGCGATATTGCCAGATTTACAAATTTATGATTATGGGTAATGTCGTCATTCAAATTTTTTATTATAATATGGAAAAAATATAGAAGCGGTGTGGCTTGTATGGTTGAGAGAAATACCGAGAGGAACTAGATAGAATAGCATACATTTTGATAAGTGTGATGTTGACATGTGCAAAGCTGTGGTTGGTGGAGCGGAAGTAGAAGAACTGCTGGAGAAGAACAATCAATCAAATTTGATAATGAACTATTGGAAGGACTTTGAAACTCCCTAAGTTATATAAGTTTGGCTTGACAAAGTTCATTACGTTATGATAATAAACTGGTGAAAGGACTTTCAAGCTCCTTGTGTAATCTAAGATTGGCCTGACAAAGTCGATATTTTTCAATAAACTAGTGAAAAGACTTTCAGAATCCTTATTTCATATAAGGTTGGCTTGAAAAGGCTCTTCTTGAAGAGTTGAAAATAGTGAGAAAAGGCATTTCGATGTGAGCCTGAAGTTAGAAGAAAAGGAATGTTTTAAAAAAGGTGGAAAGACTTTCAAACCCCTTATTCCATATAAGGTTGGCTTGACATTCTAGAGAAGTTGAAGATGGTGCGAGGTATATGGTTTTCATGAAATCCTTGACCCATACAAGGCAATACGATGAAAGCCTGAAGTTAGCAGAAGAAAAAGGTGAAGTAAAGAGGTAGTGGATGGAAATACTGAGAGCCCTTATCTCACATAAGGGATAATGAGGAATTCCACCCAGAAGAAGAAAGGAATAATAACCATGGATGTGGAAGTCCCCAGATCCATTCGAGGAGATAACCAATACCAGTGGCTGTCCTCGAGAAGGAAGGTGAATGAAGAAAATAAAAGGAAAACGTGAAGGACAGACAGTCGCCTCTTACGACTAACGGATGTGGTGGAGGTGCTATTCTTTGCCCAGTCACCTCACCTCACCTTTCATTGTGCTATCTCTATGACTAAATCTTCATACCTTTGCTGACTTGTGTAATTATCTCATTGTGAAAATTATTGTTTTCGTTTTCACACACATGTTCTGTAGTTGGGTGTTACCTGTAGAACAGTGTTATAAATCAATGAATAAATACAAATAAAAAGCTTTCTATTAATCACAAAGGACTACTGCAAGCATATTTAGAAAAAATGTAATTCTACTTTTTTCTGGTTTTCACCTATCCAAAAATGAACTGAATGATACTTCTCAATATAATATCTGTCACCGCTCTCAAAACTGGTTCAACTTAGTCTAATTTTCAATGCAGAGTTTTCGAATATTCTATTTGACGGATTTAATTGAAATCTGAAAAAATATGACATCCATGATAATTCGTATTCTCTTGAATTCATTATGTTTTAACTCTCAACTGAACATATGAAAATTAGACTGATCTTCAGACAAATTACAGAACGGCGAGGAAAACTACTTCGTTAGAGTAGCCAAAACGGAATCGAATGAATATGTTTTTCATTTCGAAAGCAATTCATCGATGACATGGAATGACTATTTTGTATATACAACCTCACATCGTATTGAAGAAAGGTATTTCTGATAATAGTAAGAAATATTTGTTTTTCCAATATGTCTGAAATTCCGTGCATTTAATATGTTCAATTAAACAGTTATCAGCCTTTGGCAATGCCCAAATACGCCATATCCTATTGCAATTAGCTGGAGCAAATCAATCGCTTTGTAGCTAGGTATGTTACATTCATCGCAGTAATTTGCGGGTGCTGTCAAATCTCAAATACACCGTCCAACATGTAGATCATTTGGATGGATCACATACGCATTCGATTGAATTGAAAAATGTATCATAATATCAATCATAATATATGTACACACTAGTGTACATGTGAAGAGGCAAAACGATCAATATACGAAAAACGAAATCATAATTATGCTCCATTCAACATTAAATTTTTCATTCATTTGATATATTCACTCGATTTGAGAAAAAAGAGTCAAGTCAGTTATTTTCTGATGTTAATTTTCATTGAATTCATCATACCTATAGCTATGATCGACCGTTTCTCAATCTCAGATTGAAGAAAAATCGATTCATAAAATGCCCAATAGTGGTATTTTTCTCTTAAAATACTCATAAGTTTTTTCGTAACTAGGAAATGATACATGATACAATACTTTCTTTATATTCCAATACTGATGGTTTGATGGCCCAAAACTGTTCTATAATATGTTGCTTACGAAAGTGCATGTTGGTTGTGAGTAAATTAATATACAAGGTGTTTATTAATAACATGCTTATATTCAAGAAGGTTATTCTTGGGTCCATTTTGAGAAAAAATCATGTGCGCTTGGGGTACCCCTGTCAGGAACGGAGTTTCTTACGCTTTATCTTCAACTCCAAATGTAATTCGATATGGAGATTTAGATTGTTTATATTTGTATATTTTCGTCACGTAAGGAAAAAGCGTTATGCTCCCTCCATGGTTCCAAATGATCCAATAAATCATTTAATATCGAGGTAGCAGAACATGTTGAATGTTTATTGGCGTATGTGAAAAGATAATTACTTCAATTTCAAACAAGCCTGTTCAGAACTTCCTGATTCCCCGACAAGAGCTGGTCAGTCAACAAAGACTCAGTCTTGCAAGGGTTTCAGGACACTCAAGGTTACGAGGGCAACGAAGAAACATGCTCCTCAACCTGAGAAGGAGCACGACGTGCACTATTCGGTCAAAAACCAATTTGTGGCACAGCGAAAACTATGCTAATAACTTATATTCGAATATGAATGCAAAACAAATCACAGGAATGGTGGGAGAAAACGACACGAATGAAATACGCGAAATAGTTCATCAGAAAACTAACGCGAAATTCCATTGAGTATATGCTTAGCCAGAATAAAAGACCAACACGGATAATAATTTGCCCCCTAAAAGGGCACTGTAGACCTAACGGACATTGCCAGTGTGAAGGCCTATCCCGGCTGAGGATTACAATGCACAACGCTAGGGGAGGAAAAACCACAACCCTCGAATACTTGGGAGACCTAAAGTCTCACCTGTGGAGTATACTCACAAGATCGGGACTGGACAAGGAACGTTAACAACATGAGGGCACACACAATAGATCTGAAGGGCGCAGTGAAAAGGCTTCCAGCCTAAAAGCCCAAAACAGCAAATCTCATCTGAACAAGCCTCGTCTATATATGTCTCACAATTATCTATGTAGCACGATTCATTGGAAGTATCGCAATTCTATATTGGCCAATAATATACTTAAAAAAATACAATAGATTATATATAATATTTAATTATAATATTCAACAACCAATAGAATATTATCAGCTACAGTAATGTTACTGCCTTGTACGGAAAGCTCGGCAACAATCGGGAAAATATATTGGTCAATATTGAAATATCACTAGTTATTTTCTATTTATTCGGGAGGTAAACAACAATATTGAATTTTCATATTTGATACCATATCGTCAAAGAGTTTTGTTCTTTAAAAATATTTTCAGATGATTTCTCCATGATTTTTCTAGTTTTTTCCACTCAACGAATGTTATAAATGATGATCCACTGTATTTGGACTAGATCAATCCATATTATAGAGAATCCCAGGACTACAACATGATAACTCATTCAGCCTCATTTTGGTCTCTGATTCCTTACCTTGATTCAAAATTCGATATTCACTATCTTGATAACATAACTCTAGCAGTTTGAAGGTTGCAGACGACACGACGTGGTAACTTGATTAAGATACGTGAATGACACTTCCATCATATGGGACATGGTTGTAGATGAACTGCTAATTTCTCTGAATAACCAAGGGTACTACTCTCAGGGGTATGCAGATGACTTGGTCATCCTCATCAAGGGAAAGAATACTCGAACAACCTCAGAGCTAATGCAAAATGAACTGAGGACAGTAGAGGAATGGTGTAACAGAGAGAGCCTAAGGACAAATCCGAACAAAACAACACTAATTCCCTTCACCCGGAGAAGAAACATGGGAGATCTCATACCTCCCAGACTATTCGGTGAAACATTACAAGTAGTAAAGCAGGTGAAATATCTAGGGCTGATTCTTGACAAGAAACTAACCTGGAACCCGCATCTTCAACATATAACCAATGAAAGCAAGATAACCTTCATGATGTGCAGGAGAGCTTTTGGAAAAACCTGGGAGCATAAACCGAAAGCCATGCACTGGCTTTACACAGCGGTAATAAGACCAAGAATAACTTATGGCTCACTCTTATGGTGGCAAAAAACAACTCAAAGACAGGCAAAAACCAACCTTGGGAAAATCCAGAGGCTTTGCCTGTCTCTGTATCACGGGTGCAATGAATAGCACTCCAACAGCTGCAATGGAAATCATCCTAAACCTTGAACCCCTTGACTTACATGTCATTGGAGAGGCCAGGATGAGTGCATACAGACTGAAACAAACAAAAAACTGGAGAATCCGAACAACTGGACATACCAGAATCACTCAGGTAATCAACATCGAAGAACTCGAAATGATTTCAGACTACATGCAACCCCTATACTCATTCGAAAAACCATTCGAAACACGAATTGATGGATCTGGATGGGCCCCGAGTATAGAATCACAATCTACTGCGGACATAGTCTGGTATACAGACGGTTCAAAGACAGTTGAAGGAACGGGAGCAGGAATACATGGGGTAAGGCCAAGAAGGGATTACATAATACCACTTGGCAAATGCACCACGATATTCCAAGCTGAAACACATGCTATCATGGTATGCATTCAGAAGAATCTAGAAAGTGGTTATAGGAAAAAACACATCTACATTCTATCTGACTGTCAAAGTGCTATCAAAGCACTCAACTCCATACAGATAAAGTTCAAACTGGTCTGGGACTGCCTCCAGAACCTCATCGAGCTGGCAAAACACAACAAGGTCACCTTGATGTGGGTGCCAGGTCATAGAGGCATTGAAGGCAACGTCAAAGCGGACCAGCTAGCTAGACAAGCATCTGAAACGCTATTCACAGGGCCAGAACCTGCACATGGGATTAGCAAAAACCGTTGCAGGACCCTGATCGACGAGTGGATAAAAAGAAGGTATTGGGATCAAACTGTCGGGCAAATAAACAGCAAAGTCATGGTAGGGCATCCAAACCGGACCCTGACGGCTGACCTTCTGAACCTGAACAGAACGAAGGCTCGTATAATAATAGGTCTGTTGACTGGACACTGCGGCCTAAGAAAACACCTTAACACCATGGGAGTACGCAGGGAAACCGTGAAGTGTAGGTTATGTGATGAAGAGGAGGAAACAGCCTCTCATATTTCCTTCGACTGTGACGCCCTGAGTAGTAGGCGACACAGAACCTCTGGAGAGATCAGCCCGGAAACAGGCATGAATCCGAAAAACCTTATCAACAGGCTTCTAAACCTAATTAAAGGCACAAACCTGTTTGAATGAGGAATTACTGACGACAGAGTGATACAATAGACCCCAGCTGGTCGCAGTGTCAAGGGAAGTTAAGTGCCAACCCTGTCTCTGGCTCGTCAGCTTTCAACCAACCAACCAACCAACCATCATATGGAATAATGGAATTAAACACCTTCGGGATTTTCCTCGGAAATGAACATCATGATGGATTCCATCAAGTTTATGATGAAAATGGAAACGAACAGTACCATACCTTTCCTCGATGTGAATTCTGAAAGAACAGACAACGATATCTGCTCCTGTTTATAGAAAAGAGACAGTATCTCAACCGCGACTCCAATCGTTACAATTCAACAAAAAGAGATCTTATAAACTTTGTTGAAAAGACTGATGTAGGTACATATGCAACAGCTAGAAGTCTCTGGATGACATGAAGCATATCAAAGAGGAGCTACACCGAAATCGATATCCCGACAAACACCTGGGAGAAGAACTGAAACAATCCAAAAGAACCAAGAGGTCAAAAGTTCAACAACTGAGTTCAGTTACTACCCTCCATATATCAGGGGTGTTTCCGAGAAGTTCAGAAGAATCGAAAACCAGGAACATCGAGAACTGCACCGAAATCAGCTAGAACTGTATTCATATAGTCCCACGTGAATGTGGGAAAACGAAGAGAACATTATCCAAAAGAATAACAGAACACACAAGAAGGACTCAACGTAGGGAGACGTCAAAATCGGGAATTGCCAACCACGCATGGACTGAATTATATGGGTCGTTGCAAGTATTCAACAAAGATGGGAATATTGTTTCAAAGGGGAATGCTTATCCCTAACATTGCTAATCTCAGTAAATTTATGTAATATTTTGCTTACCGTCGATTTGCTTATTGGTTTTCGATCAGGATATTTTTCATTGAAGATGTCGCATACTTCTGTTACGATCGTTGTAACCTGAGATCATCAAAACTTCTATTCGCTGTTTTTCTGACAGCATCATCGTAATTTCAAATAATTTCTTTTAGGGTAATATTGTCCAGGAAGGTATCATTGAAGCCTTATAAATCGATATCTTACACAACAAAAGAATTTAATACTGACATGCAATGGTAACGAAAAACTTATTGTCTGGTTGCTAAGGGCTTTCAGAGGTTTCCATAGCCTACTCAAGTTTGCAAAATAAATGATGAAATTTTTTTAAGGAAATATGAACACTGGTTTCCTTTACACTCAGGATACTGTAACTTGAAGTGTTACATATGACGTATGTGGTATGGTTGAACTGGGAAAAATATGGGCTTTAAAATTTTGATATAAAAATATACCCATTCAATAAAAAAATATCGATGACGTCATATCTTGTAAGGTGATGGGGGATTTTTTTTTAAAGGTGGAAAACTAAAATATCAAATCGACCAAAGAAAAAAGTTTCATCGAAATCGGTTCAGCAGTTTTTGCGTGATGCTCGAACAAACAAACAGACAATTACAATTTTGTAATGGTATAGATTCTTTCCACGGGGAAAATATTGTTTACAAAATGTTCATCAATATTGTAATCTCAATATTCTTTTTATATAGGTTTCAGTGGAATGAACTATTGAATCTTCTACTTCAATAGCGTATCGATTGACTAGTTTGCTTACAATATTGTAAATCTTTTATTATAATTACGGTTTTTATGTCTCCTTCGAAACCAAATTCATTCATTGTCTGCTTCCCTTTAGGAGGGCCGAGAATTGTTTTTTCTAAATTTATTATTAGGTGATTTCTTTTGATTCTCTTCTGCATATTCCACTAATATTTTACTATGACATCATACACATATCGCCAGATGTTCACTTTTTATATTCACAATGTTAAAACAAAGTTGATTCAATATTCGTGTTTTACTGGGGTATATCTCTAATCATTGCAATATTTGTGCGAATATGGAAATTAAGTTGTACTTTGTTTCTTGAAGCAGCATTTCCATTATTTGATGAATATCCTGTTCACAGGTTATATAGCAAGACTGCGTATCATAGATGAGATATATTTTATTCAATGAGTTTATGAAATATTATCCTTTTAAAGATGTTAGGCTTGGTGGTGATTTTGTTTATGTTGTGTCTCGCTTCGGCTAGAGATCTCCGGATCTCTGGCTTGTGACTACTCCGTACTGATGAGGGCCAAAAAGCCCGAAACCGGTATGCGGATTGTTAGGCGGACCCGACATAAATTAAACATAATCGAGCTTAACAGAAAGAAATATTTGCAATCAATTTCCATTTATATGAATGTTTGCATGGATTTTCAGATGAACATCATTCAACGTTCTGCGTGGTATCTGCTAGGAAAGTAGTTCATTTTTCGCCTGTGGTCTACCAATTTTATTTCAATTTGTATTGAATCTTTTGTGTAGATGACTTTGTACACTTTATTTCTTATTTTATTCCACTTCACTCGGCTTTTTTCTTTTACATATATGCTAGTCGGGCTTGCCACTCCTACTGAGAAGGAATCTTTCATTTATAATCCTATCGAGGTAGGAGAAATGTATGGAGTGTTTCTTTCTGTCACTTGGTACCGCCGGTTAAAAGTTATTTTTTCCGGCGTACCTGAAGATGTTATAGGCTTGATGGTGATTTCGTTTGTGTTGTGTCTCGCTTCGGCCAGAGCTCTTCGGATTTCTGGCTGGTTACTACTCCGTACTGATGAGGGCCAAAAAGCCCGAAACCGGTATGCGGATTGTTAGGCGGACTCGACATAATCGAGCTCATCAAAAAGAAACATTTGCAATCAATTTCCATTTATATGGAAGTTTGCATGGATTCTCAGGTGAATATCATTCAACGTTCTGCGTGGTATTTGCTAGGAAAGTAGTTGCTTTTTTCGCCTGTGGTCTACCAATTTTGTTTCAATTTATATTGAATCTTTTGTGAAGATGACTTTGTACACTTTATTTCTTATATTAGCATTATCATAATGCACCATTTTCTCTACGAGGAAATTGGTACTTTTTAGCAACACACTAATCAAATCACAACATCTCTATAATTGATTTGTTGAAAATATAAACAGGATGTTCATAAAATCAGATGTGGTATCATCTGCGACTGAAAGATAAACTTTAGTCACTATCTTCCATCGTCAAGATAACCTCTTGTGGGGTATTTATAGTGAAAAAGGAAACAATTGAATATTGATAGAAATATTTTTTTTTCTGTTAGACATTCCCAAAAAATAACTTCATTAAAAAAAAAAAAAACTATCAATATTCAATTGAGAATGTTTCCCTTTTCAACATGAATACCCCACAAGAGGTTATCTTGACGATGGAAGATAGTGACTAAAGTTTATCTTTCAGTTGCAGATGATTCCACATCTGATTTTATGAACATCCTGTTTATATTCTCTACAAATCAATCTATCATACCCCATGACAGGTTTTAATGTCAGAAAACACTAATTTCAAAGTGTCCCTCCATAATAAATGATTCTAACTTTTTCCATCTTTGCAAAGTGAGATTGCTTCTTGAAAATGTGTTTCCCATTTCTTCCAGTCTTCCTGAAGATCGTGGAAGCGTGAAATAGATTTTCGTCGACAAAAATGTATTGAAGACCTAGTGAATGCGATGTCTCTCCTGCGTCAATGTTACGAATGATTTCTGGTGAGTACTCTCTTTTGGAAAACATTCTCCTTTGCCTCATTCATCTTTATGAGTTCTTAATTGAGACTTGAATAGAAAATCAAATAACTATCTGAATAAAAATGCAAATTTCCAATTTCAGATTTTTTCTTTTGAGTTAGGGCCTTTTCAGCGGGGAAGTATTTGTTTTCTGTTAGACATTCCCAAAAAAAACCTTCATTTTAATCGTGGATTTTTCAATTCACAATTTATCAATATTCAATTGAGAATGTTTCCCTTTTCATCTCTATAATATTTCAATCTTTCATACTCCTAAACAAAGGCCACGTTTTCTGCATCAATTACAAACACAGTCACCTCTCGATAATTCATATGAAAGAATCTCAACACAATGTCCCACATTTTCCCAAGACCCTCTATAAATCTCCAGTTGTTCGCAACTACCACTAAGGTGCAACAACCCGTACAATGGCTCTAAAACTTTTATTTATTCAAGAAGCATGTAATCTTTCAAGTCGCATTACATCGTTTTTTACATGGTCTAAAGGGTAGTGGGAAGATCAAGTTTAGCAAGTGGGGGCGGTTGAACTTGGATTGCGGTGACCGGTAGTAGCAGATTGGGACCGTAGGCAGGCTAATGCTCCCGAAGGACCTAGGCCAGGAGGTCGCCGTGAATTGAGAACATAGTCCAGTCGATAAGTGGTTCCAAATCACCAACTATCGAACTAATATGAAAAAGCTTTTTGAAAAGAAATCTCAATGAATTGTTTTAGTGGGAGTCATTTTTACCTATTCATCACCTAAGTTTATCACTTTGATTACCGAATCCATTCATATATTTCTTATCAAAAAAAAAATCCAAATTATTAAAATTCAAGGAGATTTAAAAGATTTTGAGAACGGGGGCAGATATAGTCCCCGAAACGTCAATCAAGAACTATATAGAGAAGTAGGGTAGGGTGGGGCACATATGGACGTGGGGCACATATGGACGTGGGGCACATATGGACAATACAAATTTCCCGCCCCTGTAGCGCCATGAGAATAACTGCGCACTTTTATGGTAACATTAGTGCATGTAGTTACAGCGTCAAGGTGTTTATCCGAATAATATTGAATTTTACTGTGTCAAAGAATCAACCAACTATTTTGTACCTCAAATGTAAGTATATTCACCTTTCGTTCATAAGATTAAACCAGTAGTTTTGTATCTTTTTGGTAGGATGTTTCAGGTTTCTATTAAAGATTAGTCTATTACAACTAACATAACCTAAGAATACGTACTTCTGTTGTCGACGTGTTTTTGATATTATCGGATGAATACATTTTTCATATGTGGGGCACATTTGGACAGATATGATGGGGTAGATTTGGACTAGTCCAAAAGTGCCCCATTTTTATCACAATGAACTGACTGGCAAAAATCAATTTATATTCGATGTAAATTATCATGTACTTTTATTCATTGAGGGTATTTATATCAGACAATATTTTTATCGGAATATAAACAATAAGTAAGACTTATCGTTACACCTACTATGTATCGTGCTTGACATTCAATATTTTTTCTAGCATGGTGCGGAATCATAAACGCAAAACAGACAGAGCCAACATTTCAACGGAAGATTTGCGTAAAGCAGTAAATGAGGATATCACCCATAGAAGAAAAATTAGAGATGCAGCTGCAATGTACAATATTAAGAAATCAACTCTGCATTTTCATCTAAAAAAAGCGAAGCCTGCGAATAAATCAGACTCTGGAAATGACAGTGATGATCATTCAGGAGTAGAAATGTTCTCTAGCTCAAAATATGCATCTCAGCAAGTTTTCTCCTCGGCAGAAAAAACAAAGTTAAAAGAGTATCTACTCAAGGCATCATCAATGAACTTTGGACTAACATATCTACATACGAGATCCTTAGCATTCCAATTTGCCATAATTGTATCTAAAAAATATCCGCTTGTTTGGAATGACAACTAAATTGCTGGAATTGAATGGATGCGGTCCTTTATGAAACGCCACCCAGAATTGTCCTATGGAAAACCTGAAAACATTAGCATTCACGTACATCTGGCTTCACCAAATCCAATGTCGAAATGTTTTTCAAAAATTATAGCGAAGTTATGATTAAATATAAATTTTCTCCAGATCGAATTGTGAATACTGATGAGAGTGGTGTCTCAACAGTAATGCAAGCTCCAAGAATGATAACGAAGAGCGGTATGAAGCAAGTCGGCCAATGTGTTTCTTCAGAAAGAGGAACACTCGTTACGTTTTGTGGAATCATTACCGCAACTGGTGTAGCCATTCCACCGCTATATATTTTTCCACGAGTGAGAATGAAAGATTAATATATGTACGGAAGTGTACCTGGTGCCATTGGAAGAGCTACGAAATCTGGTTGGGTGTCTGCAGAAATATTTGTAGAACTTCTAGGACATATAAAGAAGCATATGAATAGTTCTACAGATAATCCAATGCTCCTACTTGTGGACAACCACGAAACGCATGTTTCATTGAATGCGATAAATTATTGCCGAGAAAACGGCATAGTGATGTTGAGCTTTCCACCACATTGCTCCCATAGGATGCAGCCGCTTGATATTTGCCTCTATGGTCCGTTCAAATCTAGGTGCAAGACATCTTTTAATGACCATATTGTGGGCAATCCTGGTAAAGCAATTACAATAAACGATATTGCAAAATTAACCTCACAACCATATTTACTATCGTTCACTCCTCACAATATCACTAAGTCATTTGAAAAAACTGAAATCTGGCCAATAAAGAGCCTTGTTTTTAATGATGACGAATTTGCTGGGGTTCTCAGCTATGGACTCGAAGGAATTAGTGAACCCTCTTTAAGTACACAATCAGATAATCATAAAACTTGTGAACCATCTACAAGTAAACAACCAGATGATAATACCTGTGAACCAATCGCAAGTACGAGTAAGTCAGACTTTGTTCTTGAAAACACTGTTATGACGGAACTCAACTGCCGTTCATCAATAAATGAGTATTCGACCTTTTCCCGTTCTGCAACCAAAGACTGATAATAAACGAGGAAGAAAGAAAGGAAAATCGTGTATCTTTACTAGCACTCCAGAAATGAAAAGAATACAAGAAGAGGAAAATATTAAACAAGCCAAGAGAAGAGAACAAGAACTGAAACGAGCAAAAACTGTAAAAAGACAACTAGTGAAAAAAACTAATGCTCTTGGTGTAACGACAAAAAAAAACTCCTAAGAAAAAACAAACCTATTCGAGTTCTTCGAACTCTGACGTTGACACAGTGAGCTCCGATTCTAACATAAATCTCTGTAGTGAATACGGAGAGGTTAATGAACTGTTGGACGATGAATGCATTGAAGTAGAGGACTTCGTCCCGGTGAAGTTTCCAACGAAGAAAAAAGTTGTTTATTATGTGGGCATCATAGAAGAAATCAGTGGTAATGAACTAACTGTAAATTTTTTGAGATTCAAAGAAAATTGTGGATTTTATTATCCGGTCACTAAAGACATTAGTCTGATTGTGAGAGA
The DNA here is from genome assembly GCA_018342105.1 of Gonioctena quinquepunctata. NCBI lineage: Eukaryota > Metazoa > Arthropoda > Insecta > Coleoptera > Chrysomelidae > Gonioctena > Gonioctena quinquepunctata. The sequence continues at coordinate 1,000,551 of JAFIRS010000020.1, read as the reverse complement.
GGATATTGTGGCAAAACTACCACCACCTACACAAAATCAAGGCACCACAAGACAATCATCATACTTGAAATTCAATGTATCATTTTTCAATTATAACATCCAGTTGATTCATAAGTTGGAAAAATATATTTGAACCAGTAGGTAGTCATCTGAGTTTAATAATATGTACCCATGTCTATCAATAAATATGGTTATGAATTAGTCCAATTCAACCCCACTCATGTCCAAATTAACCCCATGGTGGGGCACAATTGGACAAATGCACAATTCCAAAAATATCATTATTCCTCCCAGAAATAATAATTTATCATCGAATCCAACTGGTATATTTGTTGCCAAGATTTGTAGTTATCTCCTAGTGCAGCTAACAGTACAATATGTTATTTAACAGCTTAATAAATCAACATGGAAAAAAAGTGTACGAATGTGCCCTACCCTCCCCTATCTTTTGAATTTTTTGATAGTCAAAATCAGAAAACGACAAGTTATTGACTAATTGAATCATTTTTCTATAGGAAATATAATTTGGTGAACGCAATAACTTATCGGGTGAACTAATTCGTTTGCCCTTTCTACACTTGTATAGATTTTCCTAATTATATTTTCATTTCAGGCTGTGGAAGGTTACCCGAAAAACATGTCAAGAAACGTTGTTCCTCCACAAAAAACCACATTCATTCAATATCCATTCATATATATTACATCTGTTTATTTCCATACATCTAGTGCATATTACAGCATGGTCGTTTTGTGGTTAACATTGTTATTTTTTTCCAATGGCGGACGATTTATGCCAGGAGGGGGGGAGGGGGGGTATCGTTAAAATCGATGGTGGTCAACAAGGAGAAGTAGTTTTTTTTCGCGTTCAGACCCTCAAATGGTTCCCCGTCTTTCTTTAGAAAGTCCTTAGGCACAATCCGCATTTCTCTACGACCCCCCCTTTAGGCTGTGCGCTTCCCCGTGGAGTATTTTGAATAACGAGAGTAGTTTTGATTATATCTGTCAAACTAGATGGTCAATCACTTTGATATTTTTTCACAATATCTGTGATATCCTGCTCTAGCTCCTCCTCGTTTTTCATAAACTTCTTAATTTTGGTACTAACGGTAGAATTAATAATGTGCGCTTCCCCGTGGACTATTTTGAATAACGAGAGTAGTTTTCATTATATCTGTCAAACCAGATGGTCAATCACTTCGATTTTTTTTCACAGTATCTGTGATATCCTGCTCTAGCTCCTCCTCGTTTTCCATAAACTCCTTAATTTTAGTACTAACGGTAGAATTAATATTGTGCTGTTTGCCTATGCATGGTCCATATGTTACGTGTTAATTGAGTCAACTTCAATTATATATATCTCGGGTTCGGGATGGTGAAACTTGTTAAAATTGTATAGAGGTGTTGTTCACATGTTAAACAATACGTATGCCAAATTTTAATAATTTCCTGATTCAACTGTCTCGTGGCGGTACTACCTTAAACTCATCAACTGAAAAAACTGCCCTTTGGTAAACGGGAACCCACGAAGAAATAATGCGAATCAGAGATAAAGCCTTGAGTAGATTCAAATAATCAAAACCATCAGTTTATTTCATATCCTACAGAGATATACGCAACTATATTGGTAAGGCAATTGAGAGGGAAATAATGACGAATTTCGCTTCTGAATTCAGTAATTACGAAACGTAGTATTTTTGGAAGTTTAACAATTTTTTACCTGATGAAAAACAAATCAAAGATACCCACAAACCTATGAAAACACCGGTAGTCAAACCATTGTGAAATGATATACTCTTTATACATTGGTAGAAAATATCTTACTACCAACACATATTCATTATAGGTATTTTCTTTTCTTTTTTTTTTGTTCAATTTTGAAGTCGTTTTTCTCTACAGTACTGAATTTGCACGACTTTATTGAAATTATTAATCGTAGTTTCAGATTTTTTCATCCCAACGACAGATCTTTTTTCACTGGATTTTATGAACTGGAAGAATTCATAACAAGTGAGGATATCGATGTTGAATCCAGTAAGAGTTAAAAATTAAAAAAAATTTTCCCTTAAAAAAGGTGTATTCTTTGGCTAATGCCTTGTCAAACATTGAATTATATCCGATGGATAATCGTGGAAAGTCCTACAAGGTTACTTTGCAACTGTTCGTTGCAAAATGGATAAATTAACCTACCCATTTGGGCTGACCTCTTGAACCGGTTTGGAGGTATTTGCCCCTCATCAGTACAGGGTAGGTAAAGCAGACAATGGTTAATGTCTGCGAACTCGAATGAGTCGATCAAAATTGATCTATTTCTTAGTTTTCGCTGCGATTTCGTAAGTGGAAATCACCACTAGCTACCGCCATCTCGACTTCAACTATTGCAATTACACTACTCGAAAAATGTCATCTTGATTATCAAAATAGGAGAAATATGCATAACAGAAATCTGTGACAGACACATGATACCAAAATTGTTGTTGTATTTTACATTATGTAACATGCTAAAAAACTGCAGATAATTTGATGAGTTTGGAAAGGCTGCTAAGAGATCCTGAAGCTGCTTTGCTTTGTGTAGGATATTTATCGAATTATTTTGAGAAGACTGAATCATTGGATAAACAGTTCATTACACTATTTGAGAAATGCAATTGGAAAATGTCCCCTTATGCCTTTGATTAGCTATTCCAAACATCGAATAAAAAAAAGGAAATTTCATAATACGCACGGAACAGTTTGGCTATTTTGACTTGGATATTAGGATATTTCAGTAATCGTTATTTGTGTTTCGATTTCGATTATAATATAGCTACTGTTTTGAAAATCATATTTAAATATGACTTCAGAATAATATATTTTATTGAAAATTTTATACCAGTCATTTTCAACCAATCAGATGATTCATTTCGACATTGTTACTATGGTAACCAGCAAATTTTCTGAAAATTTTTCATCCACATTAGCATGTAGACGTAAAATTAATAAGTGGAAATTTCCCGGCACATGACAGCTATCATATAATTAAACAAAAATAATATTGAAGTAATATTGACTATATTTTTTATTTACTCACTTTATAAGTTGCAAATATTACAACAATTTTTTAAGGTGTACATTCTATAATATCATTAATTAAATTTTAATTCTTCAAAAATTCCACTTCTACCTCCTCTTTCCTAAGTGATAAAACACAGAACCGGTGTTTTTTTAACAATATGCCTGTTTCATAAAATAAAAATAATACTGAGGCACCAGTTTATTTCTTTGTTGCCAATCTCTTTAAATAACTTTTCTTGCTCAGGATTTAATCCAGATTCTTCCACTAGGTATGTTAGATATTTTACATTTTTATGGTACATTTCAACGTGCTGTGATTCTTTGCAAAAGGAACACAATCCATACGATTGAAAGTTCATTTTATTATCACTTTTTTACTAACTTATGATTGTATACAATGTTATGAGGAACTTATAATGCCACAAATAAAATATTGATTGACAGGAGTAGTGAATGTCAAATCCATGGGTAACTTTACAAAATATTTATTTTTTTAACCGGCAACATACGCCAACAACATTCCATTTAGAATATAGAATAAAATATCCCGACTTCCTAAATTATTTGAAAAACAAATTATTACCGCTAAAATTGATTTTTTTTAGAATTAAACCTAAAATAATATGAAAAATATTTAAGTATATATGTATAGGTATAGTTATATATGTTTTGCTGTAAGTTACCTTTGTTTGTAGTCAATATTGACATTTTCCTGAAACCTAGTAAGAAAATCATATGATCCCTGCTTATCAGACCATAATGGTCAGTTCATTTGAATTTTCAAGCAATCTAATATCTCTAAGGATTGCGTCTGGAAACAAAATTCTTTTTGACTTTGATTGGTCCATTTTAGGTAAAAATCATGACCTAAATTCTTTGACTGAATTTTTGTCGAACATTCTCAGCTATTACGTGGGTAAGCTTTTTCCTCTCCAAAAAGTCAAAACGCTAATTCTAAACCACCTATAGAATGGTTCAATGAAGAACTGAAATACATAAGAGATACATAGCTTAACACAGTCGAATATTATCGTACAGTATACAAAAAATCTATTAACGAACATAAAAAACTTTCTTGTGAAAATTTTTTCATCAGCTTTTCGAATAAATGTAGAGACAGCTGGAGACTCGTGAATTTCGATCGCAATGAAAACAAAATATCAATTTTGACATTCAGATATCCCAGGATGATTTTAATGAATATTTTTGTGATATTGCAAAGAATTTAATATCTTTACTGCCATACATAGATCACGTGTCCTCTGATTTCCTGAAAAATTTAAATTCACCATGTTCTTTCTTTTTATCGCCAGTCACCCCTCAGGAAGTGAAAGAAACCATTCGATCCTTGAAAAATTCCTACTGTCAAGACATTTTTGGTTTGAACTCTTATATTCTTGAAGAATTGGTAGATATAATAGCCCATCCGTTTTAATTACTTATAAATGAATTTTTCCCGATGCTTTCAAAATTGCTATTGTTCTACCGTTACTAAAGAAAGGGGACCCATTGAACATTACAGACCGATTTCCATCATACCTGTTCTTCCTAAAGTTCCCGAACTATCGGTGAAACATAGACTGACCCGATATTTGGAAACAAACTCACTGTTGTGTGTAGGTCAATTTGGTTTCAGAAAACACAAATCTACGATCAAAGCTATTTTACGTGTCATTAGTGAGATTGTGGAAGGCCTTGAGGAGGGCAAACATTCGCTCATTACTTTGTGCGATTTGACTAAGGCTTTTGACTGTGTGTCTCATGATATTTTACTGAAAAAACTGAAACATTATGGTATAAGAGGCATACCCCTTACCTTTTTTCAATCCTATCTGAGTGGAAGATCTCAGTGTGTTGTGGTAAATGGTAGTCAATCACCTATTGCAGAACTCACCCATGGTGTCCCCCAAGGATCAATTTTAGGGCCACTGCTGTTCATTATTTATATTAATGATTTGTACCAACATGTGCTACCAATAAATACAGAGCCATTTGCAGATGACACTCCCCTAATAAATTCTGATAAGAATCTGCAAACTCTATCTGAATCTGCTAAATTGTCCTTGTAACAAGCTAATAACTGGTTCATTACAAATGAACTCAAATTGAACATTGTTTAACATTTATATCTCCTCACCCAAACATCTCGTCTGGTAACACTGTTGCATTACTAGGTATAGTGATTGATGACAAGCTAAATTGGGCAGCTCACATCGACCAGCTAGGAAGTAAATTAGGAAGCACTACTTTCTTGATCCGCAGAATGAAATACTTTGTAAATTATGAGGTTCTTAAATCCATATATTTTAGTTTATTCCACAGTCACATATTATATGACAGACCACTTTTTCGCAATCTCAAAATCATGCCAGTTCCTACAATTTTTTTTTATCACACTCTTTTAGAAATTCACAAAAACAGAAAAGATTATGAAACTGTAACCGTGGGTCACCAATATCCCACCGGATCACGAGATGTGCTGAGAAAACCCTAATAATGCTAGAATTGTGAGAAAACAAGGATTCATGTAGTCCACCCAAAAGTTTACGAAAAAACTGAGGCAAGTGATAATAATAATAACTTTTATTGATAGGAAGATAATATACATATACCTTTCAAGAGGTAGGATTCAATAGACGAAACAGATGTCTCAGAAATCTGAATCGTTCCTTGTTCTTCCATCCAACCTCTACAGACAATTCATGCATAATTATAATTACTTCACAATGATAATGAATATCATACACAAATAAGAATTTGAATGGCAAAGAATGAACCGAAAAATAATTCAAACATATAAGTGTTTTTCGATAGTGAAAATCAGCGTAATATTTTTGAAATACTCATATTGAATAACCAGACCTTCATATTGTAAATAAAGTACGATGTGAACTCATTTATTTATCTCTACGTTGGACTAGTTGGAAAGTGGTCCGATTGTCAGACGATTGGGCCAAACCCCCAAAACCAAGTTATTCATTTTCCAGTGGAAATGGCTGATATTCGCGTTTCGAATAATATAAAATAGCTAAATATTTGTGTTTTTTGCGTTGGATAGAAATTAGGGTGCTAGCAACTTGGGCGAGTTAGCCAAATCGTTTGATAGCGGCATTGACTGAAGTAATGCAGTGCTTCTCAAAAGTCCCCTCCCCCCCTCTTATTTTTGGAACGATTATACATAAACAAGTGAAATTTGGAAACTGAATATTAAAGGTTGTAAACTTCCCTACTAGTGATGATAGATGACGAAATCGTCAAAGATGACGTTACAAGGCCATTGTGACCAATATTTTTGAATGGAACCCTACGGCAAGCGACACCTCTTTTGAAAGGTATCGAAAAAACCTATTCAATGATACTAATTTTGTTTGTGTTTATTGCAGTTTTAATGACTCATTAGTAAACATTAAAATTTGAATTCCATTCAGTATAATAATTACAGATTTGAGAATCGGTATCTACTCAAAGAAATTGCTCGAAGTGACCTCCATTTACTTCCTGACAGTGAAACATCCTATTTTCAAACTCTTCCCATACTTTTGCAAATGTGTCTGCGGAAACAGCCTCACATTCTGCAACAATACGTTGTTTTAAAACGTCAATATTGTCAGATTCAGTGGCGTAAGTACCCCCACAGCAAAAATCCAAAGCTGTGAGGTCCGGTGATCGAGCTGGCCATTCCGTTGAACCTAGTCGTCCAATCCATCTACCACGATACTCCTCATCCAAATACCGTCTTACTGCACCGTAATAGTGTGGTGGAGCACCATCTTGTTGGAATGTTATTTCCAAATTGCCGAATTCATCTGGATTATCTTCCAAAATTTCAAGGATCAACGGTTCTATTGCGTTTTGCAACAGCTCCACATAAACCGCACCAGTTAAATTAGTATTTAAAAAAAGAGGCCTAACGTTGTGGTTTTCCAGGATACCTGCCCAAACATTCACCTTCTGGGGAAATTGGGTATGTGTTTCACGAAACAGGTGAGGATTTGCGTCACTCCAATACCTCACATACGTGTGTATTTAAATTTCCATTTAGATAGAAAGTACTTTCGTCACTAAAACAAATTGTTTTGACATAGTCTGGCTGTTGGTTAATTTTAGTTTCCATATTTTCACAAAATTCTAGTCTTCTGTCTGGGTCGTCGTCTGAGAATTGATGAACCATTTTTAATTTGTATGGATGAAATTTGTTTTTTTCCAACACCCTGTGTACTGTACTTCGACTGACTTCACAGGTAGATGCAACGTGAGTTGTTGAAGAAGTAGGATTAACTATTACTTCTGCCAGTATATCAATTTTTTCTCATCAGAAATTTGTGGTCTGCCAGATCGTTTCGCATCATTAATACTACCCGTTGTTTCAAACTTAAGAAGAAGCTCCCTTAAATAAGTCCTCGAAACGGGGCGATCGGGAAACCTCTCATTAAAAATGCGTTATGCTGCATGAATATTTTGTCCAGTTTCACCAAGAATTAGGATCGCTGCTACTTTATCATCTAAAGCACGTACCATTTCGCTTCTTGAAGCACTTAAACGTTCGGCTCACAACAGTTTAAAAAATTATTAATATGTACAAAAATATTAAAAGTACCAAAAGCTGCTAAAACAGTTAAACGTTCGATCAACATTACACAAATTATCAAATGTACAAAAACTTGGATAATTACAAAAACGTCGAATTAGGGAGACTAACAAAATCGTCAGCTTATTTGACAACTATCCAGAGGCGGAGCTTGAATTTGGAATTTTAGTATCAACTGATTTAATTCATCACAGCTTTGCGTTTTTTAAAAGCGAGTTGCCAAAACTGCCATAAACACAAAGAAAATTAGTATCATTGAATAGGTTTTTTCGATACCTTTTAAAAGAGGTGTCGCTTGCCGTAGGGTTCCATTTAAAATTATTGGTCACAATGGCCTTGTGACGTCATCTCTGACGATTTCGTCATCTATCATCACTAGTAGGGAAGTTTACAACCTTTAATATTCAGTTTCCAAATTTCACTTGTTTATGTATAATCGTTCCAAAAATAAGAGGGGGGAGGGGACTTTTGAGAAGCACTGTATAGTCAACCATGCGGGCTTATCATTGGATAAAATAGGGCCCATTACCAGAAGGCGTTAGTCCGTTGTAGCCCAAAAAAAGGATTTGAGTGAGACGGAACAAATTTAGAACGAATCATATATTACATTTTTCCTTACTACCTTTTTCTAAAAAGTAACGGAAGTATAGTATTGAGTATTCTTCCTGAAAGTTCAATAGATGTCCCTCACGGATTGCATCCAATACTTTTTGCACAGACATTGATTTACTATATATCTAAACATAATGATAGCGGTTTGATTGAGATCAAATGATGTCTTATAATAAAAGTTAATTCAGTAAAGAACTGATGCTCATATTTTGTTGTTACATTGACGTTACTACTCAGAATTATATCAATAAAATGTTGAGACAAACGTAGACCAAACATAATCGACCGTTTGATTCCTAAGAAAGAATAAACAATAGATTCAATGAGAGAATAAACTACGAAAATAGAATTATTCATAAAAATAAAATAGTACATGGTACGGAACCTTCGGGGTGTGTTTGTTGAAATCACATTTGACGAATGTAATCCCTGCAATATACGTTTTTGAGTGTCTTGTAACGGTTGAGATTCCTAAAAAAACTCCAATTTTCTTATGCATCTCAATGACTGGACTACAACATCAAGCCATGGATTTGTTTTACTTCACTCGGTGCAGTGTTGCACGATGCATCTCGTTTTCTTGGCATGCTGTTACTCTAGAGGCCATTCAAGGGGTATCGCTCACTGGCAAACGCTGAGAGGAAAAATAATTCATTTTTGTTTTTCTGGATATTTTGGAGGATATTCATCTTCAGATTCAAAAGCATGGAAGCGCCGATAGCCATTTGGGTATTGTTTTTATTGGCCGACTTTGAACTGGTCAACCGATTTTGAACTCGACTGTCCGGATTTTAATTCGACCGGCTCACTTTGAATTCGACCGGATGACTTTGTTGAATTATTAGACTTTTTTCGAGTAGAAGTTTGAGCGCCAAAGAAATTCACGAAATCAGATAAGAGAAGGTAAGCCATCCACGGTATTAATATATCAGCTACTAAGCAATATTTGTATGATGGTTCTCTAGCTATAATTATCCAAATGATAATTTTTTTCGCATTTGGAATAGCTGCTTCTAAAGTGCCTCAGTGTCACGCCTGATTGCATGTATGTGGGCCTCGCTTCGTGTATAATCGGGAGTACTCGTTGATGAATCCGTTGTTGCCGTATCTCTTTTCTGATTGGGTCGCTGTATTGTGTTCTGTCGTTTTATTTCTCAGAGCACCAATGTAGATTTCCAGGTTATTGATAGTTTCTGGATGTCGTCAATTTTATTCAGAATCTACGTTTGCTTCGGTGGCTTCTTGAATAGAAGTTGTCAGTAATTGATGATCGTGTATCTCCAAGATTATTGATATGTCTTGTCATAAGTACGTGTTGGAACAGTGGAAATGTGGATTCTTTATTTCTTTTAGATAGTTTGTGCTCCTCTTTGCGAATGTTGACTCTTCTATTTGTTTGGCGAATATACGTCTTCTTGCAGTCTCCACACGATATTTTGTTGACCCCTTGACATTAGAGCGGTCATATTGTCCTTGTGATTTCGAAGAATGGACTTACTGTCATAGATCGCGTGTAACAGACATACGCACTCAGGCACCATCCACCTCTATAAATTGAGGAGTGAGGCACGAAGAGGTCAGTCGAAATATCTCCTGAAGATGGCAAATATGACTCCGCCGGAACGTCGTGAAATTGGACCTTTTGAGAACCCATTTCACGATATGCGGAGAGAAATTTCGAGGGAGCAGTTAAATAAAATGGGAATCTAAGAAATTTTCATTGTGGTTCGAGGCAACGAGAAATAGGATATACATTTCAGAAAAGTTATTGGCTTTATGCCACTCTATTTCCACTCCATTTTCCTCTATTGGACCTTAAAAGAGGTTGATAGTGGCAAGTGACCGGATGAAAGCTTGTTATGATTTGAAAGCTAATTCAGGAGGATTCATAGAAGGTTCGGCTGTACCAACCACGCAGGAAGGAATATGTATCTCCGAAACTAACACCGTTACGGGAAGGACCGTACGAGGTGAAGAAGAGGATCAACGACGTGGTCAACGGAATCCAACGCAGTCCTAATACTGAGATGAAGGTTGTTCATGTGGAAAGACTGAAACCCAATTTTGGTGAACCGATGGCTTTTGATGGGAACAATCAAATTTGGAGGGGACACAGTGTTACGAACCTTAATACACTACCCAATACTGAATATAATAAGCAACTACATGTTCATCTAGCGTGATGTCAGAATTCCAAGAAAATGGTCTGGAACAATCGGGAACATAGCGACTTCGAGAAAGGACCACGAACGACAGTTATGTTTCCGTCGTTAATGACCTATATGAGAGTGATCCTAACCGGCGGGAGAAACAGATCTTTGTTTGATCAGTTGGAATATAGTACGCAATATTTTAGTAGTAAACTGAATTATTATTGTCAGAGGGCAGAAAACCGTTGATAAAATTTGCCATACGGAAAAAGACAAAAGAAAGTATAGAGAAATTAGAAATCGAAGACACCATCTTGATAATAAAGAAGAAATTGCAGAATGTTAATGATTACTATAGCGGAGTGGGTAAAAAATATGCTAACAAAATAACTTTAGAAGAAAATATAAGTTTCAAACTGAAATCACATAAAGAATCCATATACCTAACTCCAACGGTGAACTTGAAATGAAAGAAGTCATCTCGAAACTGAAAGATAAAAAGGAAATAGTAGAACATATAACTGCACCACTAGAATACTAATTAATCACTCTCTAATAGCTGGAGATTTTCCGAACATCCTTGAAAATGAAATCATAAAACCTATGTTTAAAGCTGGAAATGAACTTAAAATGGAAAACTATAGACCTATCACCTTGATTTCAAATATTACAAAAAAATTTCGTTTTTTTTTAAATAAGACTAACAGCTTTCTTGAACATTTTTACATTTATTCATTATTTACATCAAATAAACAGTTCGGATTCAGAGCAGGAATATCCACCCAGGACGCCATAACACAACTCTTACAAGTGATATATAAAAAAATGGATCAAAGCAAACCTTCGCTATGTATATTCGTAGACTTAGCGAAATCTTTCGATACGGTGTCGCATGAAAAACTTCTGAAAGTTATTGAAAGCTATGGAATCAGAGGAAACGCACTCGATCTATTGAATCGTTACTTGAGTGATAGATATCAACAAGTTCTCATAGATGAGATTGAGTAATCCCAAAAAAATTTGTTATGGCGTACCGCAAGAAACTGTTCTGGATCCGATTCTATTTATAATGTACATAAACGATATACAGCGCAGACACGGGGGAAGGTCTTGAAACTTATAGTGAACGAGACTTTTCGATAATTAAGAGTTGGTTTGATTATAACAGTCTGACATTAAACAGCGCCAAAACAAAATATATCCTCGATCTCGTACTCTAACAATCTTCCGAAAATATGTCCCCTCAAAATCAATAATCACACTGAAATAGATGAAGTAGAGTGATCCAAATATCTGGGAATAGTTATAGATCAGCATCTAAAGTGGGACTCCCAAGCGAAACATATAATCAAAAAAATCAGATACCTCTTACCAAGATTCAAAATCATGAAGCAATACCTTTCACAAAACCAGATGCTGACACTATATCAGTCCTTAGTTCAGATGCATCTATCATATGGCAGTGTAGGCTAGGGAGGAATTTCACACAATCACCTGAAAAATTTAGAAATTATACAAAAAACGTTTTTTAAAATAATATTCAACAAACCTAGAATTTATTCCACCAACCTACTTTTTGACAGAAATAAAGTACTTGACATCCCTAAGCTATACACGTTAAATGCATTAATATACCTACAAAAAAATTGAGACAAATTAGCCTTCAATACCCATACATATAACATCAGAAATAAAAACATAATAACAAAAAAAAGATGTAGTAAACGCATAGGACAAATATTTTATACACACCTTGGTCAACGTGTTTATGACATATTACCAATTGAAGTGAGAGAACAAAGAAGGATCACTATATTCAAACAAAAAGTTAAAAAATGGCTTATGGAAATTGGAAGGGAAAAAGACTACTGAATATTCTCAACAAGTGATTTCCTCATCATGATTCAAACTATATAACATTATTAAAAGTTACTAATGCTAAGAGTAATACATATGTCACTTGTTTTATCAATTTAAAGATTTAAGTCTGTACTCCCATACCCCTAATTTTATCAATCATACTTACATGAATGAATAAATATATGTGTGTATATTTGTGTTTAGGCATACGTGTGTAGAGATATGTGTTTGTTGTTACCAAATATTCTAGATTATACTTTACTTCTTATTTTATATTTAAAACCACATGTACACGAAATCATATGAAATCACGTACAAGCGATAGCTTCTTCGGAGCTAAAGCTTCTGTAATATCATCTGTTTGTTCACTTCCTCAGTAGTTACCACTATTACTATCGCTAAAACTAGTTCTATTGTAAATTCCATCTGTAACATCGTAAAAAATATATATTTTTAAATAATTTATATTGTGCTCACTATTTGAAGAATACACATTTGTATTTATTTATTCATTAGTATTGTGTTAAGTAATATGTAATTATGAAGTGGAAATAAACGAACATTAATTAGTGTTTAAATAGAGACGAACTCCATTTTCGAAACGGAATGTAGAACACTACATTCAGAACAAAAAACTTCCTTTTTGTTTCCTAATGTCTCCCGTTTTTTTCCAATAATTGAACATTACTTGAGCCAGTAAACTGAATTATTTTTTGCGATCATTGTACGGTAAGACAGCGGTAAGACTTTATGTTCAACGGTATCCAGAAAGGCGATAGCAAAATGCCCAAAGTTTTGTGACTGTCCAGATACATGTGAAGGAATAGTTGATCAGACTTTCATCAACGTGAGAAAAGCTATTTACTTTATTGTCAAGATTTAGGAGGGGGCCACATTGAACACTTGATGAAATAATTGTTGGGGTTAAATAAAAGTGTTATTCAAAAATAAATTATAATTTTTTAGCTAACTAATTTGTTTTGATTGTGAATTTACAGAACACATTCGTAGGCTTCGAGATTTTCCGGTAAGCGGTACAGTTTATCCTTAATAAACTCTTTTTACGCCTCTAATTAGTCGAATTCATTGAGAGATTTAACTACAAATTACTAGCAACGTTTAGTTAGCAAAAGTGACCGAAATGCATACTTCATTTTAAACCGGAATGTCACTTTTCAAACGTTAATATTTCGAAAACAATTGAATTTAGGAGTGAAGTGTAATAGGGAAAACTGTTGAGAATTATGAGCAGATTATAAAAATGAAATAATATACGGGGTGTTCTATTTAAAAAAAAATTTGAAGATGGCGCTTAGCCGCCATTTTAAAGCTTTTTGCTGTGATTTTTTCATGAAAAAGTACGTTTTATCTCCTATTCAAGCCCTTCAAATTTTGTTGCGATATACCACGTGGTTCAAAAATTAGTAGGGGGGGACCGTACTTCAGACGAGCACTGTATATAACGAAATAACGGGAAACGGGATAACGGGAAGCGGGCAAAGCCACAGGCATAAACCAGAGGAAAAAAATAAATACAAATTCCATGCGGATACTAGCTATAATATTATAAAATTGTAAAATTGTATTTGTCCGTTTGTTTGTTCGCGGGTACCAGCTATATATATATATATATATATATATATATATATATATATATATATATATATATTTTTTTATATATATATATACACTATTATAAAATTGTAATTGTCTGTTTATTCGTTTGTTCGAGCATCACACACAAACTAGTGGACCGATTATGATAATTCATTTTTGTGTTTGGAAGCTCAGGACTCAACAGTTTAACAATTGGTATGTACTTTACCTCTCTATGATGACGGAACCGGAGATGTAATAATAAAACATTTTTTTTTGTTTTAACATTCGTTACAGCGACTGTGATGATTTTTGTCTAGCACTGTCAGCCATCTGAAAGATTGGGTCGCAAACTACGAGATGGCGTGCCTAACGAATGATCGACAAACATGGACCATGATCATTTTTCTTCGAAGCCATTCATATTCAATAGGAAAATAAAGTTACATATATTCGAAGTTAGCCCTTCAGAATACTATTTCAAGACGTGTATTGAATACCAGTTGAAGTGGACATGAAAATCAAGTGTATTTCATGAATTATTATTCTTTAAGGAAGTTCCGAGAAATACAACCCATCTGGCAACAATTTTCGAGGTTTCTGGGACCGATCTGACAACAGAGTAGGTACCTGCATCTGCAGCGTGTAAGTAACATATCACTTGATGCTGCTGTCCCCCACATCTATTTACTCCACCGAGTACTCCACTCTTTATGCTATTGATTGCACATCTGCACTCTCGTAATCTAGGTCAAGCTCCTTTGAGACTATCCCTATTATAATTGATTACTTAACATCACGATGTATTAACATTTAGGCGGTAGGCATATCCCCATACTCCCCCACCTAACGTTACAACTTATGTAGTAATTAGAACAATGAAGCAATATATATATATATATATATATATATTTATGTCAATTTGTTTTATGAATGTTTCTGGAAATGACATACCTATACATATATTTCAGTTGGAATTTACATAATTACAATAAATTTAACGCAATAAGGTTAACTTAATACTAGTCCCATGTAGTTAGATTTTTGTTCTCCTAGAAGTAAAAATAATTATGTTAATGAAAATTATATTTTCTTTGGTAACGTTTCGAGAGACACTACTGTGGCCTTCTTCAGATCTCTTGAATAATTCTCAATGGAAAATAATCTGCACAAGAAATAGTTTGATATATTTCTCTGACAAAAGTACAGGGGAATGTACTGTTACCTATTGAAGAAATATTTGGAAAGCACTTTGGTACTAGTCTGATAGTGGGTAAATAATAATTATTGTCACCTATTAATAACCTTTTGTTTCTTATAATGAATTTGAGGGTGGGCGTAAAGAAATACTGAGTCTGGATTATAAGCAACAGATGATGAATTGATAGATTTTCATTTATTCCTTCTCGATCATAATGTGACATAGGATTGATTTGTCTTTATTTTATCATATTTAAATTTTTCCTATCGGAATAATAGGTTGAGAATCAGGGAAATAAAACTCATCTACTCATATAAGTGACGTTTTTGTGATTATATCTATCCTTGTTCTTAAAACCTACTGGAATTCTATCAATTCCAAATGCAGGATTATTCGAAGACGTTCGTTAGAGAGATGTTATTTGAAATCTGCCATAATGATTTGAAATAACATATTTGCTTACAGTTTGGTTGATAGCAATTGATTGATAACACTATGTTCTTCCATTAAATTCATGTTTTCTTGGTTTACTTCATTTATCTTCTCTTATTCTCTTCTATTTCATGATCGTCATTAGTTATGAGGGTGTCTTCAGATAATTTCGAACAAGTTATTTTTTATTTTCTCATATGATTTGTATGTTCTTCCTGACGTACTATCAATGGTCTCGATATTTCATCTTTATAACTCTCACCTCTCACCACATGTGGAAGATATTTTATAATCACAATTTCTTTCACTTTCATCAGTATTGATCTGAGTGTTTTCACTGTCATATGTTAGGCTTTTCCACGATCCGGATATGCATTTTGTTTGAGAAAATATTTTATAACATTAATTTCTTCATCCAGATCCTGATTTGATTTGCAAATTATTCGTGCTCGATTGTAAAGAGCTGGTATTATGGTTTGAATTATTTGGGATACATCTGTTGGTATGTGTTTTTTATGAATAGTCGTATTGTCTCTCAACGTTGATGTCTTATCTTGGCCTTCAAAAAGAGATTTAGTTATTATGTTCTGATGTTTAAGTGATAATGACGATTGATTTCTGTTTTTTCGTATGATCTGAAAATGGATAATGAATATGTTTTGAACTTCAATCTGCGTAAAATTATTTGGGTGAAATCCTCGTTTTCTCGGAATTAACATAAATACAGTTTCCTTTTATATGGATCATGTTTTTTTATTTATATATAAATATACAGATACAACAGGTGCAGAACTTCCGTATAAGCTTTATTCACGGTCTGCGAAGATATGATCATGTTTCAGAAAAAAAAATATGGACAGTTGAAGTATCATAATATGGATATTCGCAGAAAACCTCACTTGCTTCTTAATATTAACAATTCTTTGGAGAACGATACTGACGAGGATCGCGATAAGTTACTCTTTAGATCTGAGACACACTCAGTTAACAGCAGAAACGAAGTTCACGATGCCACATCACTCGACAGCTTCGAGTATATACCAAAGGATTCAATCAAACCCATGGGCTTTTGTTTGAAGGTTGTAGGCGATGTGGTAACTTGATTACTATCGTTTCGGACGTCCATCGTCTTAATGTGAGGAAATTTAAACACTTCATTCCAGACAACGAACGATCACATCTAAAGCCACACTACAGCAAACCACCTCATCTCTACGGGCTTCCGAAAATCCACAAACCAGACATGCCACTGAGACCGATCACCAGCTCGCGGAACTCACCAACCTACAAGTTATCGAAATACCTTCATCAGCTTTGACACCAATGTTCCTTTAGAGGAATCCCTTAGTATCATCAAAAGGAAACTTGAAGAGGGTAACCAGCTGCACGAGAGGACTGACCTTCCTACCCAAGCAATATTGGAATAAGTGCAGTGCTGCCTACAGATTTCATATTTCCAGGAAAAGGACTGATTCTTCTCTCAAGTCGACGGACTCCCGATGGGATCTTCCCTTTCTCCAATCATCGCCAACATATACATGCAGTGGTTCGAGGAATTGGCTATACGGGAGGCAGAATACAAACCAAAGCTGTGGTTGAGGTACGTGGATGACACCTTCATTATATGGAATCACGGAGACAAACATCTCCAGGATTTCTTCTCAAGAATTAACAGAATCAGGGGTTCGATCAAATTCACGATGGAAATGGAAACCAACAGTGCCTTACCCTTCCTCGTGTGAACGTTAAGAGAATAGGCAATGAAATCCGCACCTCCGTCTACAGAAAGAAGACACATACGGGGCAGTACCTCAGTTACAGCTCCAACCATCCAAGTTCGACGAAGAGAGGGATCGTGAGAACATTGGTAGAGAGAGCGACACACATATGCAACGACGTGGAGTCACTAGATGCCGAATTAAACCACATCGGAATGGATATCCCAAGAAACTCCTAGAAGAAGTATTGAAACAACTCCGGAGAACGAAGACATCTGAAGAGCAACAACAATGCACAGTAATCTGCCTTCCGTACATCAGAGGTGTCTCCGAGAAGATCAGAAGGATCGGAAACAAGTTCAACATCAAGAGCTGCTTCCAATCCGGCAGTACTTTACGGAGTTTCCTGACCAAGACCAAACCTGACAACAAAAATGAAATCAGTAAGAATTGGATTTATGAAGTTCCATGTGAATGCGGAGATTCCTACATTGGAGAGACAAAGAGACCACTATCGGTGAGATTGGATGAGCACAAGAAATGGACTCAACGTGGAGAAACATCAAAGTCGGGAATCGCTGACCACGCCTGGACTGAGCACCATCGAGTTCTATGGGACGACGCAAGTGTTCTACATAGAGAGGAGCATTGGTTCAAACGAAAGTTTAAAGAGGCCGCCTACATCGAAGCCAATAACGCCTTTAGTCAACCAAGCGTTGAGATCAATTACACGCATCATTGCACCGACAGTCATATAAATTGGTAAGTAGCACCTAAACTTGTCTGTATTCACCTAAAGACGATTGCAGATAAAAGCATTCGAAACGTCGTGAAAACCTTTTGAATACATTAAGACGATGGACGTATTTTGAGTGATAGCATAATGACTCTGAAATAGATTATTATTTTCCATTGAACTATAGCTGGTTGTATAACAATACTCAAATTTATAATATACTGATGTATCTCGTTGTTTGCCATTTCCTATAATTTAAATATCTGTCCAGTGGGAGAGTAGCACAAGGCTAAATCTCACGTATTTGCCAAAAAGTTGAAAAGGATTTATGTATTATGTGATATCTGAAAAATTGAGATAATATTATTATTATCCTTACCACGATTTCAGATGGCGAAAATATCATGAAAATATATCTTCTATATGTTGGGACCATTATTGTTAGTTTCAACGAAGAATTCTTGAAAATATTCCATGAACATATTAGATAAAACAAGTGCACATCCGACTATTGAAATGCTAGTGGAAAGTCATATGAAATTGTTGATTTGGGATCTTTTTATCAGTGTTGTGGTCGACGTGGATCTCTTTGTTAGCTTGTCAGCTCCTTACTTCATTTCGTTTGTTTCGGTGAGGTTTCAGAATTTCGTATCCTATAATGGAAGGGCTCACTCTAATTTTGACACTAGAAGTGCCATAAGGGTATGACGCTCATTTTCGTGACTAATTGATTGTTTGTTCGTTCGTCTAAAGAACTGAAAACTGATATGCATTGATTTCCCAATTTTCCAATACAATATCACTTCAGGAATACACCTCCCGCCTAATAATTTGACGACACAGATTATGAACGCTTTGTCGTTTATAATATTTTTAGATCCAATTGAAACAGTGCGACATACATAATATGTAAATTGGAATAACAACGTATGATGATGGAAATGAAGATTATGCAACGATGGGTTTGTGATTTATCGTGGAAGATGTGAGGCGTTGTACCAATCTGAATTCATTATCTCTTTTATTCGAATACATGTGTTGTCACGTTACAGTCGGTGTTAGGTAGTTGGATAGGTACCGTTTCTGAAAAATGGGAGTAAATGCCAAAGACCTTGACAATGGAGTAGTTCAAGCTTATTCGAGCTCGAAAGAGAGGGTTTGATTTCTTCATCTCAGAGATTGAGCTTTCATGACATTGGTTCACTGTTGAACTTTAGAATTATCTGTTATTTGAGCTACTGTAGCAAACGTGTTTCCAACATTTGTTAACTCTAGTCATGCTAAACAAAATAGTCACACAGCTTTACAAAGGTTAATATTCATACAGTGCTTCTCAAAAGTCCCTCCGCCCCTCTTATTTTTGGAACGATTATACATAAACAAGTGAAATTTGGAAACTGAATATTAAAGGTTGTAAACTTCCCTACTAGTGATGATAGATGACGAAATCGTCAAAGATGACGTCACAAGGCCATTGTGATCAATAATTTTAAATGGAACCCTACGCCAAGCGACACCTCTTTTGAAAGGTATCGAAAAAACCTATTCAATGATACCAATTTTGTTTGTGTTTATGGCAGTTTTGACAACTCGCTTTTAAAAAACGCAAAGCTGTGATGAATTAAATCAGTTAATACTAAAATTACAAATTCAAGCTCCGCCTCTGGATAGTTGTCAAATAAGTTGACGTTTTTGTTAGTCTCCCTAATTCGACGTTTTTGTAATTGTCCAAGTTTTTGTACATTTAATAATTTGTGTATTGTTGATCGAACGTTTAACTGTTTTAGCAGCTTTTGGTACTTTTAATATTTTTGTACATTTCAATAATCTGTTAAACTGTTGTGAGTCGAACGTTTAAGTGCTTCAAGAAGCAAAATGGTACGTGCTTTAGGTGATAAAGTAGCAGCGATCTTAATTATTGGTGAAACTGGACAAAATATTTATGCAGCAGAACGCATTTTCAATGAGAGGTTTCCCGATCGCCCCGTTTCGAGGACTTATTTAAGGAAGCTTCTTCGTAAGTTTGAAACAACGGGTAGTATTAATGATGCGAAACGATCTGACAGACCACAAATTTCTGATGAGACGAAAATTGATATACTGGCAGAAGTAATAGTTAATCCTACTTCCTCAACAACTCACGTTGCATCTACCTGTGAAGTCAGTCGAAGTACAGTACACAGGGTGTTAAAAAAAAACAAATTTCATCCAAACAAATTAAAAATGGTTCATCAACTCTCAGACGACGACCCAGACCGAAGACTAGAATTTTGTGAAAATATGGAAACTAAAATTAACCAACAGCCAGCCAAACAATTTGTTTTAGTGACGAAAGTACTTTCTATCTGAATGGAAATGTAAATATACAGAATGTGAGGTATTGGAGTGACCGCCTCACCTGTTTCGTGAAACACATACCCAATTTCCCCAGAAGGTGAATGTTTGGGCAGGTATCCTGGGAAACCACATCGTTGGGCTTCTTTTTTTAGATACTAATTTTACTGGTGAGGTTTATCTGGAGCTGTTGCAAAACGCAATAGAACCGTTAATCCTTGAAATTTTGGAAGATAAACCAGATGAATTCGGCAATTTGGAAATAACATTCCAACAGGATGGTGCTCCTCCACACTATTACGGTGCAGTAAGACGGTATTTGGATGAGTAGTATCGTGGTAGATGGATTGGACGACGAGGTTCAACGGAATGGCCAGCTCGATCACCGGACCTCACACCTTTGGATTTTTTCTGTGGGGGTACCTCAAATCGAAGGTTTACGCCACTGAACCTGACAATATTGACGTTTTAAAACAACGTGTTGTTGCAGAATGTGAGGCTGTTTCCGCAGACACATTTGCAAAAGTACGAGAAGAGTTTAAAAATAAGATATTTCACTGTTAGGAAGTAAATGGAGGTCACTTCGAGCAATTTCTTCGAGTAGATACTGATTCTTAAATCTGTAATTAATATCATACTGAATGGAATTTAAATTTCAATGTTTACTAATGAGCCATTAAAACTGCCATAAACACAAACAAAATTAGTATTATTGAATAGGTTTTTTCGATACCTTTTAAAGGAGGTGTCGCTTGCCGTAGGATTCCATTTAAAATTATTGGTCACAATGGCCTTGTGACGTCATCTTTGACGATTTCGTCATCTATCATCACTAGTAGGGAAGTTTACAACCTCTAATATCCAGTTTCCAAATTTCACTTGTTTATGTATAATCGTTCCAAAAATAAGAGGGGGTAAGGGGACTTTTGAGAAGCACTGTATTTCGGAAATATTGACGAAAAACTGAGGATAACCTTCCCACTCAATATCAATAAATAAGGAGTCGATATTATTTGAAAATTTCTATGTTAAATCTCTAATACTCTGAGGTACACGGTACGTGAAAACATATTTGGTGTATTATACCTGAACGAAAAACAAAATCGTTGTGGATATGTTTTTTTCCTCGGATGTTGGTCTCATCGCCAGCTGCACATTTTATGGATTTGCAGTAACCCCATTAACATTATTACACATAAATACAATACGCGAATGACCTCCAATCAGGCAATTACAATACCACGTTATAGATTGAGTCATAACCAGAAATTTGTAACATATTTTGGCCCGAAATTATACAATAAGCTACCACTCCATATAAAGAATATCAATAATTACTGTTAATTGAAGAAAGAACTAAAAGTTTTCATCAGAAATTATTATGATCAATTGCAGGATATCTTTGAAAATGTTTGAGCTCTCTCTATCTTCTTATTACCCCCCTCCAGCCATAATTCTCCAACTGCGGTTTTAAACCTAGTAAGGTAGACAGTAGTATATAACTTAACGACCTATTTTAGTTTTTATGTTTTTATTCTATTATATATTATATAACACAACCAATATCAATCTGTAACAGCCACGACACAAGCCTAGCTCAGGTGGCCACAGATTGTTTAATACATGGTTCTATGATTATTATGGATTATTAATGATAATTAGAATTGTAAATTGCAGGGTAAACATGTAACTGAATGATTGAATGACATGGAATGAATAAATTACTTACTTACTTACATCAGCCTCTTGGGCTTGTTGTCCTTCTGATTTTTGTTTTACAGCATCCACTCCGTTACTCTAGTCCTCTGTATAGGTTCTTTACCGGTTGGCTACTGTTTTCTTCGGGGGTTATCCTTGGCTGTCCGAATATTGATTGTCTTTTGCGGTCTAGTGCCTCCCATTCTATCAATATATTTTTGGCCGTTTCTCTTCCTTTGCCACATTATCTGCAGGTAAGTTGTCTGTTGTACAGCCCCATTTTGTGCAGGTCTTCTCTCATTGTGCTGTGACCAGTGAGAAGGCTCGTTATTGTTCTGACTTGGTTCCTACTCAGCTTGAGTAGTTCTCCAGTTCTTCGTTTCGACGGATCTATAATAAATGTTTTTCCGTGGTGCATGAAAGGGGATTCCTCCTACCGCTCTCTTTGTTTTCGTTTGACCCAGTTTCGTATACAGCTTCGGATGGCCGATTTTGTCACTCCGAGTGCAGGCTCTGGGCAAATATATGAAGTTGATGAGCCCGTCCTAGCTAGTTCATCAGCTTTTTCATTGCCCTCGATGCCACAGTGTCCTGGAACCCACATCAAAGTTATTTTATTGTGTTCTGCGCGGGCCCTGAGTTCTTCTCGACATGCTAGTCTTGATGTCACTTCTGGGTTCATGAGAGCCTTCAGTAACGCCTGGCTGTCTGTGCATATATTGATCCATGCGTTGCGCACTTCCCTCATGTTGTTTTCTCTCACGCATTACAGGATTGCGTAAATTTCCGCTTGGAATACGGAAGTATTTAATCCCAGTGAGGTGCTCATTCGGGAGTATCTATCATCACTGTATATACCAGCACGAGTTCCTTGGTCTTGCATACGTCTTTGTACCAGATCCTGTTCACCTACAAACTCACACTTACGGGCTAGTGAAGGGCACATAATTACAGGTACTGTGAGAGATAACAACAAGTAAGAATCAATGGGCCGAAACGCCCAAGTGTAATCGAAGGCCACAACCAGACGAGATGGAGTTTTTAGTGGCTACATCTGAGGCGCAATGATTCAGGAATTCCCACACTACCGAGAGGTGTCTATAAGGGATTTTCCTCACCTTCCAAAATAAAAAGTTATGTACCTGAACCATTCGTATAATTTCGCAATGTCGAATTATGTTTAGGTTCTGGAACCTAAGACTATGATTCGTACATTATAGCAGTCTGGTCAGCAAAACTGAGACGATTTTCTTGAGTTCCAAGATTTTGACGAATTTTCATATGGATTATAAATAAAAGTGATCCTAAGCCATCAGTAGGTCATCTCTTTTCGATTGAAGATATCATCTTTCAAAGTTTCATGAATCATTTCTCTCATTCCATAATTCCTGATTTCATTCAATAGACACTATTGTACGCATTGTACAGTGAAAAAAGATGCACAGAGTTGTTACTTGATATAATGCATCTTCCGCCGACCTGCCGTATCTGAAACCATACCGAAAACATGGCACTATTTGACATTTTTCAGGAAACTCAACATTCTCTATGACTTAAGCAAGCTTGGAATTGAAAGAGATTGTCCCTGCTGTCATTCAGTTGTAAGGATAAGGTTTTATCCCGTGATGTTTCTATTGTACAATTTGGGTACATTTATTTTGAAAACAAAAACTGTTTTCCTTCCATACTTCTTTATTGAATGTTAATATATGTTTGCAATTTCAAATAATCATGAATTAATAAGAATTCATTGTTTACTAGCCCTGAATTCGAATTGTTGAATTAAAATCAATAGGTTCTTCCACCTAATATATCAATATCCAAACCGACCTCTGAATAAGAATGATTTTGAAAATAATAATAATTGCAAAAACATTTAGTGCTGCTTTGCTGGACTATCTATATCATTTTTGATCCCAGCTACCAGCCTTGTATTTTTCTTCCACGCTATTTATTTGCCCTAAGATGTATATCTCTCATGATAAAACACTTGTTTCCTCCTTGTTGCCGGAGGCTTCTTGATATATTAAAAATATTCCTGTTTTATCATTAACAAGTCATGCATAATTGAATGGTACCTTGAGGTGTTTTAACAGTGGATAAAGAAAATAATATTCCCTTCAATAAATTTCATGTAACAATTCAGATGATTCATCGAAGTATCATATCATGTTTTCGAAATATTAGATAATCTCGATATGAAATTTAAATGTCATTATTCGTTTTGGTGAGTAATTACTCAATGGAGCGAGTCTTTTGTGAATATACAGTGTTTACAAGAAATTTTGTTTTAAACTGATGAAAAAATGCTTGGAGGTGTGTTCAAGGTGAACTCGAATGCTATTTACAGCCGATACGGATATTTTCACAGAGAACAAAAAAAAATATTTCATTGTAAATTGGTGGGAGTGAATGATATGTATGTGAATGAATATATATATATATATATATATATATATATATATATTTATATATATATATATATATATATATATATATATATATATATATATATATAAATAGAGTGTCCGTCATAAAGTTGGCTACAAATGGGAAAAACATTTGCTATTGAAATTTCAGAAAAACTCTAATGGCGGTTCGTTCCTGCATGTCTGAGAACTAAAAAATCCGTTGCGACTTATATCACGTGACCTCATATTTGGCGGGAATTAAAAAAAAAAGTTGTTTGTGGTGCCGAACAATGAGTAAAAAAAAAAAATTGGTCATCCCAATATGGATATCTATGTATCTTTATATACAGTGAGGACGTAAAAAGACCTCCCCCCCCCCTTAACTTTTGAGCGGAACAAGCTGTCGAGGTTGGGTGAAATTCAGGTGAAAAGGTACCACTTCTTCCACTTTTTGGCATAAAAATGATTGTGGTCACGTGGTCTAGTGTCAAGAGGGCACCATCAACTTTTTTTTAATGTGAAGGGGGGTCACGTGGCTTCTGGTGTTGAAGGACTTCCGATTCTCTATCCAACACCGCTTCGTTTGTGAAAATCGGCCAAGCCGTTTCAAACTGACAAGCGTTTGAAATTTGCTTCAAATATTTTACAAATAAATTAAAAACCTAAATAAGTTTTAGTTATGTAACCCCCACAGAAAAAAGGCCATAGGTGTCATATCAGGTGACCTAGCTGGCCATTCAATGGGGCCACGTCGGCCTATCCACCGTCCCGGAAAATTCTCGTTAAGCCATTCTCGGACAGGTCTGTAGTAGTGAGGGGGTGCACCATCTTGTTGAAAGGTAACATCCATGGTAAATTCATTTGGGTTTGCCCCAACTACTTCTTGAATACTGTGATGGATCTGATTTTGAAGCATATTTAAATACAGATGCCCAGTTAAATTTTCTGCCATAAATATTGGACCTATGATATGGTCACCCAAAATACCAGCCCATACGTTGATCTTCTCTGGAGTTTGAGTATGACCCTTCGAAAAACGTGCGTATTTACGTCTGACCAATAACGCACATTCTGTTTATTTACTTTTCCACTTAGATATAACGTACTTTCATCACTAAAACAAATAGAGTTAATGTAACCGGGATTTTGGGTTATGCGGTCAGACATGACCTCACAAAACTGCAGTCATCTATCCGGATCGTCTTCTGTTAATTAATGCAAAATTTTTGATTTATATGGGTGAAATTTGTGTTTTTTAAGATGTTTTTTCATAGTGGTCGTAGATACGTCACAAGCCGTGGCTACCATTTTCGTTGTTTGTTGCGGATTATTAACAACAGCTGCCAGAACGTCGACTTGCTGTTCTTCTGAAATAGATTTTCTTCCAGATCCTTTTTTCCCTCGTCACGCAACCAGTCCTTAGAAATTTACTAACCAATTCCCTTAAGTAGGTACGAGATATTGGATTATTTGGGAAGCGCTCATTAAATATTCTTCCTGCTTCATGGTAATTACGCCTAGCTTTAGCGTAAATTAAAATTGCTTCGGTTTTTTCTTCTAGAGGACGAGAACGAGGCATAGGCATTTGAAATTTATAAAGAAATGCTGAAACCTATGACAACTGTCAAAAGTATCGATATGATTAACGTCACTATTAGACTGAGATTGAAATGAAATGCTATTTGGAGTCTCCAGCAAAATAACTAAGGTATAAAAAAATTAAACAAAAAGCACATTTTGGAGTACAAATAATATGCGAACCTTTTTTACCACAAAAAATCTACTTTTCGACCAGAATCAGTAACGGAGTTGAAATTCTGCTGCAATTAATAGTTAAACTAATTTATTTGTGAAATATTTGAAGCGAATTTCAAACGCTTAGTTTGAAACGACTTGGCCGATTTTCACAAACAAAGCGGTGTTGGATAGAGAATCGGAAGGCCTTCAAAACCACGTGACCCCCCTTTACATTAAAAAAAAAGTTGATGGTGCCATCTTGACACTAGACCACGTGACCACAATCACTTTTATGCCAAAAAGTGGTACCTTTTTACCTGAATTTTACCCGACCTCGACAGTTTGTTCCGTTCAAAAGTTAAGGGTGGGGGGGGGGAGGACTTTTTACGTCCTCACTGTATATAATTCTACTGTACGTGTGTTGTCACTGAACTCCCCCTAAACGGCTGGACCGATTTGAAAGAATTTTTTTGTATGCGTTTGGGTGGCGCCCTGGATGGTTTAGATTCACAAAGCATCCCCCTAAATGATAAGGGTGGTCCACCCCTCAATTTTATTTTCTATTTTTTAGACATTTTTTGTTTTTATATTTTTTTATGATACAGCATTCAAAAATACATACAATCCTAAATTTTCACCCTTCTACGATCAACCCCTATTTTTGTGGCAAGATTTTAATTTTAATTCTGTCATGACTTGGAATAAAAACATTGATATTAGTCTTAATTCACCCTTCTACGATCAACCCCTATTTTCTTTTTTTTTTAAGGAAAACAGGATAACGGAGAAAACGGGATAACGGGATGACAGGATAAGGGAATAACGGGAAAACGGAATAACGGGATGAATAAAAAACGGGAAAACGGGATAACGGAAAAGAATAACGGGATAGAATAAACGGGAAAACGGGAAAATGGGATAACTGGATGACAGGATAAGGTGATAAGGGGAAAACGGAATAACGGGATGAAGAAAAACGGGATAACAGGAAAACGGGATAACGGGATAACGGGAATAACGGGATAACAAAAAAACGGGATAACGGGATGACAGGATAAAGGGATAACGGGAAAACGGGATAACGGGGTAAAGACAAGAAGGGGTAACAGGAAAATGGGATAACGGGAAAATTTTCGGGAAAAACATTTTAGGGAACATATAAATTTGGACAGGACAACGTCTGTCGGGTCCGCTAGTATATACATATGTATATATATATATATATATATATATCCATCTATACAATATATTTATATATACATACATTTGTGCTCGTAATTTTGCTAAGAATAAAAAAAAATAAAAAAAAAATTAGGCTTTTATTTGAACAATTTTTTGTAAACAATAATTTGACCGATTGTGGCTGGGCTTCCATTATCAGTAACAAGTTTATGCACAAAATTATGCCAAATAATATTTTGCTTGAACGCCAATAGCTCTTAGTCTAACCCGTCAAAATGATAATATTTTTCGCAGTCTGCCTCTTTCTTGTCCAGGTTAACGCTGTCTTTATTTTCAATCAATACGTATATTCCAATCAGCAGAAGGTGTGATTTTATCCGAGAGTGATAACTTATATTTGAATAGACGATACAAGTTAGGAATAAAATTCATTGTCGATGAACCTTGGTTTAGATCCCAGTTTTTTGTGTATGCAGAAGTAATATTCCAACCTGAAAGAACTCGAGACTTCCCTATATTGCATTATGGAGGTCATATTCGTAACAGTATCAAGCAAAGTTTTCAAATAAATGCAAACAAGGGTTTTTGCAAGCAAATATAAATGCTACCAAGCATACATAATATGTAAATTCCTCCTCTTTTACATTTTATTGTGTGCTGCATTCGAAATATCGAATACCTTCCTTGATTTAATGTATTTTGAATTATGTATGTTCCATCCGATCGGGAGATACTGGAAAATCTCAAACATCATAAAATACCTTTCCGTTCCAGAACTCTGGATAATCTTATGATTGCGTTTCTGAAATTTAGAGTACTCGAGTTGGTTCCCCATTCTGATGTGATACTTGAAAAAACACTTGAAGTCACCGATATTTTCAGGAAGTGATTGGATGCTATCTCGAGATATTTCTATTGTTGACGAGGGCAGACATTATACTTTGGTCAATAACGTCCAGTGTGTTAGAAGTTCAACTTTTAACTTTTCATGATAGTTTGGTGAAGTCGAAACTGAATAATCAAGCCGGAATCTATAAAAAGTTTCTGAACTGTTTGTATATGTCACAGTCTCAGTTTAAGTCGTGATTCGTTTTTTCTTTGATATTTTGGTTTTACGTAAAGTTGTCCGGTAATGAAAAAACATTCATTGATTTCAAAGACTGCTCACTACTACTACCTATACAATAGCTGTTTGGTATAGAAACATCATTTTTTACTGATAATCAAATGTGTGTGAAATTATTTTTGGAATCATTTTGAATGAATTTGATTGGGAAACTCACTTAGTGGTCACATTTTTCATTGTAAGTGCAGCACAGCAACTGGAATCTTGTAATTCTGTTGGGATGCTCTAATATTGAGACAAAATAACAAAAAGAGGTTGGAGAGTAAAAAATTTAACAGTTATCTAGCTTTTTAGCTATCCGGGCATGAATTATTCTTGAAAAGAGTGAGAATTTCATTAAAATTATGCATAGTCGTTTTGGAAGTGTTGCTGTTGGCATCAAAATCATTTATTTATTTATCAGTAGAATGTTGATGAGAAGAAAAAGTTAAATCGGAAATAATCATTCAGTACGGTTGATTCTAGACTAATTAATATTCATTAAGAATGTGATTAGCATACATCTCAATGTTAGTTCTCATATTCACAGAATCATTGAGGAATATACCGTGTGTCTTTTCAGAGCGTAATTCTTGGATGTATTGAAAGCCATAACATATAAAGAAATACTTTGAGGAACAAACTTTTAAAGTTTTTAAGTTGCCTTTTTCAAAAATATTTTCAACTACACACGATGTTTAACATAAGCGGTACAACTTCAGATCAACCTTATTCAAATCGTTCACCATGTATTTTTCGCAAAATTTATTTTTTATATATATATATATATATATATATATATATATATATATATACAGGGTGTTCCAAATTAAGTCGGCACCATTGCCAACTCCGTTATTATTGATGCTACGATTTCGGTTAAAAGGGCAAACTGGTAGCATTTTCAGTGGCCTTCTCGATGCCGAAAACAAAAAAAAAATTGACAGTCGCGTTGTCATAATATTTCATAAAATGATATTTTTTTCAATGGAACACCCTATATTTTTTCATGCATTTCCATTCGTAATAACATTCTCAACAACAAAGCTCATTTGACTTTTTTACGTAAAGGTGAAAATAAGACAGTTGTATTAATAGGAAACATTTATAACAAACGGGTTTGATAAAGCGCTATAAAATATCGAGTAAATGTTCAAAAACACCGCCTTCTTGTTGAACACATATTTGGACCCTTCTATTGACACTAAGTGTGGCATTCAACACAGTTCGGCCATCAATTAAATTATAGTTTCAATATAATTTTTCATTTCATCTACATTATTATGTTTTATTTTGTACACCTCATTTTTCAGAAATCTCCAAAAATAAAAATCTAGAGGTGTCATGTCTGGTGAACGAGGGGGCCACTTAACAGGACCATTTGTAGCAATCCATCTGTTTCCAAAATAGCCTCGCAGCAGTCGTTTTACGCCACTGACATTATGTGGTGGTGCTCCATCCTGCTGAAAATAGATCATCTGACGAGCCTCCAGATCAAGATCATCGAAAAACTCTTCCAACATTCTTGTTAATAAATTAATGTAACGGGGTCCGTTCAAAGAACCATGGTAGAAAAATGGACCGATAATTCTGCCTCTAAATAGACGACATCAAACATTAATACTAAATCTTCTTTGCGGATTGTGGGGATGGACTAGAAATGGATTATGTCTACTCCAAAATGAAAATTATTTCTATTATACATCCCACGGTTTGAAAAATTAGCCTCATCGCTCCATATAATATTTCTATTGAAGTTTGGATCTTGTCTGCATTTATTCATAAACCACCGACAAAACCCCAATCGTCTCTCAGGATCACCAGGTTCTAGTGTTTGCACTGGTCTTCACTTATAAGGAGAAATCTTATGTTTCTTCAGAATTCGTTGAATACCAGACAGTGGAACAGCTATTTCTCTAGATAAATCTCTGATGGAATTATTTGGATATACCTCAAAGTAGGATAAAACGTCAATTTCTGTATCTTCGGATATTACAAAACGTTTTTTAGTTCTCCTCTTCTCAAAAACTTTTTCATTGTTCCTGAATCGATGATGAAGCACAGCAAAAAAACGCCGATTAGGTAATTCACGATCGGGGAACGAATTGCTGTAGTGTTGGAGTGCTCTTACGCTATTTTTCTGGCAAACCAAGTAGGATTCTAACATATCACATTTTTCTTGATGGGAAAACGGCATTCCGAAAAGTATTCGAACAGTAGTTGACAGTTACAATAATTTATGACATTGTCATGACATACTTGAGAATATTTGACAAATAGAATTTCAACAAGGTTTCAAGGCAACTTGATTGCTCATAATAATTATGTTTTATCGAATCAAACACATTTTTTCCAACCACATTCATATGACCCTCCAGTATTTTCTGTTCTGTACAAAAACGGCTTCAAAGTTATCATTACAGCAGATATATTTTGATTCACAAAATAAATGCGGCTAGCGGAATGGCTTTAAGATGGAAATTATCGTTTTGTACATTAATACCAAATAGCTTAGTGGTGTCAATTGAGTGGTGCGACATGATGATCACGGGTTTCACGAGTTCACATCCCAGCGCAATTTTTTCTTTTTACTGTCTTATTTTGCTATTAGTAACAAAATATTGTCATTCGTATAAGTACAAAAAATGAAAGAATTAAATATTTCCACATAAGTCGCTCATTTTGCACTTTAGGAAGAAAAGTGATATGAGCTTTGTTGTTGAGAATGTTATTACGAATCGAAATGGATGAAAAAATATAGGGTGTTCCATTGAAAAAACGCGACTGTCAATTTTTTTTTTGTTTTCGGCATCGAGAAGGCCACCAAAAATGCTACCAGTTTGCCCATTTAACCGAAATCGTAGCATCAATAATAATATATATATATATATATATATATATATATATATATATATATATATATATATATATATATATATATATATATATATATATATATATATATATAGAGTGTTATGTAATAAGTGTTCGTCATTTTACAGGAAGAATCCTCTCAATCCTCAGTTATTTATAAGGTGAAAAGTTCATATAAGCATGGGTCCGCAAGGCCTTAATTTTTTACATACAAGGTGTTGAAAATTTATTTTTATTTTGGTTTCTCGTAAATCATTTTTGGAATAATGTCGATATTTGGACAATAATCTGTTTTTGGGGATTTTTTAAAATGAGTAATTCAAATTTGTAGGGCGCCGCCTACAGGTCTTTATCTCTTTTGGGGAGTCACAACTTTGTCGAGCATCTATGTATCACATTTTCTAGTAGAAAAATCGATTTCTCTATCATTTTTACGTGAAAAAGGTATGCTTTTCAAAAGTCGCTACAAGCAGACGTTTTCGAGATATTTTGATTTAAATTAATCGATGCATCCAATCTTTTTCTCATTTATTCGCGAACTCTTTGAAAATAAAAGTATTAAGTAGGCTCGTAAGTTTATTCCAACGTTTTTTTTGTGCTGTCATGTCGAAAATAAGATTTTGACGCATAGTTAAATAGTTTTATTTATTAATAGTGTGATTATTTGTTAAACATTGGTAAATTGACTGACTGGTGACTACTCCGTACTGACGAGGGCCAAAAGTCTGAAACTGGTATACGAATCGTTAGGCGGACCTGACACAATTTAAACATATTCAAGTTTATGAGAAAGAAACAGTTGCAATCAATTTTCATTGATAATGGAAGTTTGCATATATTTTCAGGCAGATCTTTGTGTGGTATTTGGCAGGAAAATAGTTGTGTTCAACTTGTAGTCTACCACTTGTTTCAATGTATAATGAAGAGACTTTGAGTCCGTTTTTTTCATTCAAATGTTGTTGCATCCGGCAATTGCTAGTGTTTAATTACGGCTCTGAGTAGGTCAGCTGAGGTCAGGCGGACAGCGGTTCCCAAAATTTGTCGAATTTGTCAAAAAAAAAAACAATTTCAATCCTCTGTAATTTGTTATAGTAAAATTACATTATACCGTCATTCACGGGTGTGCAAATGGTTAGATTGCACTCTATATATTTCATATAATTGTGTTAAATTAATAAAATCGCTCCTTTTCATTTTTTTTTCTTCGTGACAATATGATGTGTCAAGAATGGAATAATATTTTTCAAGTGTTTATGTTTAATTTTTCCATACTCTCTTTCACGTTCGTTCATAACATTTTTTAGATGTCGATAACTTATTTGTTTTGTAATTCATTTCAAATGTAGTAGCCACGAATACTATCTATGTGACAATTATACCGTAGGTATTATGTCTTCAATTGGAACATTCACTAAATTCAAATTGAACTATTTGTGCATCCTTTGTTTCAATAACATTTTTTACTAAATATAAATTGAACTATATTTGCAACAGTTATGGAATAGAAAAACGCCACAGCTCCTCGTGCTTTATCTTCAGGATGACGAAAGAATACGCATTCTTATACAAGTTAGAAGTTAGAATTTCTAACTAATACAAGTATAAACCAAACTTGAATATATTCATGAGTACGAATTCTACCGATATTTTCATCGATATATCTTCTGAAATAACCGGAACATCAAACATATAACTTTTTCACTTTTTATTTCAACAAAGTCTTCATTTAAGAAGTTTGTCCACCTTTTTTTAAGTTAATTTATATTAATAGCTGATAAACGTGCATCATTAACATTCACTTATATATTTACTAATTAGAATTGGAAAACCTTCACATGCCTTTAACTATACTGACTATATTCAACATTTCCAGTAGACTGAAATGGAAGCAACAAGAAAGCAGTAATTTTTTTCAGAATGGCTTCTATAATGCCGTCAACACAAACATTTCTCGATCGTAGATTACAGCTCGTTTTGGAACAAATTGGAGCACAGGAGTCCGTAGAAAGTCGCTTCTTTTCCTACGATAGATTAACCAATTCTACTGTCACTAACAAAAGCCCATAAATCTATCAGTCCAATAAAGCTTTCCGCCACTGTGTACCACGTATCTTTTCAGACCAATTCTATTCCGGTTTAATTTATAGAATCGAACGAATGAGACGAAATAATCAGACGTTTTATTGTCATTTAAAAGAATATTCATTTTGATTCTTATCGTTAACCGGTTTTTATTTAGGACAAATAGATATAAAAGGATTTTTTTTTGTAATCAATGTACTCATGAACTGAATATCATCAGTGCCGCTTAATCCCTTGAGATTTTGGCTCACATTCCAGTAGCGCAAATCACAACTTAAAAGGGGTTGAATAATGTTGTGCTCCATAATTCATACAATACTTCTTGATTTTTCCATTTTCTGGAATTTTTTCTTTTCCTGGAAGTATTATATATATATATATATATATATAAATAACTATGAATTTGAAATAAACTTTGTAGAAAGGATATTCCTTGAGGTTGCAGTCAAAATAATGGCCTATGTGAAAAGAAAAACTCTTTCTTATTTAGTCAAGCTTTCGAAAATGTTTATTTTCATTATCAAGACAAGCTGTGGAGAAAAAAGAAAACACAATTGTGAAATACGATTTTAAACAAATCTATAGAACTTACTAAGGTGAGGTTAAGTGAAGACAGCGAACTAATCACCATTTCGTGATTGAGGAACTTTTCAAAATCATATCACTATGACCCACTACTAGTAATATATATAAAAATTAAACAATGGCACTCGCACATATTGTTTTAGATACTTAATTTAAACACTTTAAAATTTGACAAGCACAATAATTACCACATGGTTGAAGCATGACTGAAAAAGGAAAATGGTGGATGACAAGTAATACATGACATGAAGTGTCAAGTGTCAAATGTCATCTGTCCAAAAATGAACAGTCAAGGGAGAACCATGTGATTTGTCCACAAAACAAAAGGAATAGTACCAATCTAAATGACAAAAATTGTTAAATGAGAGAAAAAATCAAAAAATACTAAGCAGTTTTTAAAATTCAATTGGAATCAAGTTTCAACAAGTAATTGTAAATGACACTAAGGTTGGAAATATCAGATCGTTTATTCATGCTGTTTGGTTCATTTTTTATGAAAACCATTTCTAGGAAATTCCTTTTGTGGAAATTATTCTCTACTGCTAAAATGGAAGGGTTGTTAAAATTACTAAAATGATTAGAATTTATATTATGTTCAGCTAATGCACAACTGTTTTTTTTTTATTTTGCAATCACTCTTATGAGATGCTATGCGACCTGTTAAATTCCTACCGGTCTGCCCGATATATATTTTATCACAATTTAGGCAAGGAATACTATATATGACATTTGATTTCTCATCGTTAACGGGGCTTTAGTTCTAGTGTAAAGGCTTGCAATAGTTTTAATGTTTTTGTTGGCAATGCGTAGTTTATCTAGTTTAAACACATTTGTCAGTTTAGAGGTTAGTTCTCTTACATATGGTAATGTTTTGTAAAAATAAGGTTCTATTAGTTGAGGTTGTGGACTTGAATTTATTCTTGGAGGATTTAATGTTGCAAGGTCTAAATTTATAATTGTATTTCCAGATTCAATAGTAGTAACACTAGGTTGATGATCAGTACTGAATAGTAATTTATTAATAAATTTGATTGGATATGAGTTTTCTTTTATTTATAATTGTATTTCCAGATTCAATAGTAGTAACACTAGGTTGATGATCAGTACTGAATAGTAAGTTTGTTTTCATGTTTGGAGCATGATAGGAATGGAAACTTATGAATCTATTAGAACATATTGGTTTCCTATACCATTTTGTGCGAAGAATATTGTCCAACCCTCTACATACTCTCATATCTAAATAAGGAATGCTTCGGTTGACTTCTACCTCAGAGGTAAATTGTAGATTGATGTCGTAGCTGTTGAAGTAGAATAAAGCTTCATCTACTTTGTCATAAGGTACAGAGAGGATCAAATCATCACATATCTTTTAACAAAGGACGTTAAAGAATGAGGGTTAAAAACTTTCAAAGATCATCTAACCATGTTAACTAATATTGGGAAATAGTAGAACCCATGGGGTACCAAAAATTTGTTTATAATACGTGTCATTAAAATTTAAAAATTAGACTCAAAATGAATTCAAGTATGTCAATGAATGCACTCAGGATAATTCACAATGGTTCTTTATACTATTCCATTTATTGGATAAACTAGCTCTAATAACTTCAAAGGAAGGTTTGTAAAAAGAGAAACAACATCAAAACTGACTATGATGTAATTTTCAGGAAGTTCATAATTATTGATGAAAATGCTGAAATCAAAGGAATCTTTTATATAATATTCATTGTCTATGTCATAAGCATTAGTTAGAATTGAAGTTAAATATTTAGCTAAGTGACTATTGGGGGCATTGACTGAGGAAACAATAGGTCTCATAGCTAGTATGGGTTTACCATGACAAAAGTTTGGAACTATTAGAAGATCAGAAATATTATGAAAAAATACCACGTAATCCTGTCAGCACTCTGCAACAGAATGCTAACAAATTAGTATCAGACTTATTGAAAAAAGATTTCATCGATTCAACCACAGCTAAAAAATTGAATATTTATAACTCCATAGCCCCTAGATTCTATGCTTTACCGAAAATACATAAACCCACACTAGCTATGAGACCTATTGTTTCCTCAGTCAATGCCCCCAATAGTCACTTAGCTAAATATTTAACTTCAATTCTAACTAATGCTTATGACATAGAAGAATATTATATAAAAGATTCCTTTGATTTCAGCATTTTCATCAATAATTATGAACTTCCTGAAAATTACATCATAGTCAGTTTTGATGTTGTTTTTCTTTTTACAAACCTTCCTTTTGAAGTTATTAGAGCTAGTTTATCCAATAAATGGAATAGTATAAAGAACCATTGTGAATTATCCTGGAGTGCATTCATTGACATACTTGAATTCATTTTTGAGTCTAATTTTTTAAATTTTAATGACACGTATTATAAACAAATTTTTGGTACCCCCATGGGTTCTACTATTTCCCCAATATTAGTTAACTATGTGTTAGATGATCTTGTGAAAGATGTTTTAACCCTCATTCCTTTCAACGTTTCTTTTGTTAAAAGATATGTGGATGATTTGATCCTCTCTGTACCTTATGACAAAGTAGATGAAGCTTTATTCTACTTCAACAGCTACGACATCAATTTACAATTTACCTCTGAGGTAGAAGTCAACCGAAGCATTCCTTATTTAGATATGAGAGTATGTAGAGGGTTGGACAATATTCTTCGCACAAAATGGTATAGGAAACCAATATGTTCTAATAGATTCATAAGTTTCCATTCCTATCATGCTCCAAACATGAAAACAAACTTGGTGAAAGGTATGAAAAACAGAGTAGTGTGTTTATCACATCCTATTTTTCAAAAGGAATGTTTAAATGAACTTAAAACAATTCTAAAAGAAAACTCATATCCAATCAAATTTATTAATAAATTACTATTCAGTACTGATCGTCAACCTAGTGTTACTACTATTGAATCTGGAAATACAATTATAAATTTAGACCTTGCAACATTAAATCCTCCAAGAATAAATTCAAGTCCACAACCTCAACTAATAGAACCTTATTTTTACAAAACATTACCATATGTAAGAGAACTAACCTCTAAACTGACAAATGTGTTTAAACTAGATAAACTACGCATTGCAAACAAAAACATTAAAACTATTGCTAGCCTTTACACTAGAACTAAAGCCCCGTTAAAGATTTATGAGAAATCAAATGTCATATATAGTATTCCTTGCCTAAATTGTGATAAAATATATATCGGGCAGACCGGTAGGAATTTAACAGGTCGCATAGCATCTCATAAGAGTGATTGCAAAATAAAAAAAAACAGTTGTGCATTAGCTGAACATAATATAAATTCTAATCATTTTAGTAATTTTAACAACCCTTCCATTTTAGCAGTAGAGAATAACTTCCAAAAAAGGAATTTCCTAGAAATGGTTTTCATAAAAAATGAACCAAACAGCATGAATAAACGATCTGATATTTCCAACCTTAGTGTCATTTACAATTACTTGTTGAAACTTGATTCCAATTGAATTTAAAAATTGCTTAGTATTTTTTGATTTTTTCTCTCATTTAACAATTTTTGTCATATAGATTGGTACTATTCCTTTTGTTTTGTGGACAAAACACATGGTTCTCCCTTGACTGTTTATTTTTGGACAGATGACATTTGACACTTGACACTTCATGTCATGTATTACTTGTCAGCCACCATTTTCCTTTTTCAGTCATGTTTCAACCATGTGGTAATTACTGTGCCTGTTCAAATTTTAAAGTGTTTAAATTAAGTATATAAAACAATATGTGCGAGTGCTATTGTTTAATTTATATATATATATTACTAGTAGTGGGTCATAGTGATATGATTTTGAAAATTTCTTCAATCACGAAATGGTGATTAGTTCGCTGTCTTCACTTAACCTCACCTTAGTAAGTTCTATAGATTTGTTTAAAATCGTATTTCACAATTGTGTTTTCTTTTTTCTCCACAGCTTGTCTTGATAATGAAAATAAACATTTTCGAAAGCTTGACTGAATAAGAAAGAGTTTTTCTTTTTCTCATAGGCCATTATTTTGACTGCAACCTCAAGGAATATCCTTTCTACAAAGTTTATTTCAAATTCATAGTTATTTTCAACTAGTCCAGTCACGAGACTACCCTTCTTCTATATATATATATATATATATATATATATATATATATATATATATATATATATATATATATATATATGTATATATATATATAAATATGAGATGGGAAATAATAGGAAAAACTAATGAATGGATTAGTGGGGTTATATTGAGTAGGTTTCTTGATGGAAATCGTCAAAAAAATTCGATTACCAAACATATCTTCAATTGAATGTTCCATGCCGAAATCCGGATGATGCTATCGAAGGCAAAAAAAAACCTGAGGTGTTTATATTGAAAGTTCAAGAAGTTTATGTTATATTGAATTTTCGATTGTAATCCATTGTTTCCGTTATTTGTTCATCTTCAATTGTCCAAGGTTATATACTAATCGTATAGAACGTTATTCGATTCAACTCAGGTTATCAGTGGTGGTGAATATTGTTTGAACTCTTGTTCTACTACTTCGTTAGTGAAATAGTGTAACTCACCTGTAAGGGATACAACGATGAATCTATAATAAAATATTTCACGTAGCACTTGAATGAATTGTCGCTAACATCAACGACTTGTGTACACGTCAGTCGAAAAATTTATGATATAAAGATTATTGTCATTGTGTAACAAACGCCCTTCATCTCTTTCAGGGGCAGACAATTATGCTAAATGAAAATCCCAGTGGGGCAAAGAAAAATATTTTATTATTGAACCTTTTTTTTATAAACTAATTTGTATTCTCAAGGTGAATATAAAAATACAAAAAATAATAACTAACCCCTGCTCATTACGGTAAAAACATTGTTTAAGTGGTATATTTTTTTTACCAATGCTCCAATACACGTCTTTTTTTCTTGGTACATTTTACGTACCACTACCCTTCAAAAAGATATGAGACAACGCGCTCAAACTATGTGTAGATATATTTGAGGCTAGCCATTGTTCCGATAAAATTTGAAAAAATCATATGGTGGAAATTGAGAACTATTTCTCAACTTTTTAATTTTTTCCAAATCCGTCATACTTCCGAAACAAAGGGGTTGCAGCCAAACTGACCCAAAATTCTTGTAGAGGATTCATGCATTAGTTATTCATATGGAGCTGCAGGAGTTTTATGATCTATGTAGTTATGATGTGAGCCTTTCGTCGTAACTCAAATCATCGGTTTTCCACAAACCCCATAAACATTCATCAAACTCCTCGGAATAAATATGATGAATAATAAAGTCCACTACCATTGTTGACTCAATATCCCCATATAACAGTTTGTATTGAAAAAACCATAATCATCGCTCAGAAAAAACCTTTTTTATCATTTCATATACCACCTTTCGTCTATAGTTCGTAATTTTAATCCTCTCACAAAAGTTTATGTGAACAAATATTTTCTAATAACGATATCAATCAATTACATGAGGAAGAGTTTATCTCTGCTTCTCCAATGGAAATACATTCAATAGGATTTTTATAAGGATTATATATCTCACAAAGGAGAAGATGGCACTTCAAACACTCCAGGCACATACCAACTGAACTGCTAATAGGATATCATTATCCCTTCTGAAAAGACATATACACAATAGTAAGTTACCGTATGTAAAGAGTAAGGACACATCACAATGCTTGGAAATTTACATAACTCTCCATGACGGACGTTGCATTCCAAGTTGACATCGGACGAAATATTCTTTAATTTATTCCGGAGATATTGGATTGATGGTCGTGGGAAATATGAATTTTGATATATTCTTTCCAATATCGAATAGAAAGAATATGTGTTCATTTATGTGTATCTACCATTATTGATAAAATGTTTTCGTTTTTGAAATATATTACAGAATTTGTAGGCTAACGACACTTTAAACTTTATTTGTCCAACATGAACTTATGATGATTTGATATTCTACCATATATTGATAGTTTTCATACAATATCACCGGATTTCAATTTGTCAAATCTCTGAAGAATATATAACTGTGATGAAATGAATACCATCGCATCAATATGATCAAAATAAATGATAACGAGCAACATTTTATATAATGGTACCATTCATTTCGTCAAAATTCTATAGAGTGAGTCTGCTTAAGTTTGCTACATATGGGAAACTTTTTTATTATTAATTTTACGAAAAAAAATTATTCCTCATAAAAAGTTCTGCATGGTCTAAAAGCCAAGATGCATCCATCAGATATCAAATTATATAAATCTTATACGAGGTATGTAAAAAAATATGAATTTTACTCAAGAGTAAAGTAACTTTATATTTCACAATATCGAAAATTGTTATTATGAAAAGTTGTTCGGAAGTGGAAACTATGTTTTAATATGCAATTTCATCATTCTAATTGGAAAAATTATTTTTTTACAAATTTTTCTCATATCAATACCGAACATTTATCATTTTTATTTATCACAAACATGTTAACTTTTCCGTTCCGTTTATAAATTAATGGGCAAATTTTCACAAAACAAAATTTTCTAAAAATCCAATGAACATTGAACAGTTGATAGATAACCTTTTAATTAGTTAATGTCTGTCATGTAACATTTCAGCGATGCATTTAAATTAATAATACCATAATAATTCATTTTGTAGAAAAAATTTAACGAACATTATTAGCTCCCTCAATTCACTATCGCCCCAACATATCAGCCTTCTCTTTCAATACAGGTAATTGTTCTATCACGAAAGTTTTTCAATATCCTTCTAACCATAGCCGGAGTAATACTCTGAACGCATTCTGTAATGACTCTTTCCAAATGAGCAACATCTGTAGATGGCCTTTGAAGATACACATTTTTCTTTAGGTAACCCATCAAGAAAAAATCGAGTGGCGTCAAATCGGGAGACCGAGGAGGCCAAAAATTTCAGAAAACCGATGAATAACTCTTCTATTAAAACGATTTTCAAGGTATTGCCTTATATCTAACCTACTGTGGCATGGGGCACCATCCTGTTGGAATCATATTTGTTGACGTTGAAGGAGGGGAATATTATCAAGAGAATCGTCTAATTCATTCTCTAAAAAGAGCAAATAACGGCCCCCATTCAAAGATTCATGGAAAAAAAGGTCCAATTATTTTATTTTGGTGAATTCCACACCACACATTTGTTTTGAATGCATACTGGTCCCGAGTTTTGATTGGAAAATTTGGATGAGTATCACTCCACCAACGGCAGTTTTGGCTAGAGCATTTGATGTAAATGTTGATTCATCCGAAAAAAGAATATGTCTTGCCATAAATGGGTTATCTTCTAACATTCCTTGGATATTACAACAGAA
The DNA here is from genome assembly GCA_018342105.1 of Gonioctena quinquepunctata. NCBI lineage: Eukaryota > Metazoa > Arthropoda > Insecta > Coleoptera > Chrysomelidae > Gonioctena > Gonioctena quinquepunctata. Next base: position 959,211 of record JAFIRS010000020.1, on the reverse strand, counting down.
TTCAAATCGTCTATCATAACGTATGAATAAATCGGGGCTTGTATGGGTGAAACTTCTTCTTTTTTAAATTTTTGAAATAGGAATAGGAATAGGATTTTGCATCCAAGCTGCCCTTTCTCGCAGGGATATTTTAGGATCTTCGATTGCTAAAATCATTACTTCAAATTCCATGTCATCATTGGCAATCCTTTGAAGGCCCATGTTGCTAAATTTATTTTTTACATCTCCAGAAGTCTTAAATTTTGTTAATAATTTCCTGACTGTGACATTGTAAAGATTTTTCTCTGGGTGTCGGTTATTAAAATTTTTTGCAGCTTCACGATTGGTTTTATAATTCTCACCCACAATTAACACAATTTCAATTTTATCTTCAGTACTTAATGTTGCTGGCATTTCTACCAAATTTTATAATACTTTCGCTAAATACACCTGATGTTTTGAATGTCACTGTCAAACATTTTACTGTCTGGCATTTTTTGTCAGAGCATCCTAGATTACAGTACAATAATTACAGTAAAATTTTCGTTGTTATTGCAGAGATGTTTCGAGAAATAAACAAAAATACTATAAATTAATGCAACTGCATATTTGAACGTGATTTTTAATTCCGAACAACTTTTCATATTAACAATTTTCGACATTGTGAAATATAAAGTTACTTTACTCTTGAGTAAAATTCATATTTTTTGACCTACCTCGTATAAGATTGATATAATTTGATATATGATGGTTGCATGTTGGCTTTTAGACCATGCAGAACTTTTTATGAAGAATAACTTTTTTTCGTAAAATTAATAATAAAAAAGTTTCCCATGTGTAGCCAACTTAAGCAGACTCACTGTATATAGTAATTCTACTACAAGGAAATGGCTTCACTGCAAGGGCGGATCTAAGAAACTTTTCTGGGGAGGGGGATGGAGGGAGTAAAACATATTCAGGGGGTGCGTTTTTATGCCGAAAAGAAGCTACATTACAGGGCAAAGTAAGCGAAAGTTGTAGAAATCCAGGAGGTTTTCATTTTTACATATATTTTGCCACAATTTTGGTTCTTTTTCTATTTTTAAGTTTAACATGGCGGAATTTTCATTATCAGATTGAAGTTTTTTGAGAAAGGAAATTGATTTAAATATAGGCAGTTACATAAATATCCAATTTATTGTAAATTCCTTCAATGTCTTCAATTTAAATATTTGAAAAATGAAATATTAGGATTCTAATTCTCACTGAGTGTAAAAAATGGCCGAAATGCCAACCCAGGTTGAGAACATTTGACTTTTTCACGTCAAAACAATATAAATATTGAAAACAAATGCTAGATGATAATTCAGAACAATAAATATGGAATCAATAAATCTAGAGTTTGAGAATCAACTTGAGGTTCTTGGGCAAGTTTTTACATAGGCCAGTCAGGGAGAACATTCAAAAAGCGAATATGTCGGCAAAGAAACTGTCGATGGTAAAACAAATTGAATTTCTACTACAAGTCTATTGACACAAAAAGATTGTTCTGCTTACGAGTTTGAAATATTACAAGAAAAGGAAGGTTATAAGTTAAACCTTCTAGAAAGTTTGGAAATCGAGTAATACAAAAAATTCCCATATTTGCTCAGCGACCAGATTGAATTTCTCCTATTGGATTATTCTTTATTACATTTGATGCCGACTTGCGCTACATATCCGAAATTAAACATCGCGATCTAGGGATGAAGCTATCATATTTGATAGACTAGACTAGACACGTTAAACAACTGACTGCGTTTGTGTAAATAATATGTAGCTCGATCTCTGTTCAGCAACATATTTTTGTGATAAATGTTTCTCATTCTTCCACTTTGCCTGATTCATTTCTAACACTCGATCAACTATAAAAATATATAAACATACAAACGCGTGAGTAGGTATATTGAATTTGGATACTTCTGATCGGGATAAAATTAAAACGATTGAAAGTTTTATGTGAAATATAGATGTTGTAGCTCGATTGTGAGCACGCGCCATCTGAATACACTTTACTTAAGGAAAACATTATAATTTTGGAAATAACTCGCCTCTGAAATTATGTACTTGAATCCCTCAAACATTGTTTTATCAATCTTGGTTAGTTGAAACAAATACTTACGTAACAAATTACCACGTTTGATGCAGTGCTGATGATAACTCTTTATTGAATATTTAGATCATTTCTCTTATACCCAGCATATTACTATAAATATGGCGACTTTTCAAGAATATAACTCTAAAGTGGCAGGAAGTGTAAATATACCACTATAAAGCTCCTCCCATCATAAGGTGCTTAATGGAACTAAATTTTTATTTTTTCCACCACTGGAAAGTTGCACCCACGTCGCAGGCCCATGACTCACCACTTCAAAGTAATAACCTAAAAATTACAATAGATTTTATACCTTCGGAAGGGGCGAACAAGTCGGGCTATTATAACCTGCCACTTCAAAGTTTTAACCTCGAAATTGGGGGTACATGTTCATTAATTATTAAAAAAGGACATGTAGCAAGTATACTGGATTTATGTAGCTCCAATCAACAATTATCAAGTATCAAGTAACAACTATCAATTAACAAGTAATTAAAATGATGGCATTTATGCAAACAGAATTAAAAATTAAAGTATAAATATCAAGCAGGAGTACAAGTCAGAGATCCAATCTATTTAAATTAACCTTTTTATACAAAATTAAGAAAAATTGTCTATTAAGGAAAAAAATTTTTTAATCAAAAAAAAAAAAAAGAGAAATGTTAGGTTAGTTTTTGTCATCGCGCTGACCGATCCACGGTCACTTCAAAATTAGGGAAAATTGTCTATTGAAAACGCATAACCCATTTCATATTGAATGAATATCATTCACATTTCACGTAACAGATAAAACGAACTTTTTGCAAGCCACAATGAAATAATTTGAGAAAACTTAGGTTAGTTTTCGTCATCGCACGGACCATTCCACGGTCACTTCAAAATCAAGGAAAATTGTCTATTGAAAACGCATAATCCATTTCATATTGAATAAAATCATTCATATATCACGTAACAGGTTAAACAAACTTTTTGTAAGCTACAATAAAATAATTTGAGAAAACTTAAGTTAGCTTTTGTCATCACCCGGAATGGTGAATTTTGAAGGTTATTGTAATTTGTAGAACGTGGCAACCATCACCACATATCACAATCAAGTGCCTGCCACATTGAAGGTTTCAATGAAGTTACTAAAACGTCACCGAAACTATCTTACTCTCTTGAAACTGACGGTGACTTCGAAGTGTTATTTAAGTGGTACAGAATGCTTACCGCAACGGTTATTTTCCACCTTTAAGTTTGAAAAAAAGTGTATTGCTCAGTGGCCATAATGTTCCAGACACCTCAAATGACACTAATAAGTTATAGAACTGTGGAGTGGCTACCATAGATGGGAATTACGTGACTACAACCTTACACATATAAAATTATAGTTATTCTTACTGTATAGTGGTAGATTTAGTGGTGATTACGTGATAACCACCGAGTCGAAAATGCAGTATCAGTTTCCTTCACTATAATGCTGCTTGGGAGAGTTGACATCCTTATTTAAGAGGGGAGCAACTTTTCCGGATTCGATATTTTAAAACTTTTTCACGAAGTATATTTGATTCAACCGAACACAAAGGTGTTTTTCTGCTTGCGGTAAATTCAACCACCTCCTCCCATGATAATTTCATATTACTTGTAGCATTCAAAATTATTTCCTGGTAATAAGGCTTAAGCGGAGAGATCTGTTTCTTATAATCCGATATATTTTAAGATCAAATTGTTATGCATCTTACAATAAAATGTTATCGTTTGACTAAAAAATATCCAACTCTGCATATTACTTTTATTCGTACTGATCATCTCTATAAATTTGATCTCTTCTTTTCATCAGGATTTCAAATAGACTATTTGAGAAAAACAATTTATTTCTTTCATGAAAATGCAATTTTTATCATATTTTCCAAGATTCAATTTGATGTAATTTATTATGGTGAAGTAATATCAAGTATTTAAAATTCGAAAGAAGAACAGAACAAGATGGCAAATGTTACTCTTGTTTCAGACGATAATATTTTATTGGCCGTTGTCTCAAGCGAAGACTCAACAACTTGTTAAAAATCAAGGTGCCATAGATCTTTCAATCAATTGTGATAATATTTGGGTACTGAAAAGTGAAATATTTTCACAGACCACCAACAAACTGAAATACCACCGACATGCGGCATTATTTGAGTCAATAATACAACAATACTGTCGGCATCTCTAGTCCCCATAATTATTTGGCAGCCGAGATAGTTTATTACTTTATTGCCATTGTTCGCCTATTCTTCTGAAATCAAAGAACTATCACCGTACTATCACCTTCCAAGTTTCGATATAAAATACTCCAGACTAAAAAAATTCATTGACTAGAATTGTTGAGAGCTCCATGATCACTCTCACAAAACTTAGAAGTTCATCCAATCCAACTGGTTTTTTATTTCTTAATCGGGGACAAATTTTGAAATTAGAGATGGCTTGAGAAACGTACTATAACAATTATATTCATGTATAAGAACAGACAACACGAGCGAATCGAGTGTCGAAACATACTATAATTTGCCGCTAATTTGCCGTTAATTAGTTGTGTAAAAATGAAATTTGTCGCTATTGATGTTCAAGAAAAAAATTGATGTTTCGTTAAGTTCATATGAACTAAGCGAAACAACTTTCGATAGAATCCGCGGAAAGCAAACTATCAGGACCAATAATTTTCAGCCAATTTGCCGGCAATTAGTTGTGAAATAAATAATTTTGTCACTATTGTTGTTTGATAGAATTTTTTTTTTCGCCAAGTTCATATGAACTAAGCGATATAACTTTTGACAGAATCCGCAAAAAACATCCTCTAATCATTTGGCACTGATTTGCAACTAATTAGTGAAATAATTAATTTGGTCGTCATAGTTGTTTGACAAAAAAAACTGATTTTCCACTAAGTTCATATACAGATAGTTCAACAACTAGTAATCGAATTCACGAAAAACAGAAAAAGTAAGCTTATAAGTCGCCGCTTATTTGCCATTGATAAACTTCCAGAAAATTTCGTTCAAATGAAGTTACCAAAAGAGCTTTTGATAAAATTTGTCGTTGGAACAACTTTTAACAAAATTCAGGAAATTGAAAGAAGTAGGCTAATCATTTGACGCTAGTTTTTTGTAAATGTATTATGCAAGAACTTTTAAAAACTTTTTTTTTAATATCTGCTGTTTTGGAAAGTTTAGATGAAGTTAGCAGACAACTTTTGATAAAATTCGCGAAACATGGAAAAAGGGCTTATTGTTTGCCGCCAATTTTGCAATAACCATTGAATTTCATATCAATATGTCACTATTGAAGTTCCATTGTCTCAACTAGAAATTATGTTAGAATAGTACTCAGAAAAGTATGTTGCATGGCGTTTTCTCTCAAAACCTCCGTATTCGCCCTCGTGATCCACTATACCTACCTAGCCGGATATAGTGGGTCGATTCACACAAAATTTCTTGAATATCTGAAAACATATCTAGAAATAACAATTTGTTGCAAATTCTCTTTTATTTTTCAATTCCTTCCATGATCAAAAATGGCCATAGATTCAAGCAGACGTTGGTTTCAATACTTGTTATTCTATCAAAAATTAAATGCGAAGATTGATCCACTGTACCTAACTGCAATAATCAACAATTCACTCGAGACAGGGCAATTTCCAATAGCATTCAAAAACAGTATTGTAATACCAATTTTCAAAGCTGGAGATAGAAATGATGTGGCAAATCACAGACCAATTTCACTAATAACAAGCCTGGCTAAAGTACTAGAAAATATTGTGAAAGCTAGAGTAAACAAATTCCTGGAAAAGCATCATTTACTTTCAAACTCTCAATTCGGATTTAGAAACCACAAGTCAACTCAAGATGCAATATATTTATTAGCAAACACTATTTACGGATGCATAGATGAAGGTGAACCAGTAATCGGTATATTTCTTGACTTGGCAAAGGCTTTCGACACCGTCAACCATTCCATTCTACTGGAAACCTTAGGGGACATGGGAATAAGAGGTCCAGCACATAGTTTTTTCGGAAGTTATTTGAAAAACCGAAAACAACAGGTCAAAATGAATGATAAAATTAGCGAAACAAAGGAAATATCATGTGGTGTGCCTCAAGGAACGGTGTTGGGTCCTTTGTTATTCACTATTTATATGAATAACATATTTTTATTGGAGAAAGAGGGTCAAATCATCAGCTTTGCCGATGATACTGTGGTTATCTATAAGGACACAAACTGGTACAATTTGAAAATTAAGATTGAAAGGGATTTTGCCCAAATAAAACCTGGCTGGACTACAGATTATTATCGGTGAATTTCAAAAAAACGGTTTACTTACCTTTCGGTAGCCTTGAGACAGCTCTTCCAAACTATGATATAACCATACAAAATTCTTTCACAATAAAACCAGCAAATGAAATTAAATATTTGGGAATAATGTTGGATCGTACTTTCAGATGGAAAACTCATGTGGACTACCTATCAAAAAAATTAGGTGCATTTTATATAGATATAAAAAAATTGTTGAATTCTTGAATAAAAAAGAAAGAATAATAGTTTATCAGAGTTTGGTGGAATCACATTTGAGTTATGGAATCATAGGTTGGGGAGGTGTTTCAAGAGCACACTATAATGCAATACAGGTTTCACAAAATAAATTTTTGAAATTACTATTGAACAAACACCATAGGTATCCTACTGATCAACTATATGCCGAAGCGAAAGTATTAGATATCCGACAGATATATTATTTGCACGTCAATATAAGACAATACTTAAACAGCGGTGCATTACACAGTCGTACACATGTCTATGAAACTAGAAATAAACAAAGGTATGTTACACCCATTATGAACAAATACATCGGACAGAGAAGTTATTTGTACTTAGGGACTAAATTATACAACACCTTGCCAGATAATACCAAAAAGGAAAATACAGTCAAAAGATTTAAGACTGAAGTAAAAAAATATATAATGAGTAGGCCAAGAAGAGAAATACATGAATTAATTGACAATCCTTGATTAAAAATTTACTGATTTCGTGTTTTGATTGTGATGCCATAGTTATACAATGATAATTTTTATTGATATGTGAAATCACTTTTTTATTTTTTGTTACATGTTGAACATATTATCATCTACTGAATTTTTTCGATGGATATTCGCTAAATAAGCTTAGGTTTAAGTAAAATCACTTTTTAATTTTTTGTTACATGTTGAATCATCTACTGAATTTTTCGATGGATGTTCGTTAGATAAGTTTAGGTTTAAGTACTAAATTTTATTTTATACATTATAATTATTTATTTTTAATCACCTCACCACGTACAAACTGTCGCCCAGATAGTTTCTGTGGTTTATATGTGTTTATTGAAATGTTTTAAATTTAAATTTTAACTTGTAACTGTACCATATATGTCAATAAACATACATACACACCTTACCCTATTAGTAATTTCAGAGAATTTATCGAAATTAATAATAATTTTTAGGAGTGATTACCTTTTCAGACGATTTCTGGACATAATCGAAAATTTTACGTGAATATGAATAATACTGTTGTTGAAAACTTCATCGTCAGGAAAATAATACTTTTTTCTATAATTTTTGAAAAAGTTACAGTCTTTTCTACTGTTTTGCGTGTGAAAAGTGACCAATCTTTTCACTTTCACATTTTTCCCTCTTTTTTTCCAAGTGCGAAAAAAAAATCTATAAGTGAAAAAATCGGTCACTTTTTACACGCAAAACCATGGAAAAATCTAGAACCTTTTCAAAAATTATAGAAAAACAGTATTATTTTCATGACGACGATGTTCCGCCAGTATTATTCATATACACGTAACATTTTCGATTATGTTCAGAAATCGTCTGAAAGGGTGATAATTCCTGAAATTAATAATTTCGATAAATTTTCTGAAATGACTTATTAGTCATTTCAGAAAATTTATCGAAATCAATAATTCAAGGGGTAAGGTACAGTGGATCAATCTCGTGTTTAATATTTGATACAACAACAAATATTGATGAAACCACCGTCTGATTGAATCTATGGCCATTTTTAATCATGGAAAAAGTTTAAAAATAAAATAAAATTTGTTTGTAACCAATTGTAATTACCTGGCTAGGCTCACGAGGGTGGGTACAGAGGGTTTTGAGAGAAACCGCTATGTAACATACTTTACTCAGTACTATTCTGATATAATTTCTAGTTGAGACAATGGAACTGGAATATTGATATTCTTAAATTGAATTGTGGATTATATTCGCGAAATTGACGACAAATTATGAGCCCTCTCTTTAATTTTCCGCAAAGTTCTTGCATAATACATCAATAACAAACCAGCGGCAAATTATAAGCCTACTTCTTTTGTTTTCCGTAAATTCTGTCGAAAGTTGTTCCATTATCTCCGGATGAACTTAGTGATGAAACGGTTTTTTTGTTCAACAACAATAGCGACGAATTTAACTTTTCCATAACAAATCAGCGGCAAATGAACGGCAGATCTTAAGGTCTTTTTATCGAAAGTTTTTTTGCTAACTTCATTTGAACTAAGCGAAATATGAGTTTATTTTCAAGAGTAATTTTCTGAAGGTTCTTGCATTATTCATCAACGGCAAATAAAGTCAAGTTGACGAGAGTCTTATCGATATGTGAGTCATGTAACGTCGAGCGCGGTTTGTACTTGGATGGGTGACCATCTGCTAAGGAAGGTGCGCGTTAAAATGCCCCGAACAACTGCAGCGTAGTAGCATATTTGCAGCTGCAGGCGTCATATCAATGAGCACGATATATGACGATAGATATACCGTCCTTTGGAGGGGACGTTGAGATGGCGGTCCCGAGTTAATAGATGTTGAGAACGTTAAAGAATCCTACCTCTGAAACAACGGAGGATTCGGCAAAATTTCCAGTTGGGGGGAGTGTGCTCACCTGCGCGCGGCGTCGGTGTTTAGCCCTAGTCGCAGAAATAGGCCGACGTTAAATAAAGCATTAAAGAAAATCGGCGACTTATAAGCTCCTTTTTCCGTTTTTCGTGAATTCGATTGAAAATTGTTACACTATCTGTATATGAACTTAGTGGAAAAACAGTGTTTCATCAAACAACAATAGCGACAAAATTAATTATTTCACAACTGATTAGCGGCAAATTAGTGGCAAATGATTAGCCCTTATAGTTTATTTTTTTGAAAATTCTATCAAAAGTTGTTCTGCTAAGTTCATATGAACTTTAAAAGAAAAGCGTTTTTTCGTTGAACAACAATAGCAACAAAATTAATTATTTCACAATTAATTAGCAAATTATTAACCCTGATAGTTCGCTTTTCGCAGATTTTCTCAAAAGTTGTTTCGCTAACTTCATATGAACTTAGAGGAACCTCGATTGTCATCCATATTTTATATATTTTTTGTTTGTTTGTCAATTCAACTATTCCTTCCATGGGAATTTTATATTATTTTCAGCAATCAAAATTCTACCTTGATAATAGACTTTGCGCTTCGGTTGAGCGGAGTGATCAGATTTTTACACACTCTGTAGGCAAACGGTGATATATCTTATGATCAATTTTTTATAAACCTTTGGAAACAATCTCATCTAACGTTTGACTGTAAAAATTACCAACTCTGCATTACTCTTATTGTTTCTTAATTGGGACCAAATTATACAATTCATCTTCTAGATATGGTTTGAGAAACATACTATGACAATTATATTAATTGTTTAGCACCGCCAATGCAATTTGTTTTCTACTAATTTGAGCTTCTCTATGAAAAATACGCTCGAAAAATATCCAATTCTACATTACTCATATTCGAATTGACTGATATTTTCTTCTTATCGAGGTATCAAATTGGGAAAAATAAATTATTTCTTTCAAAAAAATGCAATGTTTTGTCACCTTTCACAAGCTTCCCTCATTTGATTTGATTTAATTTATTATGGTCAAGTAATATCAAGTATTTATTATTCGAAAAAAAAAAAAAATAGAACAAGATGGCAAATGTTGTTTCAGACGATAACATTGTATTGGCCATTGCCCCAAGCGAATACTCAACAAACTTGTCAAAAAGCAAGTTGCCATAGATCTTTTCATCAAATGTGATAATATTTAGCTACCCTAACAGTAAAATATATTCACAGACCACCTACAAACTAAAATAACAGCGTCACGCGGCATTATTTGAGTCAAATGATGAAACAATACTGTCGGTATGTCTAGTCCCCATAATTATTTGGCAGCCGAGATAGTTTATTACTTTATTGCTATGGTTTGCCTATTCTTCTGAAATCAACGACACCCGTACTATTACCTACAGCCAGAGTTGTAGTAGGGTCATGAGCGCCTCTGGCAAGATTTGAATTTCGCGCCCCCCAATACTTATTTTCTAGGAAGAGAAACGACACAATTACTTTAAAAGTGTAATTAATTTAAGCTCCAGCATGAAAATAGTTCCATTATGTAGGAAGGGAAACAATACAACACGAAATCTTCGTTTGTTGTTTGGTCTGCAAAATGCGTCCCCCTGAAAGTTGCGCCCCTGGGAGCCCGCCTAGTCAGCCCCTAACTACGACTCTGCCTACAGTTGACCTATCTCTAGATGAATTCATTCCCAAACTACAATTTGAGGACAACAGACAGAAATCAATAGAACTTTGCAAACGACATCATTAAAAAATGTTAGGCTTTTACGCTTTGATTTATTTTAAGAAATCTGTGTGGAAATTCTCATATATTTTATCCACTTATCTGATGTTTTCTCTCACATCTTCCGTTTTGTCATGAATTGTTCCACGTTGGTTCAATCTCACTCTAGCAGATACATTCTACTCCCATTTATAATCATACCATCGTGACAAGACAAGAAAATACTCCCTCTTGTCTTGTCTCGACATGTTGAAATGCTACTCGAGACAAGAAAACCTTTTGTATTTTCAAGAGAAAGCGAGTACCTTGAACGTATGAAGTTGTTTTTTTTCTTGAGTGAACTGAATATCTCAGTGCCATTTTATAGGAATGGAACTAGAAAAAAATCAACCTGATGTTTCGTATCAGGGCAATATATTCAACAGATTCAGATAAAAAGTCAGATGAATTTAACATGGGTCATTCAGGTTGTTAGCCTTCTATTCTATTCTTCTCAATTCATATGGTTTTTGCTTTGATCTTCTGTTTCCTTTTTCCTTGGAGCACACCTTTTCACAGTTCTTTCGTTAAACAATTATATTTCTACCCACTATTTGGTACATACAGTGCTTCTCAAAAGTCCCTTCCCCCCTCTTATTTTTGGAACGATTATACATAAACAAGTGAAATTTGGAAACTGAATATTGAAGGTTGTGATGATAGATGACGAGATAGTCAAAGATGACGTCACAAGGCCATTGTGACCAATAATTTTAAGTGGAATCCTACGGCAAGCGACACCTCTTTTAAAAGGTATCGAAAAAACCTATTCAATGATACTAATTTTGTTTGTGTTTATGGCAGTTTTGGCAACTCGCAAAATTCCAAATTCAAGCCCTGCCTCTGGATAGTTGTCAAATAAGCTGACGTTTTTGTTAGTCTCCCTAATTCGACGTTTTTGTAATTGTCCAAGTTTTTGTAGATTTAATAATTTGTGTATTGTTGATCGAACGTTTAACTGTTTTAGCAGCTTTTGGTACTCCTTATATTTTTGTACATTTTAATAATTTGTTAAACTGTTGTGAGCCGAACGTTTAAGTGCTTCAAGAAGCGAAATGGTACGTGCTTTAGGTGATAAAGTAGCAGCGATCCTAATTCTTGGTGAAACTGGACAAAATACTCATGCAGCAGAACGCATTTTTAATGAGAGGTTTCCCGATCGCCCCGTTTCGAGGACTTATTTAAGGGAGCTTCTTCGTAAGTTTGAAACAACGGGTAGTATTGATGATGCGAAACGATCTGGCAGACCACAAATTTCTGATGAGAAAAAAATTCATATACTGTCAGAAGTAATAGTTAATCCTACTTCTTCAACAACTCACGTTGCATCTACCTGTGAAGTCAGTCGAAGTACAGTACACAGGGTGTTGAAAAAAAAACAAATTTCATCCATACAAATTAAAAATGGTTCATCAACTCCTCAGACGACGACCCAGACCGAAGATATAATTTTGTGAAAATATGGAAACTAAAATTAACCAACAGCCAGACTATGTCAGAACAATTTGTTTTAGTGATGAAAGTACTTTCTATCTGAATGGAAATGTAAATGCACAGAATGTGAGGTATTGGAGTGACGCAAATCCTCACCTGTTTCGTGAAACACATACCCAATTTCCCCAGAAAGTGAATGTTTGGGCAGGTATCCTGGGAAACCACATCGTTGGGCCCCTTTTTTAAATACTAATTTAACTGGTGAGGTTTATCTGGAGCTGTTGCAAAACGCAATAGAACCGTTAATCCTTGAAATTTTGGAAGATACTCCAGATGAATTCGGCAATTTGGAAATAACATTCCAACAGGATGATGCTCCTCCACACTATTACGGTGCAGTAAGACGGTATTTGGATGAGGAGTATCGTGGTAGATGGATTGGACGACGAGGTTCAACGGAATGGTCAGCTCGATCACCGGACCTCACACCTTGGGATTTTTTTATGAGGGGGTACCTCAACAATATTGACGTTTTAAAACAACGTATTGTTGCAGAATGTGAGGCTGTTTCCTCAGACACATATGCAAAAGTACGAGAAGAGTTTAAAAATAGGATATTTCACTGTCAGGAAGTAGATGGAGGTCACTCCGAGCAATTTCTTTGAGTAGATACTGATTCTTAAATCTGTAATTAATATCATACTGAATGGAATTTAAATTTGATGTTTACTTATGAGCCATTAAAACTGCCATAAACACAAACAAAATTAGTATCATTGAATAGATTTTTTCGATACCTTTTGAAAGAGGTGTCGCTTGCCATAGGGTTCCATTTAAAATTATTGGTCACAATGGCCTTGTGACGTCATCTCTGACGATTTCGTCATTTATCATCACTAGTAGGGAAGGTTACCACCTTTAATATTCAGTTTCCAAATTTCACTTGTTTATGTATAATCGTTCCAAAAATAAGAGGGGGGGAGCGGACTTTTGAGAAGCACTAGATTCATTCCGCTGCTATTTGATACATACATTACATGACAATATTGAAAAATGTGTTTACTGTCCAAATTATTCCATCAATTTCTTTTTCATGATATGGTTTCTTTCACTAAATATGTTAAATACTCAAAATTTATACGATACATCTTAATACATATGCTGAGATTCTTTGCAGGATGACCAAATACTGTACGATTTATAATAAATTTCACCAAATATACTGCTGCTCTTTGATGTTTAAGATACAAAGTGGTGAAACACATTTGACAGTTTTTTCTTTCATGTTTACAAATTCCATAGCTCACTCTGAAAATTGCTTTCAACGCTTCGACGAACTACAAGAATTTGTTCAATTACTTCCAGTTCCGGTAGCACAAAAACATACTTAAATAATAAATTATAAAAAAATACTACTTCGCCTATTATTTTTACACAACTAAAAGAAATAATAAGCATATTCAATATGACTTCCATTCTTTTACTTCATTTTTATTCTCAAATACTAATGCAGTAATAAAAATCTAATTCAAATTTAATCTTATTCTCAACCTGGGTTACGAGATTAATAAATAAAAGGGAGTAAATTTATACTATACTACTAGTCCCATAGACTACTCCAAACAGTTAATTTTTTTTTCTCAAACTGTTTCCTCCTCTGTAGTTATCACAAATTATGAAATGTAATTTGAATAATATTTAATTTTACCTCTATTCATCTCTATTCATTGTTCAACTAGTATTAGACAATAACAACTAAAAGTAAATGAATACCTAAAATTTCAGTGAATGCCAAGTAGTGCATAAAACTTCATATTTTGTTTATATGATACTTTTCCTTTTTCTGTTTGAATCTGAAATATAAATGTCGTATTATTTCTTTCGCATATGTTTTACACCTTATTTTACGAGAATGCGAGGATAATGAACAGAAGGAAATAAATACCTGAAAATATATTAATATCATAGGTAACCAAACAAAAAAGTTGAACAATATTTTCAAGAGATGATTTCAAAAAATCTAAAAGGATTGCTTTAACTCCTACAATAATCAATTATTGTTGGTTATATTGAATATGCAATTGTTATAAACAATATTATTAGGATTTACTGTTGATTCTTGTCAATGTTGAACTTCGGTACTAACTTCTATGAAATGTCGCGGTTATAATTTTCCCTGGTATTAAACAAATGCTCACTCCTCATGACGTGAATTATATTTTGATGATGATCAACATCCATCTGAAGGTACGACTTTAAGAACTCTGAATTACTGTGACTCGTTATCCTAATAATTTATTTCTCCTGAAAGCCACTTTTTGCTAGAATGGAAACTGCTGTGGCACTTGCTCAATGATTTGTTACTTTTACCTTCTTGACATCAGTTCCAATTTTAGTTGCGGATTCTTTTAACCACGAAAAAATCGTGTTCTTGCTGAAGTAACGTATTTGTTTCTAATAATCCTTGGATGACAAATGACCTATCAGAAGCCACAAAAAAAAAATAGAAACTTCATATAAATGGTATCGCCTCGGTGTGTAATGTACTATATAATTATTGATACCATGCACCCCACGCTTTTTCTTGAATAATTTTTTTTTTCTTATTTTCTATTTTTTTAGTCTGGTTTTCTATAAAAGCGTGTTCTTTAGTTTTTTCAAACTATTATTTATTTCCTACTTTTTAGTGTGGTTTATTTATAAAAACTATAATTTTTTTGCAAATAAAAAAATGGAATAATCTTATCAAATCAGGTAATCATAATCTCCGACCCCAAAAACCCCCCCATACCAATTTTGAATAGAATCAGACAATAATCACAAAACTCGGCCGCCATTTCGAAGCCGCCATCCTGAATTTTCCAATTTTTAGAAGAATCATAATATTCGACTCCAAAAACCCCCACATACCAATTTTGAATAAAATCAGACCATAATCACAAAACTCGGCCGCCATCTTGAATTTTCCAATTTTTACAAACGAATCATAATATTCGACCCCAAAAACCCCCACATACCAATTTTGAATAGAATCAGACCATAATCACAAAACTCGGCGCCATTTTAAAGCCGCCATCTTGAATTTTCCAATTTTTACAAAAGAATCATAATATTCGACTCCAAAAACCCCCACATACCAATTTTGAATAGAATCAGACCATAATCACAAAACTCGGCCGCCATTCTTGAATTTCCAATTTTTACAAACGAATCATAATATTCGACCCCAAAAACCCCCACATACTAATTTTGAATAGAATCAGACCATAATCACAAAACTCGGTCGCCATTTTAAAGCCGCCATCTTGAATTTTCCAATTTTTACAAAAGAATCATAATATTCGACTCCAAAAACCCCCACATACCAATTTTGAATAGAATCAGACCATAATCACAAAACTCGTCCACCATTTTGGAGCCGCCATCTTGAATTTTTCAATTTTGACAAAAGAATCATAATTTACGACCACGAATACTCTGAGATACCAAATTTGAAGCGAATCGGACCATAATCACAAAACTCGGCCGCCATTTTGAAGCCGCCATCTTGAATTTTCCAATTTTGACAAAAGAATCATAATTTCGACCCCAAAACCCTCAGATACCAAATTTTGAATCGAATCGGACCATAATCACAAAACTCGGCCCCATTTTGGAGCCGCCATCTTGAATTTTTCAATTTTACAAAAGAATCATAATTTCGACCACAAAACCCTCAGATACCAATTTTGAAGCAATCGGACCATAATCACAAAACTCGTTCGCCATATTGGAGCCGCCATTTTGTTTTTTCTTCACACAAAAATTTCTTAATGCATTGTCACCGGAATTATGTACACCTGCTGAATTTCAAATCATTCGGACGTCTGGAAGTGGGTCAAAATCGTGCCCAAAGGAGTCGGTTACAAACAAACAAACAAACAAACATACAAGTGAAGGTAATATAAAGCGTGTAAAAATGGTCCTAACCAAGAAAATGAAAAACATATAATGAATTCAAAAACACTTTCGAAAAACTAGTAGAAAAAGCGAAAGCGGAATATAACCAAAATGAATATAATGCAAACAAAATGGATGCATCGAAATTATGGAAATCAATAAATCAATTGACAAATAAAAAAACACGGAAAAAAAAAAAACTAAACAATGGGCGCATAACGAATGATAACAAAGAAATCGCAGAATCATTCAATTACTTTTTATATCAGTAGGAGAATAGTTAGCAAATAAAATAAAAAAGGCACAAAATATTTCTTGAAAACGAACAAAAACCTGGTCCATTCCTTATTTCTACAAGATGTCAATGATGCTGAAATATACAATATAATTATTTCACTAAAGAAGAAAAAGTCACCAGGATTAGATGATCTGAGGGCGGAACATCTAAAAATAAGTATTAATGAAATAACAGCCTCAATAACATACCTAATCAATAAGTCGTATAAAGACAGATACTGCCCAACGGCCTTTAAAAAATCAGTTGTTAGATCAATTCACAAAAATAGAGAGACTAACTATCGCCCCATTTCGTTAATATAAACCTTGTCAAAAATTTATGAGAAAGCCTTAAAAAAAGGCTAGTTGATTTCTTTGAAAAATACAATATTTTCTTCTCATAAACAATATGGATTTCGACAAGAAAAATCTACGCAAGATCCACTATCAACGGTGCTCAATGGAATAGTTAGAAATATTGATAAAAAACATCTACCCTTTGTATTATTATAGATCTGGCACAGGCGTTCGATGCGGTTAGCCACAATAAACTACTCGAAGTTTTGAAAGGAAACGGTATAACGGTATCAGAGAAACACCATATTTACTTTTCAAAAGTTATCTTGAAAAGAGACAACAATGTGTCAAAGGTGGTGACATCATCAGTGAATTCAAAACAATGAAATATGGCGTTCCCCAATTAACCATATTGGGAACAATCTCTATCTGAATGATATATTTGAAACAGGGTTTGAAAGCTACATAGTGAGTTTCGCAGATGATACAGCGGTAATATATAGAGGTAATACCTGGCAAAATTTAAAATCAATTGCAGAAAATGACTTCTTTAAAATAATGGAATAGTTCAATAGAATGTAGATAAGACTAACTATATTCCCTTCACTTCCTATACAAAATACTTACCTAACTTCAATGCATTGACCATTCCGAAGTAAAATGAACAACCGATCACTATTACCTCTGCTAGAAACAACAAAAATCTTGGTGTATATATTGATACTAACCTGAAATGGGATGTTCATATTCACTTCTTATTGAAAAAACTGAGAACGATACTATACAAAATAAAAATTCTCACCTCCATCTATAACACCGAACTGCTGCATATAATTTATTTCTCATTAATAGAAAGTCATTTAACCTACGGTAATATAGCATGGGGGGCAGCCCTGAGAACTCACATAACAGGACTTGAAACTATCCAAAAATATATAATATACCAAAAACACAAAAAGTTCCCAACAGAAAATTTCAAAAATGTTTGATATACGGTATATAGGAAGGTTACCATTTATCAACACTCATGAAAAGGTGAACTGTTACCGATAGAACACCACTACAACACCAGATATAGGAATGTAAAGAATTATTTCATCATTAAATCAGAAAACATATCATACAGAGAGCTTACTTTCATTTTGGACCGAAATTTTTCGACTCCCTTTGACAAACACTAATGCAAATGATACCACAGATCCCATTCAAAAGAGAACTGAAAAACTATGTTGAACACCCCAAGAATCGACATCCATCGACTTGTAGAAAACATTTTATAGAGATCCCATATTATTCATTCATACATATTTAGTGATATTAAGATGTTTGTATTTTCACAATCCTTGTGTGTACCTAAGTATTAATATATTATGTATGTATGTGAAGATTTTGGTGCATGAAGATCAACCATATAGTTATCAAGTAGTACAACATGCCTTCTCTGTCCACATATCCGCTTGTTTTGCAATCTGCTACCCACTCAACTGGCTCGCATACTCCAATAATGTCCCCTTTCCGGATTCTTACTCCATCAGGGAATACATTGGCAATTCTCACAGGGATGTCTTGTTTTGTCCTAATCAGAGCTCGTGCAAGTTATAATTTGCTGGGGGATTCTTCACATGGCTGTATTATTCAAACGCAGCACCCAGGGTCTTACTCCAATGGGGCCTCAACAATCTTCTCAGAAGAATCAGGAATCCTGACAGTTTTGGCTACCCGCAATTTCCCAGAATGCCCCCTTCCAGATGGTGTGGTTAAAATAAATTATTCTCCTCCAAATTTCATGGTTTTCTGCTCACCATCGAAAAAAAAACAATAATCACCGATCAAATCCATCCCAAGAATGAATCCACATCTGCTACAAAAACTTTTTCCATTATTCGTAGTCTTCCGAAGGTTGATGTGATGTCCGCTCCTCCTCGTATAGGTGCATTCTCTCCAGGGACCATTCGTAGGACGCAATTGGATGTGAGCGGCCTCACGCTATCCGGTTCTAGGATACCGCTGCGACCAGGGATACTGAGGCACCCACCATATGACGTCTCTTTGGTTCACCTTTCCTCTGATGGACAAGCTGGTTCTTCTTATCCTGTTGACGTAGATGACCCTGGGGCTGATCGCTAGCCAACATGCGCCCCGATATGCTGGCTAATTTTAGTTTTTCTGGTACCTGTCCGAGGACTCTCTAGATATGTCTGTCCTCGCAGGTGAGTTAGAACGTGGGGGTATCCTGGCAGGTGATGACGATCTTGGTGGTATCCTCACCCTACAATATCTCTTGAAATGTCCACTCCTACCACATCTGAAGCAGTTTCCTTTTGGTTGATTGGTAGGGCTGTTATTTCTGAGTACCAATTTTTCTATTATTCTGCCCAGCATGTGTATTATTTTGTCACCTTGTGTATCTTTCTGAGGTGGCTCTTCGATTGATACTGCCCTCACTTTCGGCCTTGAAGTGTTGAAAGCCGCTTCCACTTCCAAGGAACGAACTAGGGCTTCACTGCATTCCTTGAAACTTGCTAGCCTTAGGGTCCTTTGTATTTCAATGTCCCTCAATCCATCAATAAATATCTGCACTGCCCAACTGTTCTTTGAAATCCTTGGTGGCATCTGGATAGGCAAGCTGAATAAATCTTTACACGTCTGCTTCAAACTCCTGCAGACTCTCACCCGATTTATGCACACGTGTTTTCAACTGTGCAGTTGCAGTTGCAGGTCCCCTCAAAGCCACTATAAGTGTCGTTGCCTTTTTTTCGTCGTCCCATCCATTGGCCGATGCCGCCGCTTCAAACTGTTTTCGATATAGGGACCATGGCCACTGTCTATTAAAAGTAGGTGGTTTCACGGAATTGTGCAATGTGGCAACCCTGTCGCGGTGGTTTCGGATTTTCAGTGGAGCAGTTTCCTCTTCTAGTTCTTCTCGTACCGCCCATACTTCTTGTTTCGCTCCTTCACGTGCCACCAAAATTTCTTTTTTCGCCTCTTCTCGTACCGCATCAACTTCTTCCTTCAGTCCTGCGATTTTCCCTTCGAGTTTTTGAAACATCCACTCGAATAATAATCTCTGTTGCTCTTGCTGTTCCTTCTCTTCTCCTCTTGTTTTTCTCTTTTTCGTCGTTCCTCCTCCTTCTGCCGACGTTCCTCTCTGTTTAGTCTTCCTTTTTTCTGTTGTTTTTCTTTCTGTCGACGTTTCTCTTTCTCTTGTTTTTCTCCTAATTTTTTTTCCGGCATTCGTCTCTACTGCTCGGCAAACTGTTGTTTAATCATTTCCATCATGGCATTCATCTCATAATAGGGTGTATTTCTCGTATTCACCATTAATTGTCCTCGAAAATTCACTAAAAATACACACTTCTGACGCCAATCTGGGGCCCAAAAATAGTCCGATAATTTCAATTACAGTTAAATACTATACTCTAACAATACAATACATGTCCACAATTACAATGCATACAAATATTCACAAGACTGATTTCTGACTGTCTGCCGACTTCTGACTGACTTCTACCGGATATGACCCGCTATATATGGGACGGCCGAAAATTTCAGACCAATGTCGATCGGAAATGTTCCATAACGTCATCACTAACTGTCGAATTTCTTCTCGAATCTTCGAATGGCAGTTATGGATCATTTGGAGCATGGCACCATCGGTAACATCCGGTTCTCGAATTTTCCAATGACGGTTAACATGTGGAGCATGATGTCATCGGCAACCAGCACAGGGGCTTACCAAGGGTATTTTCGTGATTTCCGTACCAATATTATTTGATTTCACTGCATCGATATTCAAGAAATGCAATGGAGACATTTTCAACGATCAAATCTTCAATAATTATCTAATCGGTAGGATTGGAAGAGTGGTACAGCGGATATCATTGGCGTAAAATTGCGCATTACACATCAAATTATTCGTATTTATGCTGATTAGCAAGCGGCCAAGGAGAGATTCTTTCGGAACATCACTTTGCAAGTTATATCCTATGAGACTAATAGCATTGGCTGAGAAAGCAACTAAGTGCAAAATGGAAATCAAAATCGCAGGATTCATGGTATTGAATGCACTTGAAGGCCTTAGAAAAGTTAAGAAATAATAAAACTGTTTTTTCTGCATCTGTAGCCCTTACGATTCTGTTAACAATATTGCAATATGGTGCAATTATACCTTGATCTAAACCCAGATTGTTTCCGTGAAACAAATAGAATACTTCTCAAGTTGAAGTCTTATCTGATTAATCATAATTTCTCAATTACTTTCGATATTCAATGGACGTAGATATAACTTTTTTGGGCACTGCAGTAATTCGTGATACTTTCCAAGTATCAGGCAAAATATTTTTCAACAAACAAGTGTAAAATTCCAATTTCGTAATCTTTCTCATGATATATTTCTGCAATTTTGTTTGTTTTGCAAAATTCTAAGTAGTTTTTTCTATACTCAATACTTCGTCATTTGCGAGACTCACTTTATTATTGACAACTTCAATACAGTATACAGTTTCAAATGGTGCATATACTGGATATTATTTATTTATCAAATATCTATACGTTTCTCAAAATGACCTATTTTCGGGTTTCTTTGAATTCCTTCAGACCCAATTTGCAAGTAGTGGGACAGTGATCCGAAATATTGGATGCATCCCTGGTATCCCAAGTAGAAGTAGATTCATCATTCGATGTCAATATTATATTGAGGAGGCTGTATGAGTTGTTTTTGTTGAAGTATCAATAATTTGCTGTGAGTTTCAGGGATCTATAATTTCTGAAAAAATCGGAGTGCTTTGACTATTCAGATCTAAAATAAGAATTAATAGTACCTCCACAGATAAATCGACCACAGGATATACTTAATGCTGATAGCGAATCATCCAATGCATTGGGAAAGTCATTCAAACTGCTTTTGATGGTCGGTGAAGGTTCCTATTGGGTATTTTCTTTTGCTAATTGCCTCCAGTGTTGTTAGGAATATTCGTGCGATTGAAACTATTGAATCACAATTTATAAGTTATCGAAATACAGTTCCACGTTGTCACCCCCAGAACCCCTTCAATTGTTTACCGTAAATACAAAATTATGGAAAAAGTATTTCTGCCCTCATTATTTTCAGTACGAGAAAAATAGTAGTCTCGAAAGCAAAATATGATATTTACGGTGTATTAGTCAATTTTTTTTTCGTTTTGCTTTGTCAGGCCATAGACCACCAAGAAAGTGAAAATACTCAGCGAGTGGTATTTCTTAATCCCAAAAATATAACAATGCTGTCGGTAGTTTCCAATACCACTCATCTTTTGGCTGAAATAGTTCATTTATTTATTGCCCTGACATATCTGGTATTCTTCTAAAATCAACGGCACCATAACATAACCGACAGCTGACAGAACCGAATGAATTATATTCACAAAAAATACGGTTAGAGGTTCACAACAATACCAAAGTATCAATATTGTCAAACAGACACGTTGAAAACGACATCATCAAAAAATTAAAGCATAAACTTCATGCTTTAATTTATCTGGCAACGTTTCCAATACAAAAGCCCTTAATGTTTGTAAGCTTTCTAGCGAAACGGTTCACATTTATCACTCAATTTATCCGGAATGACCCTCTTATTTACAGAGACAAGACTAAAAACAACAAAAGAACGCAATGAATTCAATCTGCATTCATAGATTTTTCGGAAACGTTACGAATCGTTTATCCATGGTCGAATGCACTCCTAACGAGAGTGAGTGCCATTAAAGGTAGTTCGGGTTGAATGAGCGGGATGTCTGTTACTTGGGGAACCGGAGAAACTGCCAAGATTTTGTCGAAAGAACAATTATCACTATTATTTTTCACTCTATATTATTGACAGTATTTATGTCGGTACTTTCCTATACTCAAGGGAGCAGTGAGGCACTAATGATTGGTTGAGGAATTAGTGTTAGGTGATATAATAGTATGAGGCACCGTTTTCGCCAAACGTAGTTATTCTCATATATAGGGTGAAATCTAACTTTTTACACAACCGCTAACATATTCGATAGTCCATAAAAAAATAGAGAAAATTTTGGTTTATATTTTTAGGATGAGTCCTTATTAGGGCAGAAAAAAAATATGTTTCATCTACCAAAACTTCGCGGTTCCCAAAATTTTCGTTTTTTTTTAATTCTTACCCACTTAATTTCGTTATGAAATGGCATTATACAGCAGTCATACATAGGTGTGCAAGAAGTAAGACCCTGAATATGTTCTTCACAGAAATATATTGTTTGATCAATATACAGGGTGTAACTGAATAAGTGTAAAACATTTGAGGAGGTGATTCCTCATCGAAAAAAAGATAGGATCTTTCATATAAAGAAACTTCATTGGAGCATCCCTTGTTAAGATACAGCCCCTTAAAGGGGGTACATAAAATTTGTATAACAATTTTTTTCACAAGCACTGAAAAAGTTACAATATTGAAATTAACCTGACGTTTTGTACTACCAAAAAGACACTTAGCCAGTAATTTATTTGGTTTACCCCATGGTTGTAAGGGGTGAAAAACGCAACCCCTAAAATTTATTTCCAATGTAACTTTTTGTCTTATCATTTGTTTACCATTTAAAAATTTATTTCCGATAGCCTGTTTCATTCTAAACAAAAAATGTCTCTTGGGTTTTTTGCCCAAAATAAACCAGTAAGCAGCAAAACATTATTTTACCAACAACTACAGAGATACATCGTCATAAATGCGAAAATACGAAACTAATCTATCTAGTAGGTCGCTATTAGCGATAGTGACAATTAAATTGGTATGACGCTGTCAGTTTGGGAATTTTCGAAATTGAATTAATACTAATTGTGTGTTGTTGTTCTGTTCTTAATTTGTTACTTTAATAATTCACTTGTTAATAAAATGGCATACACAAATGAGGAAATGGCTGATATGCATTACGTTTACGGTCTGTCGCAGGAATGGGTTAGAAGCTTCTAGAAGATATGCTGAAATGTATCCTCAACGGCAGCATCCTTCACATAGAATATTTGCTCGACTTCATCAACGATTACGAGAATATGGTTCATTCGACAAAAGAACGCAGGATTGTGGTCGCCATCGAGAAATACGAACACCACAGCTTGAGGAAGCAGTACTTAATTTGATTGAAGAACAACCTACTACCAGTACTAGAAAGATTGCTTTCCAGCTAAATGTTGATCATATGACGGTATTTCGAATTTTAAAGGAACAACTCTTATACCCTTACCATCTGCAACGAGTACAGGCACTGTTACCGCGAGACTTTCCGAACCGTCTTGAATTTTGCAATTGGATGCTGGAAATGATTAGAAGAAATTGTGACTTTCTGAAGACGATAGAATTCACAGACGAATGTAGTTTTTCTCGGGACAAGATTATTAATTTTCATAATTACCACATATGGGCTGATGAAAACCCTCACGCTATTGTCGAAACTAGCCATCAAGAACAGTTTCTCTTAACGTGTGGCTCGGAGTTATTGGGAATGATTTAATTGGGCCTCATTTTCTACCTCCTCGATTAAATGGTGAGGCATACGTTCAATTTTTAAGAGAAGTGCATCCAGTACTGCTGGAGGAAGTTCCTTTGGGGCGTCAGAAGGGATATGGTTTTTATGATGATGGGGCTCCCGCCCATTTTAGTCAAGTAGCACGTCAGCATTTAACTGAAACATATGCAAATCAGTGGATAGGTCGAGGAGGACCACATAAATGGCCCGCTCGATCCCCGGATCTCAATCCTCTCGATTTCTATTTGGGGCCATTCACAGCATTTGGTATATCGTACTCCTGTTCGCGATGTAGAGGACTTAAGAAACCGCATCATCGATGCGTGCAGGGTAATCAGAGAGACTCCAGGAATATTTGAGCGAATACGTGGCTCAATGCGCCGACGTCTAGACGCATGCGTAATGTTTGAAGGTAGACATATTGAACATTCACTATGATTTCTACATGTTGTGTGTTTTGTTATTAATAACTTAGTTTTGTTTATTACCCTTTAATCGTTTAATGCAGGTACTAACTACAAAATAACAATAAATCCAGTTCGCATTTATGACGATGTATCTCTGTAGTTGTTCGTAAAATAATGTTCTGCTGCTTACTGGTTTATTTTGGGCAAAAAACCCAGGAGACATTTTTTGTTCAGAATGAAACAGGCTATCGGAAATAAATTTTTAAATGGTAAACAAATAATAAGACAAAAAGTTACATTGGAAATAAATTTTAGGGTTGCGTTTTCACCCTTACAACCATGGGTAAACCAAATAAATTACTGGCTAAGTGTCTTTTGGTAGTACAAAACGTCAGGTTAATTTCAATATTGTAACTTTTTCAGTGCTTGTGAAAAAAATGGTTATACAAATTTTATGTACCCCCTTTAAGGGGCTGTATCTTAACAAGGGATGCTCCAATGAAGTTTCTTTATATGAAAGATCCTATCTTTTTTTCGATGAGGAATCACCTCCTTAAATGTTTTACACTTATTCAGTTACACCCTGTATATATATATACATATACAGAGTTGGCCATTGAAAACGAAATAGCGGCTATGTAGGTCGGCAGAACCGAATTATATAAAAACGCTCGGACACGTCAACTACATTTTCGAGGGGGACATCGTTCGCGATGAAATTCACCCGAAATACATTCCATCCCTCGGAGCTGTGACCGCCACCCCTAAATTTTTAAATGGCAACATATGGCAAGTGACACCTCATTTGAAAGGTATTTTCCTTCTTAACAACAAACAACAAAAATATATTAATTCTATCGATTCGTTCTCGAGATATAGGAACTTGAAGTTGGGAAATCACTTTTTATTCACTCAGTCAATAAAAATAACATCTAACAATGCAACTGTTTGAAGATAATTATCATTGTCAAGGAATTAAATGATCTAACTGTTTACCAACAAATAACATGCAATTCCGTTTCAAATTTTTATTTCATCCTCATTTACTTGATCGAAAATTTTTTAAAGTTCTTAAGAATCGATAAAAAGACGTTTTCTCTACAGAGCCGCTGTTTCGTTTTCAATGGCCCACTCTATATATACAGTGCTTCTCAAAAGTCCGCTCCCCCCCTCTTATTTTTGAAACGATTATACATAAACAAGTGAAATTTGGAAACTGAATATTAAAGGTTGTAAACTTCCCTACTAGTGATGATAGATGACGAAATCGTCAAAGATGACGTCACAAAGCCATTGTGACCAATAATTTTAAATGGAACCCTACGGCAAGCGACACCTCTTTTAAAAGGTATCGAAAAAAACCTATTCAATGATACTAATTTTGTTTGTGTTTATGGCAGTTTTAATGGCTCATTAGTAAACATTAAAATTTAAATTCCATTCAGTATGATATTAATTACAGATTCAAGAATCAGTATCTACTTAAAGAAATTGCTCGAAGTGACCTCCATTTACTTCCTGGCAGTGAAATATCCTATTTTTAAACTCTTCTCGTACTTTTGCATATGTGTCTGAGGAAACAGCCTCACATTCTGCAACAATACGTTGTTTTAAAACGTCAATATTGTCAGGTTCAGTGGCGTAAACCTTCGATTTAAGGTACCCCCACAGAAAAAAA
The DNA here is from genome assembly GCA_018342105.1 of Gonioctena quinquepunctata. Taxonomy (NCBI): domain Eukaryota; kingdom Metazoa; phylum Arthropoda; class Insecta; order Coleoptera; family Chrysomelidae; genus Gonioctena; species Gonioctena quinquepunctata. The sequence goes on along the minus strand of JAFIRS010000020.1, from coordinate 932,884 downwards.
TCCAAAGGTGTGAGGCCCAGTGATCGAGCTGGCCATTCCGTTGACCCTCGTCGTCCAATCCATCTACCACGATACTCCTCATCCAAATACCGTCTTACTGCACCGTAATAGTGTGGAGGAGCACCATCCTGTTGGAATGTTATTTCCAAATTGCCGAATTCATCTGGATTATCTTCCAAAATTTCAATGATTAACGGTTCTATTGCGTTTTGCAACAGCTCCAGATAAACCTCACCAGTTAAATTAGTATTTAAAAAAAGAGGCCCAACGATGTGGTTTCCCAGGATACCTGCCAAACATTCACCTTCTGGGGAAATTGGGTATGTGTTTCACGAAACAGGTGAGGATTTGCGTCACTTCAATACCTCACATTCTGTGTATTTCCATTTAGATAGAAAGTACTTTCGTCACTAAAACAAATTTTTTTGAAATAATCTGGCTATTGGTTAATTTTAGTTTCCATATTTTCACAAAATTCTAGTCTTCGGTCTGGGTCGTCGTCTGAGAGTTGATGAACCATTTTTAATTTGTATGGATGAAATTTGTTTTTTTTCAACACCCTGTGTACTGTACTTCGACTGACTTCACAGGTAGATGCAACGTGAGTTGTTGAAGAAGTAGGATTAACTATTACTTCTGCCAGTATATCAATTTTTTTCTCATCAGAAATTTGTGGTCTGCCAGATCGTTCCGCATCATTAATACTACCCGTTGTTTCAAACTTACGAAGAAGCTCCCTTAAATAAGTCCTCGAAACGGGGCGATCGGGTAACCTCTCATTAAAAATGCGTTCTGCTGCATGAATATTTTGTCCAGTTACACCAAGAATTAGGATCGCTGCTACTTTATCACCTAAAGCACGTACCATTTCGCTTCTTGAAGCACTTGAACGTTCGGCTCACAACAGTTTAACAAATTATTGAAATGTACAAAATGATTGGAAGTACCAAAAGCTGCTAAAACAGTTAAACGTTCGATCAACAATACACAAATTATTAAATGTACAAAAAATTGGACAATTACAAAAACGTCGAATTAGGGAGACTAACAGAAACGTCAGCTTATTTGACAACTATCCAGAGGCGGAGAAAGATAGGAGCTTGAATTTGGAATTTTAGTATTAACTGATTTAATTCATCACAGCTTTGCGTTTTTCAAAAGCGAGTTGCCAAAACTGCTATGAACACAAACAAAATTAGTATCATTGAATGGGTTTTTTCGATACCTTTCAAAAGAGGTGTCGCTTGCCGGAGGGTTCCATTTAAAATTATTAGTCACAATGGCCTTGTGACGTCATCTTTGACGATTTCGTCATCTATCATCACTAGTAGGGAAGTTTACAACCTTTAATATTCAGTTTCCAAATTTCACTTGTTTATGTATAATCGTCCCAAAAATAAGAGGGGGGGGAGGGGACTTTTGAGAAGCACTGTATATATATATATATATATATATATATACAATAACAGTGTTGACATTGAAACAATAGCACACGCAAAAAAACTAGACACTAGAACTCATACTAAACAAACAAATTAAGAAAAAAATATGGATAATGACCGACATATTTGTACTATTCAATAATTCATATGAAGTATTTCCAGTCAGTCTGGAATACTGCAGTTTCTCAGCGCCTTATATAGTACACAGAAATATATGATTTGAATCTGAATGATATGCAACCGACCCTACACGCGCATACTGTTGGTTACTTTCAATCACAGCCCAGTTCACACTTCATCGCATTCTACTACGCTGGTCGTGAATACTATAGAACCATAGGTAGAACCCGTGCAGGACCGGGCGCAACAAATTCTTGTTGCATTATTTTTCTCTTATTTTAAAACGTTTGCAATTTGGATATATAACTGGAAATCATAGAACCCTAGAATTCCTAGACATTCCATAGAATATCTAAAACATTCAGGCAATGTGTAAAAATTATTAAGCTCATATTTTAGCTAGGCATTTCGTACAATGCCACACGCATACGGGGCAATTTGTTTAATAATTATTTGAGGGATAATCGAAAATTATTGGGTGAAGATGATGTTCCAGATCGAAATATGACACTCCGATCTGTTGTAAACATACAATCCACAGGAACGAGATTCCTTAAATGCAGCTGTAAACAGCACTGTGACACTAAGAGGCTCTTATGTCTCAAAAAAAAACATCAAATGTACAAAATGTCACAACAGTTCTTCATGTGAAAATTAGTAATCAGATTAATTATCGAATTGACACTTGACTGATCTTTGACTGAATTTGAAAAAATATATCATTCAGTGAAATACATTTTCAATATCCCATTGATTTGTCATTTCATATTTCACCTAATCCTTTAGTGGCATTCTATAGAATTATAATAATAATGATATTTATTTACCATAAATCACAAAAAACAATAGAACTAAGTACATTTACAATTTGTGGATAAATGAATATAGAAATCCCACAGAAGGATAAACCTGTGCTTGGGATAAAATTTAAAATATTTGCAATTATTACACACATATATGCTCGTATACACACACATACATACACACGTATATACATTCACACACATAGGTATACACATCTACATACTTACTGAAGTACATTATTGGTTTTAAGCATAAGGAAAGAGATATGTTAAATAACTTCACAGTCTCAATTCTTGGTATAAAATCCAAATTACTCCTTTTCATTTCACTTCCTGTATTTTTCATATCAACATATTGCTGTATCTGCATTCTTGGCATCCCAAAATCCAATATTAATATATTTTTTAAATAAGTTAATGCTACTGATTGTTTTGATTTCCAGTGAAATAAGATTTTACAGCCGAGGTGCTAGGTATAAATAAGACCTCTGAAGGGTGTTGCTCTGCGATTTCATCATATAGGAGGAGGCATTCATTTTATTTTTTATTTTTTTTATTTTAGACATAATACATCCAACAGGCCTAAGCCCAATAACAGGAGTATATAATAATAATAATTATAACAATTTGAAGTGAATGGTAAATCAGGAGTAAAAAAGGAAGGTTAGATTAAAAAAAGGAATTAAAAATAATATAAAATAAGTTTATACAGTTGCTTTCTAAATTCATTCAAGTTAGAAAAGAAGATGTCTACAGAGGGTACATTGTTGAGGCTTCTACACATAGTTGAGATTGGACTATTGTAGTGATGCTGTGAATTTGGCATGTCGATTCGAAAAGACAAGTGTGACCTTGACGAAATACGTGGAGTATTGAAATTTAATAGTGATAATAGAGATGTTGAGTCAACTTGGTTATTATCAGTTTGTATACAAATATGATATTTGCTATTTCTCTACGTTTTCTCAGGCTAACAAAATTGAATTCTTCCAATAGTAAATCGTATTCATAGTGATAAATGGGATAAGTGTGGTGTTTCTTGTAGAACAGGAATTTAAGAAATTTCTTTGAACTGATTCAATGGATGATATGTATTTGACGTGGCTAGGGTTCCACACTACATTACAATATTCAAGTTTGCTGCGAACTAAACAGTAGTAGATAGAGGAAATAGCCCTGAGATTTGAAAATTCTTTACAATTACGTATTAAAACCCAGAGTTCTTCTAGCATTGCTTATTATTTTTCAATGTGCTGATTAAACGTAAGTTTGGTATCAAAGAGAACACCTAAGTCTTTGCATTCATTCACTCGTCTTAGGATACCATCACCGATTCTATAGTCATATATAACGGAGAAACTTTTCTGGAATAGCTCATAATTTTGCATTTATCAACATTCAAATATAACTTATTCGCCGAGCACCAGTCCGATAAGAGATTAAATCGTGCTGGAGACGAAAGCAATCGGTAGTGTCTGAGTTTCTGTATATATTTTCATATCATCAGCAAAAGTAGTTTACTCGACTGAAAAATAGTACATATTTCATCGATGAATATTAGGAATAGGAGTGGCCTAAGTTCGATCCCTGTGGTACTCCTGAGTAAGCTACGAAATTGGAAGATTTCACACCTTCATATTCAACAAATAGTTGTCTATCGCTCAAGTAGGATTTCAATAGATGCTGAATCTTGGGCGAGAGACCAAAAGCTCCAATTTTAACAATAGCTGATTGTGGATACTGTATCAACCGCTTTACTGAAATCAGTATATATAACATCAATTTGTCGACGGTTATCTAAGGGATTTGATATGAACTGCGTATACGTGCTAAGGTTAGATACAGTGCTACGTGATTTCATATAACCATGTTTGAAATCTGACAGGGATTTACTCACATGTATATAGATGAGATCAAAAGAATAATTTCTGAGTAATTTTGAGAAACCAGAAATTAAGGCTATTGGTCGATAGTTACGAATGTCTTCTATTTTTCCTGATTTGAAGACAGGACAAATACAGGATTGTTTCCATATGGTGGGAAAAGTTTCGGTATTCAGGATGAGGTCATAAATGAAAAGTAGAGGCCTACATAGCAGTTTCACCTGGGATTTAATTAGTCCAGCGGAGACATTATCAGGACTGCATGTCAATTTGTTTTTTAGCTTCTTTGCCGCCGTTAGAATGAGTTCCTTGCTGCTTTTATTGATATGTAAATAATGACTGGAACTGATAGAACATTCGGGAAAGATACGTTCATTTGAGAGGAGAGAATCATGGACATATGCATTGCTGAAGTGTTCAGCAAAGGCGTTGACTATAGATTCGGATGATGTAAGCTTTTCATCATTGATGAACATAAGTCCAGGGATACGAGATTTATTTTTAATTGGTGTTGATGAATGACCAAAACTCACGGGGATTACTAGTCAGGCTATTTTCTGATTTTTTAATGAACTCTGAGTAAGCAAGGTCTATTTCAGTTTTAATGATACGCCGGAGGTGTTTATAACGTTCCAAGTAAAAATTATATTTGCACTTTCTATACATTTTGTGGTAGTGATTTTTTTTTTAATATTATTGATAATGTTTTTGGTAAACCACGTTGGGTATTTGCGAGGATTATTAATTACTAAAGGGGTGCACTGACAAATTACACTTTGTAAGGTAGCATTGAACTCTTCACAAGCTATATCAACATCGGAGATAGATTCTAAATAATTCCAGTTAATTCCGCTAATTTTTTGGGAAAACTTTTGGATGTTAATTTTACGGAAATTGTAACGTTTAGCATCCGATATAAATACCTTCTCAGTTTCACAATCAATTACCAAATTCACAGCAAGACTAGGGTGGTGGACATCAAGTTCAACCAACGGATCAGAGTCAAGTAGCACTTTGCAATCCATATTCTCGGGTGACATAACAAGATCTAAAATTCTACTATTTACATTTTCTATGAAATTGTTCTGTATTAATTTACAATAACTAATGAATGAGTTAAATTTGAGAATTAAATTAGATGATTCATTGGTTTCGTAATATTGCTGTAATTCAGTAATATTGAAATTTCCTAAAACTATTGATTTATTGATACAATCCAAATTTTCCAGAAAGTCAAACAATTCGTCATATCCCGCAAGGGTAGTTCCTGGAGGAATATAAATTACTAGTATAAAAATTGGTGCATTTTTAACAATTATTTTCACACATACGATATCAATAGACTGAATGGGACAGTTTATTTGACAAAATTCCGATTCATGAAAGTCACTATCCACAGCAAGAAGGACACCACCTCCTCTGGTACCATAAGATCTGTCTTTACGATATACCATATAGTTGTTGGGAAATAATTCGGAATTAAAGACACCGTCCCTTAACCAGCTTTCTGTAATAGCAATAATTTTGTGTTCACTTGCCAGAACACTTTTAAAGAATTTGTGTGTTTTCGAATTGAGACCATTGCAATTTTGATAGTATATTGAGGTGGTCATATTACTGATTACATTTGGCGGGTTGGATGTCCAGACTGGTTTTTTTTAATCATGGGGATGCCGTTTCTGTAGAAGATATATGATCCTTCGGCGCCATTTTTGCGCAGGACGAGTTACTTATTGATGTTGAATGTTTTTAAGTTCATATTTATTTTTATGTTTTCTAATTATGCCTTTGTGGAAGAATAGTTGTCTGATGTCTAGAATCGATGTTTTTTGTCCCTATTTGTGGTGAATTAGTTTCAATACTAGTTTTCATATCTGTTCTATATTTTTTATGTGATTAGTGTTTGCTACGCTATTATCACTCAACATTACAATCATTAGCATTATATACATTATCGAGCATAAATAAATTAGTATGAGGTATTATACAGAATGACTATGTTATCTATAGAATAGATTTTCAGTAACACATATAATTACAATGGATCTCTTCACATTGTAACTGCTCTTTCGATTCTGACATGTTTTGTCCACGTTCATGTTTTTCAATATCACAACCTTATCCTCTGATACTCTGATTAGTGCATCCTGTAATTACAATGGCGTAACGATTTTAGCAACCATGCAAAGAGTTTTTCATGGTCCCCACAAAAAAAAATGATTTAACAAAATACTGCTCGTCTAAAAACATTACAAGTGGAATTCTGCTTTGAATGAATTATTTGCAGAGGAAATCATCATACTTACTTTTGTTATATCAGTGGTAAATTGACATGCAGTGTTAACAATAGAAAATGTTATAATAAATCACTAACAAATCGTAATGAAAAAAAAATTAGGTGTGATGATCTGAAAAGTGCTTATTTGGTGTTATGTCGCACATAAAATAGAATTTAAGCTTTTACTTCCTATTATGTCAATCCCAAACATCTACGATTCTCTCACGGTTATAAGTCAACATTTCGCAGAAACAAAAAAAAATACAGCAATGTGAGGTTGCGATATTTTCATATTCTGACAATTTATCGTTCTTATAGAATATATTGTGACATCTGAACGCTATGATTGAATATTTTTAATAACCGACGAAACCAAAAAAGATGAGGTTCTCTAGTCGACGCGTGTATTTTGTATTTTTTTTATGTATAACCACGATTAACTTTTTACTGAGACGTCCGATTCCGATAATTCTTTTTTCAGTGGATAGAATGAACTTTGAAGTTGGTCCCATTTGAATATAAAAGATGAAATCCACCCCTAAGGGTAGCAAAATGGAGGATATTTATCCCTCACCCTCTGAATTCTGGTCCGTTAACCGATTCTATCAGGCATAACTTTGTACTGGATTCTTAGATTTGCATGATTATTTTTTTATTAGAAAGGGTATACCTCATAGTTGATCATATTTGAATTTCGTATGGAATTATCCACCCTTACGGGTAGCAAAATAGGGGATAATTGATTTTTCAGTTGTGAACATTGGCACACATATGTAGTTGACAATGACAGATCGCTACTGTCATTATTTTTGTTCTCCTACATCCGTCACAATCATAATATTTTATGAGAGGATGGAATGATATACGAAGTAATGAAATAAACTAACCAGAACAACAAAAATAATTTATATTACAACAAATAGTAAAAGTAGATAATCATATTATTTAACTGGTAAGGTGGGTGAGTTAGTATTTTGGAAATAAAAAATAGAAAAATGAAAACTTTTTAACAAAAAATTAAACCGACGAAATACGGAAATGAAAAGTAAAAAATAAAATAAACCTTCTTAGTCTCAATAAATAAGCTCCTAAACTAATGTAAGTGACTAATTTTGAGTCGGCGCCAAACGAACAAGCAACGAAGATCATTAAATTACTTCAAAAAAATTATCAGAATGTCACTAGACCAGGGTCGATAATTTTTTAAACAAAAAAAAAATAGTAGGATGAAACCCATTGGAAAAGGAAGAGAATATAACAAAAATGAAAGGAAAAATAATTTACGGGCGATCTGAGATCGGGAAGTGGAAGGGGGTGAGTTTTTAAGGGTAAAAAACAGTTTATCTGGATTTCCGGCCAAAACTACAAGTACTATGGAAAAAAGTTAAATGGCAAAGTTGTAGGTAATAAAAAGATCTACAACTTTGGTATTCACACTTTTTTTACATAATCTCAAAATGTATGTGAAAAATTCAAATAACCAAGTTTTTGGTTTTTTATTTTTATCTTTGACAAAAAAAAATTTTGTTCACCAAATTGAACTTTTTTCCATAGGAAATTGCCGGAAATTGAGATAAACCGCTTTTTACCCTTAAAAACTCACCCCCTTCCACTTCCCGACCTCAGATCGCCCGTAAATTATTTTTCCTTTGATTTTTGTTATATTATCTTCCTTTTTCAGCCCTGGTCTACACCGCGCAACTCGATGCCATCATTTTACGCCTTACCTAATTCATTTGCTTGTTTGTTTGGCGCCGACTCAAAATTGGGTACTCACATTAGTTTAGGAGCTTAGTTATTGAGACTTGGGTTTATTTCATTTTTAATTTTCAGTTCCGTATTTCGTCGGTTTAATTTTTTTTATAAAGTTTTTATATTCTCAGATTTCTATGAAAGTTGAAATAATCATATTTTATATTCATATAAGATTTCTTCTTCATTCAGGAAATGGAAACATCCATATGAAAAAATCGTTATTTTTTATCAATGTATTCTGTCGAAATAGACAATTAAAAATCAAATTGAAAATATTTCCAACCGGAAATGGGTTTTCACTGAAATGATCAGAAACCGCTATCCCTATCAACAAACAAATAGCCTGAAAACGTATTCGGGCAACTTATTCAGCGGATGGCAAGCAACTTATTCGGCACACCCCATCGCTTTTTAATGTTGTGGGAGAAGCAAAAGCGCTCGTTTTTATAGATCACTTTTATTTCGTTCGAATTAATATTCAGGAAAATGCCATTACCGTCAACGGTTGAGTGTCATGAGAGATAATGTGTAGCACTTATCGAAGAGGAGATATACAGGGTCTGCCACAATGTGACGGTATTCACTGTTTAGTCACGTTGTTATGAAATTTTGAATCGATTCTGACTACTAATAATAGTTCCATCTTGAATTTCCTAAATACAATAAAAATTGTATGCAAAATCATTATGCGTGCGACATTTCAAGTCATCAGTGGAAGTAGGAAAAATTCGAATTCCAAAATTCAATAACCACCAACCAGGTGAAGTTGAATTGAAACTTCTAATATAATCAATAGATGGTTTTATAAAATGCTCTCAGATTTGAAGTATTCGTGAGCTCCCTGAAGTTACATATGAGCCTCATTACAGAAACAAAATCTTTTGAATGACAAACATCTTGATTTTTTATGTCGAAGTGAGTCGTAGGCTACCCAATAGTGGGTATGCGCTTTTTTTTAAATATCCGTAAAAATTTTCATAACTTGGTATTCTAAAAAATAAATATACTTGAAGATGCAGAATACAATTGTATGAATTGTTCCCAAATATCGATTCGTCGCATAATTGAATTAAGTATATAATTGCAAACCAACTGCTATGAATTTCTGGGTACAGTCTTACTTTTCATTAAGAGCTAGATTAAGTCCGATATCTACTAAATAAATACGGCATCCTAAGCGTCCCTTTTAGCACTACGAAAAATGTTCATGAAGGTTGCGGAAACATTATTGTTCTTGATAAAAAGATGCACAAGGCCTATATACGGGCTCTACGAAGTTAGATCTAGATATCCATTATATCTCTATAAATTCTCATGAATCATATTTATATTCAAAAAACTATTGGTGGCGTCACCAAAGTAAATTCTGATTCGATTTTATTGTGGAATATCTTAGAAAACTGATTATCTAAACAAAATATACTGTAACGAATCGCGCTTAATTCATTCATTCTCCCTTCAGGAACAGATACCATATTTTTTTAAATTCCTGGGAAACATAAATTGATAAATTCAACAGCCACCACCAACACCGTTGATTTGTTCCTAACTGACAAACATGATGCTCACATAGTCTTCCGTACGTTAATAGGGAACTCTTACCATAAAATATAGTCGTGAGGTTGCATGAGTTCCAGTGAAAGTGATAAAAATTGTTTCAGATTAACTTACGCCAAAGGACTATCGGAAAAGTTCAACAAGGTTCTACAAAATGATATTCCGTCGTTAGCACTATACAATGACAACAAATTGAAAAAAATACTTCCTAGGGTGAAGGATGAGTTACCCAAAGAGTCACAGTCAAAAGTTATATACAAAATCGATATCGTGAATTGTGATAGTACATATATTGGACAAACGAAATAATTATTGGAAAATAGAGTCAAACAACACACTAACGATTGCAGAGTCCCATCCAGATCTGCAATAGCTACACTCTCAGAACACTATAACCTAGGTTTGTTTGAAGGTTGTCCATCGTCTCAATTGATTTGAAAGGTTTACACGACGTTTCGAATGCTTGTATCTGCAATCATCTCCAGGTGAATATTGACAAGCTCGGGTGCTACTTACTTATTTATATGCCTGTCGGTGCAATGGTGCGTTTAATCCGCCATGTGCAGTGGTGCGTGTGATTTCGCGCAATGTGATGGTGCGTGAAGTTTCGCGCCTCTGCAACCCGCCAAAAAAACGGTTTCCATACGTTCTTGATCTCAACGCTTGGTTGACTAACTGCGTTATTGGCTTTGATGTAGGCGGCCTCTTTGAACTTTCGTTTGAACCAATGCTCCTCTCTTGGTAGAACACTCGCGTCGTCCCATAGAATCAATGGTGCTCAGTCCAGGCGTGGTTATCAATACCCGATTCTACCGTTTCTCCGCGTTGAGTTCATTTCTTGTGTTCATCCAATCTTACTGATAACGGCCTCTTTGTCTCTCCAATGTAGGAGTGTCCGCATTCACATAGAACTTCATGAATACAATACTCACTGATTTAATTTCTGTTGTCAGGTTTGGTCTTAGTAAGGAAACTGCGTAAAGTACTGCCGGATTGGAAGCCGCTATTGATGTTGAACTTGTTTCCGATCTTCTCGGAGACATTTCTGATGTACGGAAGGTAGATCTCTGTGCTTTGTTGTTTCTCTTCAGATGTCTTCGATCACTGGAGTTCTTTCAATACTTCTTCTCTTGAGGTATCCATTCCGGTGGAGGTTCTCTCTGTGGTTCAATTCGGCATCTAGTAACTCCTCGTTGTTGCATATGTGTTTCGCTCTTTCTACCAATATTCTTACGATCCCTCTCTTTGTCGAACTCGGATGTTGGAGCTGTAGTTGAGATACTGTCCTGTATGTGTCTCCTTTCTATAGACAGAGGGGCGGTTATCATTGCCTATTCTCCCAACGTACACATCGAGGAAAGGTAAGGCACTGTTGATTTCCATTTCTCTAGTGAATTTGATCGAATCCCTGATGCTGTTAATTCTTGAGAAGAAATCCTGGAGATGTTCATCACCGTGATTCCATGTAATGAAAGTGTCATCCATGTACCTCAACCACAGCTTTGGTTTGTATTCTGCCTATCGTATAGTCAATTCCTCGAACCACTCCATGTTTATGTTGGCGATAATTGGAGAAAGGGAAGATCCCATCGGGAGTCCGTCGACTGGAGAGAAGAACCGGGTTTTTTCTTGGAAATTTAAGTTGTGTAGGCAGCACTGCAGAAGTTCCGAAATTGCTTGAATGTGAAGGTCAGTCCTCTCGTGGAGCTGGTTATCCTTTCAGAATTCATTTTTGATGATGCTAAGGGATTTCTTCATAGGGACATTGGTGTAAAGGCTCTCCACGTCGAAGCTGATGAAGCGATCTTCTGGTCCAAGTTCAACATCTTTGATGGTGTCTACTAAGTGCTTGGAATTCTTGACGTATGAATTGATATTTCCTTGTAAGGGTTGTAGTATAAGTAGGAGGTATTTCGATAAGCTTGTCAGTATTCACCTGAAGACGATTGCAGATACAAGCATTCGAAACGTCGTGGAAACCTTTTAAATCCATTGGGACGATGGACGTCCGAAACGAGAGTTATCACACTATAACCTAGGTTATCCTTTCGATTTCAACAACACAGCAGTTTCAGATCACGAAAACAACGAACGCAGAAGACTGATTTTAGAAATAATAAACATAAATAGTCACAAAATGCAGTCAATAGACGAACAGATATTGAATACCTCAGTAGGATTTACAACAATATAATCGCTTTCTTAATCACTCGAATAGCACATCCCCACTTTGACACCTTCTCATTTTTTCAACCTGCGATCTAATGGGATCAACCAGAAACCTTGTTCACCCCTCCACAGACAGTAGCACCCTCTATCTAAGTTTCACCTTAAAAATCTCAGGAAAGACGAAAGGTTTGAACTGCGAACGAGATCTTAGGAGAAAGGGATCTGCTCTCTAGACCTGACCGTGCCATGATCGTTCTCACACATGCAAAAAATCATTGTTTAGGTTATTGATAATAAAAGAACGCTCACTACACCGTTCCGCAACCGACATGCACCTGACCGGGCCCGTACATGGACTGAATTTTTGCGTTGGTCCGGACACAGTCAGGTCTAGTGAGCAGAGGGCGGAATTCTGAAATGGAGATCTGATCATTTTGAAAAAATATAACCGGGAATCAACCTTGGAGTTCAATTCAGACAAGACTGAAGCTTACATTTTTCCAAAAAAAGCCGACGTGTCTATGTCCATTATAATGATATGAAGTGTAACAATTGAATATTAGGAATCTCTACTCGGGGTGGATATCAGCGACACCCTTTTATGATGTGATCACGTAAGGAAAATTGTGGAAACAGCTACCCAGAAACATTTTTTTTCCACACCACCAAAGTTTTCACTCCTCAATAGCGTCTAACCATTAGAAAAATTCAGATTCGTCAAGACTCAGACAGTCCAATCTTCAAATGTTGAGCTCTCAAAATGCCTAATATGGCTTTTTTAGGAACCTTTTTTATGACCTACGGAAAAACTTCGGAATTCATTGACTGAGGATTTTTTCTCAATAAACTCCATTTCTTCTCACCTTCCCGGTTCCTATGATGGCTCATTCTTTCAAATCTATCTGCCCTTTTGTTGTTTATCCATGTATCCATGGATTTGATGGTCTGCTGTTGTTCTTGCAAAAACCCCATAGCATCACGTCCAATGTATTTCATATTGTCCCTACGAACATTCCAGCTGAGATGTTAAAAAAAACATAGTATTGCAGCTTATGTTTCATGAGTTACAAAATCGAATGTTTTGCAAAAATAACAAAATACTGCTTCAGCTTTGATTTCCCTAAATAATTACGCTATATATAAAAAACCATACCATTATTGGTCTCTAGGTTTGTTCAAAACTCAAATTTTTTGTTGTCCATTATAATAATAATCGATAAGATCGTTTTCTCTATAACTTTTGCTAGTGAGATATTTGTTACGATGTATCGAAATTTCTCTTTCAAAAGTTCGACTGTATTCAACTTCCGAATCTCTCGAATTGAGATAATAGAATCCCACTTTTCATTCTCCATCGCTGATGACAAAAAAACAATCGACTGGAAAATCCATCTGCGTGCCAGAGAAATAGCACCCTTTCCACAATATTCCTCGGTACAAGGCCATTTAATCGCTTTGGGAGACCTAAAATCCAGACCAATCTTTTATTGTAATTTCGCTCTCGCAGATTCATCCTTTTGAAGGGGATAAATATAAAGCTGTCTATTTGTTACTTCCGATATTTTCACTTGAGTCGGAATGCCTTATCGTTTTGCCTTCGTGAAGAACCCGACTATAAACAGTAACGAGCTCATCATCTTATATGGTCGCCGAATCGGAGCCACGCCGGAAAATGCTAAATTCATTTCCGGGAAACTTACGTTCGTGTACAGGGTTATCTGCATAACATCCTTCCTATCCGATTTGTCGAATATATTCGAAAGAATTCGTGGCATGTCCTTTGGGCATAATGAACTTTTACAACTTAATTTTTTTATCAAGAAATATATAAAAATGTTAAATTGGCTGGAATTCGGTGGAAAAATAAATTTCGAAAAGTCAACGTTTCTTAACCTTTATTGTTTCATCTTCAGTGGAAAAACAAGAGTATATATTGAAATGGAATTATGTTCATATAAAGCAAAATTAAAATAAAAGCTTGCCAATTGACAATAGATCATCAGAAAAAAGCTCAGAAAAACAGATACACAAAAACAATGATACTTTCATTCAGAGGGCTTGGGTGACATTAAAAAATGTTATCCACTATGTTCACTGTTTTTGTGTATCTGCTTTTCTTTTTTTTAAGAGCTTTTCTCCGATGATTAATTGTCGATTGGTATAAGCCCATCGTTGTTCATTCAAACACTACTCATCAGAAATTTCTCGAATAAATTCAGTTTATTACGAATTTTAAGTAATTAATCAACGTAAACCTTACCAACAATTATAACACGCGTCCCGTTTACCGGCGCAATACAATGAATCGATTTTCTCTCCAAATTATAATGAGGAAATGCAACAGGCACCCAATTGCCAGGACCGTATGTTGCAAAACAGATAGTAGAAAACACGATTTTTTAAAATTTTTAACCGACGAAACGAAAAAGGAGGAGCTTCTCTAGTCGACTGGTATTTTTTTTTCCATAATTTTTTTTTATGTATGATTACGCATAACTTTTTACTGATGCGTCCGATTCCGATAATTATTTTTTTCAGTGGATAGGGTGTACTTTGAAGATAGTCCCATTTGAATTTGAAAGATGAAATCCACCCCTAAGGGTAGCAACATGAGGGATATTGATCACTCACCCTCTGAATTCTGGTCCGTTAACCGATTCTATCAGGCATAACTTTGTACTGGGTTCTTCGATTTGGATGATTCTTTTTTTAATAGATAGGGTATACCTTATATTTAGATTTCGAATGGAATTATATACCCTTACGGGTAGAAAAATAGGGGATAATTGATTTTTCACTTATGAACATTGGCACACACATACGTAGTTGACAATGACAGATCGCTACTGACATTATTTCTGTTCCACATCCGTCAAAACCATTATATTCTATGAGAGGATGGAATGATATACAAAGTAATGAAATAAACCAACCAGAACAACAAAAATATTTTATATTACAACAAATACTAAAAGTAGATAATCATATTTTGGAAGTAATAAAAAAACAAGTTGGTAGTAATAAGTATATTTTATCCATAAAAAATTGAAAAATTGAAACTTATTACCAAAAAATTAAACAGACAAAATACGGAACTGAAAAGTAAAAAATTTTTAAACAAACAATCAACAAACATCATTAAATTACTTCAAAAAAATTATCAGAATGTCACCGCGCAACTCGATGCCATCATTTTACGCCTTACCTAATTCATATGCTTGTTTGTTTGGCGCCGACTCAAAATTAGTTACTTACATTAGTTTAGGAGCTCAGTTACTGAGACCAAGAAGGTTAATTTTATTTTTTACTTTTCAGTTCCGTATTTCGTCGGTTTAGTTTTTTGTTAAAAAGTTTTTATTAATCATTCCTCTACAAATAAGCCGAATGTTGACCGTTTACACAAGGAGGTATTATTATTATTATTATTATTATTATGGAACATGTTTGTTTTGAAATGATGCTTTCAGTAGAAAATGGATTAAGTTGCAGGGTGTCTGAATTATTGCATTTGAAACACATGGTTACAATAGCCTTGGTTGGTCCAGTAAAACAGGCTAGAATTCATCATGTAAGAATCGATGATAATACCAAAGAAATATCGAGGATTAGTTGTTTTATTCACAAGAAATGCCATATAATGTACTCAAATGAAGGATTAAGAAATATATTTCTGAAAGAATAGTTAAGTAAGAGAAAAATATTGTAATTAATGAGAAAATTAGATGGTTGGGTTTCAATTCCCAACTCGTGAGCACTGGAAGATTGTAATCTTATTCACGACCAATGAAGATATTCAGAAGCTTAAGAAATTTATACCCATAATAACTGGTCTATATATTTTTTTGAACAGATGTTTGCAGTATCGCAGAGTTTGAAGAAGAAAGAGTAGTCAAATATTCTCCAAGTTCATCAGTTCCGTTTCAGATTTTCTAACAGTCAGATCACTCGAGGCATTTTGTTCTAGTTATATAGAGCGAGCGACTTTGTCTACCTTACCAAGTTTGTTCATGTACTACTCGTTGATTGACATTCACAGACATAACAATAATTTTACACTAAGGTCTCAGTCTCACAATTTCAACTCCCTTCCATCTAATCCCCTGAAAATATAGTAATTTCGACTTTCTAAATAAAATAATAACTCCAACTCCTGGGATTATACAATAAAATCCCGGAGAGTATAAGCCACCTACCAATTATAATCGAAAGGTTACCTTTCCAATTACTGTTTTTATTCGGTGGAATAATGTGCTATTTCTATCATGGATATACGCGCTTTTCTTTAATGTCCCCCCCCTTTTATTTTTTGAACGGGTCAACTCAAAAAAATGAAACTTGGGATAATGGAATTGATGCATTAATATTATTTTGGAGTAAAATTGACTCATGAAACTTTCAAGATGGCGACTGGGCGCCATCTGCGAAAAAAAAAATTGAAATGAAAGGGGGGTCTCGTGACACATCCTTCTGGAGCTCCTGACGAATACTTCACAACCCTAGAATATAAAGTCAATATCTTCAACTACTACAAAATGGCGAAACATTTAATAATTGCCTGAATACATCGACGTTTAACTTCATAATTTGAGGAAAGAAGCTGAGTTCAGTTCAGAAGATGATCGAAATCGTTGCCTTGAACTGCTTGACATAAGAACAGCCTATCCGATATCTCACGCCGAACATTTTCGAACACAGTAACGTCGATATTTCTACAAATATTCATTATTCTCTGCCGTATATCCAATATTGAAGCAGGTTTAGTTTCGTACACCTTTTGCTTCAAATAGCCCCATGAAAAAAAGTCCACAGGTGTCAAATTTGGCGAGCGGGCTGGCCATTCCGTAGGACCTCGACGGCCAATCCAACGACCGGGGAAAGTATTATCCAAATAGTTTCTTACTTGTCCGTAGTAGTGTGGTGAAGCTCCATCTTGTTGGAATACAATATCCATATCGAATTCATTAGGATTCGCTTCGACGATTTCGGTGATTAGAGGGTCAACAGTATTTTCCAGAATATTCAAAAACAGTTCCCCTGTTAAATTTTGTTCAATGAATAGAGGTCCTACAATATGGTTTCCCATTATTCTTGCCCAGACGTAATTTTTTTCTGGATATTGAGTATGAGTTTCCCGGAAAATTTGAGGGTTGATGTCTCTCCAATAACGGCAATTTTGTCTATAAACCTTGCCGTTGAGATAAAATGTAGATTCGTCACTGAAACAAATATTGTGGAGATAGGTAGGATGCCTTACAATGGTTGCCGTCATAATTTCGCAGAATTCTGTTCTTCGATCAGGGTCATCTTCAGTTAACTGGTGTACCATTTTGATTTTGTATGGATAATACTTATTCCTCTTCAAAAGTCTACACACAGTAGAAGGACACACCTCACAAACATTCGCGACGGAGGAAGTAGACTGTTGAGGATTTACTATCATCTCACCAATTATTTGAACTTGCTGTTCTTCCGGAATGGACGGCTGACCTGGAGGCTTTTTGTTCTGTACACTACCGGTAGTTGTAAATTTGGTTACAAGTTCCCTCAAATATTTTCTACAGATAGGACGATTCGGGAAACGATCTATGAAAATTCTTTCGGTTTCGTGAAAGTTACGCGTCGTACCGTAAATAAAAATCGCTTCGATTTTTCCTTCCATTTGGCGAGAATTGACCATTTTAGAGATAGTTCACGTTCACTATTTACTAGTGAAACCGAAAACTAAATGAGAATATTTTAACTGAACAATGATGTTCGTTGTCGTACTGACATTTCTTGTCATTTTTTTTTAAACAAAAAATAACCTATCAAACCTTATCGGGTTGTTGGGATTGCCATATGGCAGAGAAAAACAAATATTTCTAGATGTATCGATATTAATGTGTTTGTATGCAGGTAATTATTAAATGTTCCGACATTTTGTAGTAGGTGAAGATATTGACTTTATATTCTGGGGTTGTGAAGTATTCGTCAGGAGCTTCAAAAGGATGTGTCATAAGACCCCCTTTTCGATTAATTTTTTTCCCCAGATGGCGCCCATTCGTCATCTTGAAAGTTTCATCTGTCAATTTTACTCCAAAATATAGTATGCATGCATCAATTTCATTATCCCAAGTTTCAATTTTTGGAGTTGAAATTAAAGAAAAGCACTGTATAATATACCGTACCTTGATATGCAGGACTCTTTTATCGAGTATTTACTCCATTTCAAATATTTTCTATCTTTAATTTATTTTTATTTTGTTTTGTAACAGACTTTCTGTGGCCTATTAATTATAGTGAAGTGTTTATGTATATGTGTGAATATACGCACAATTTTAGACATTGAATGTGTTATAAGTTCCTCTTTTTATGAGCAATAAGCTGGTTTAATAATTTTTACATTTTTATATTTATGTAATGAATGTTTTTACTTGCCACAAATGTATTTTCACCTAACATAGTAAAATAAACATCTATATACCAAACTGATGGAAATCATTCTACTTCCACAATGATTGTAAGACTTTATAATAACATATCTTAACCTACCAGAGTAGCTACCGGCATCCACCAAGGATCCCAGTGGGACCTTTGATGTTCTCAATTTTCATCAATAATATTAGATCTTGTTTTTAAAATTGTCATTATTTATTATATGCCGATGACTTGAAGCGCTATAATCCGATGATGAAACAAAAGTAACATGTATTACTTCAGTAAAATTAAAGTTTGAAAAAACAAAAAATACACTCATATATGACAATAAGGACTAAAAAGTTGAAAATAATAGGAATAAAAAAAAAGTTCTTTCTTTCCTATGTAAAAAAGCGTGAGGTGTTTGATATCAGTTATCTCAATATCATTATGAAAAGTGAGTGAAGAGCACCCCACGCTTTTTTTGCATAAAAAAAATATTTTGGTCAATGACTTTATTCTTATTATTTTCAACTTTTTAGGTTTTATTGCCATATATGCATAATTACTAGCAAAATGCAACATTTTGATTGTAATTACAAAATAGACGGATCACCTCTATGGGAAGGGAAAGAAATGACAGATCTTGGAGCTTTCATATTATATATACCTATATATATATATATATATATATATATATATATATATATATATATAATATTGTTATGATGAGGTGATTGCGGTTTATTTTTATTCTATTATTTATCTATTTATTTTCACAATCAGACATCATAACAAAAAAATATTTTTTGTTTTACAAAATTTTTCAATATTTTCAAATATTTTTTAGCTAGTTCCTTTTTGAATTTAATTCAATATGTTGATAAATACATACCCATTTGAATATTTCAATTGCCCGGCTATGTATTTTACCTTTTTTCCATTGATTCTTTCACCTTATTCTCCTTACCTCAGCTAAGTCAATCGGTACGCCTATGGAATCTCAGGAGTCAGTTCTACTGTGGAGCCCTCTGGTAGTGCTTGATGTCAGTTTCAGAAAATGATAACTTATTTTTGCTCAATCATCGAAAATAAGGCAGAAATTCATCGAAATTATAATTTCCTTTATTCAGGAAGACTTACTGTTACCTATTTTGCGATAATTAACTCAAATTAGTGCTTCATAACAAAATATACATGAAAAGTGAAGTTATGTCATAATAAAAAGTGGAATGTAACCTATTTTTGTAGGTTATGTAGTTTATATACCAATTTATGAAAGTGTTCTATCAAAAGAGTTCTTAAAAAGGTTTATATTCGAAATGCACTGAGTTTATTTACTTTTCATGGTTCAAAGTACCTGTGGCTTCTTGCAACGAGAATGTTCAGTATCTCGGATCGCTCTTCCGTTCCTGGAAACTGCCGTTCCAGTCTGCTGCCCCCTTGTTGACTGTGAATTTGCCCTCGTATTGGTATATGTCTCAAATGAGAAGGTAAGATTCGTTCTGCATCTGGGTTTTTTATCAGCTACAGTTCTTGGTAATGTGTTTTCTTGGCAAATAACTGTTTTGTAACGAAAATATGATTGATTTTTCAAATTCAAATTTCTTGAGTTGGTTCTTCCAAATTATGTCGTCTCAATCCCCTAGCTTGTTGATTCCATTACCTTGATACCACACACCCTTTGTTTTCTTCTCGAATTTTCGATTTACACGCACTTTTCATTATTTTCGTGTATTTGACAGTTTTTATTCTCGAATCGTTTCTAAATACCTTACATACTATATACATGATATATAAAAAATCATTGTTGACGTTTTCTGCTTTTCATATTTTCAATATTCATAATTTTGCATCAAGATCTTTGCATCTCATTGGCTATTGTGTTCAGATCCAATTTCATATACAGAATGTTCTAACTTTAACATTTTGTTGTCTGCTTGTGCTCAAAAATATATCAGTAAATTTTGATTTCTATAATTTTATAAATTAAGCCAATTGCTTGTAATGTTGCAAACATGTTTATTTCAAACATAGATATCGACTAATATTATATACGGTTTCAGAAAAAACGGTAGAATCTTCAGAAAAACTGTAAAATAACATAGCATAAATTACTAAATACGAATAGTTATTATTTTTGTGCTTTTTCAATTAATAATTTTCATTTCAACCCTTTGAACACTCAACACGTACTTCTAAATATAACAATATATACAGGGTGGCCCACCACATTCGCCTCGGTATTTCTACGAGAAATGAAGAGAGTAAGGGAAAAACTTTTAGCACAGTTATATGTGGGTCCATAAGGAGCATATTCCAAAATTATTTGAAATATATAGGGTGATCCCCAAAAAAATTACATACCAAAGTTATATTTTTTCTTATGGAACACCCTATATTTTTTTATATTTTTAGATACTACAGACAAAATAAAGAATAAAGGTGAGTTACTATGATATTTCCCATACTTGAAAATGACCGTTTCTGAGAAATTTTGAGAAATTTAAAAATACCATAATTTGAAAATTGTTTTCACCCTGTAACGTGTAACGAGCTGCTCGTGATTAAATGTACTGCTTAGCTCAAAGGTTGAAGTTAACTACTACATGAAATTTTTAATGCAATATTATACATAGTGGCGAAAAAAATTGCCTAAAAATTTGGACACACATTTAATTAAATAACTTCTTAAAGTTGAATGGAACACCCCGTATTTAGTGGCCTAATTTGACGCAGAATTAGATTCCCTTCAAAACTATATTAGGGTTCCCTATACCTATCTCTTCTGCTTTTTACACAAAAGGCGTTTTTATATATAACTTATGAGTTATTTTTTTATCTTAAAAATGAAACACACTGTATTGTAATAAAAAGCTTAAAAAGCGTTTTAAAAACCTTTTTATTAAGGAATACGTAGATTCGCTAGAAGCAGAAGTTTAAATTTTTGAAAATACGGTGTATCGAAAGTAAAATGCAGGCAAATGTAAAAACTCAAATTTATTGCCATTTCTGAAATATTAAAGGATTATTCAAAATAAGAAGATGCACGTGTCTTAATTATTGAGGCGAAATATGTTAAATTCGCTTGTTTCTTAGCAAATTAGACTTCATATTGAAATAAAAAATTACAATATGGGGTCAATAAAAACATACATTTACGATTTCCTATAAAACCTATTATACTATTTTTTTAATAATAGTAGGCTCTGGCCTAGATGACGTTAATTATTATTATGAAACGAAAAGTATTTGACAGTGACACAACTTGTTAATCAAACCATTATCATTGTTTTAACTAGTTTAAAATTATTGTCTTTTTGAGCATTTATTAAAATAATAAACTATTTAAGATTCTTAATTTTTCGATAAAATGACTTCAAAAATTATTTTTAAGCTTTTCATTACAATACAGTGTGTTTTATTTTTAAGATAAAAAAATTATTCATAAGTAAAATATACAAACGCCTTTTGTGTAAAAAGCAGAAGAGATAGGTATAGGGAACCCAAATATAGTTTTGAAGGGAATCTAATTCTGCGTCAAATTACGCCACTAAATACGGGGTGTTCCATTCAACTTTAAGAAGTTATTTAATTAAATGTGTTTCCAAATTTTGAGGCAATTTTTTTCGCCACTCTGTATAATATTGCATTAAAAATTTCATGCAGTAGTTAACTTTAATCTTTGAGCTAAGCAGTACATTTAATCACGAGCAGCTCGTTACACGTTACAGGGTGAAAACAATTTTCAAATTATGGTCTGTATTTTTAAATTTCTCAAAATTTCTCAGAAACGGTCAGTTTTAAGTATGGGAAATATGATAGTAACCTTTATTTTGTCTATAGTATCTAAAAATATAAAAAAATATAGGGTGTTCCATAAGAAAAAATATAACTTTGGTATGTAATTTTTTTGGTGATCACCCTATATATTTCAAAATAATTTTGGAATATGCTCCTCATGGACCCACATATAACTGTGCTAAAAGTTTTTCCCTAACTCTTTTCATTTCTCGTAGAAATACCGAGGCGAATGTGGTGGGCCACCCTGTATATATATATAAAAAAAAAACATTTGGAAATCATATCGACTACGTAGTCAAAAAAACATTGAAAATCTTGGCTTCTTAGTGCGGAACTGTAAAGAGTACAAAAATCCCACATTGTGTATACTTTTTTATAACTTTTTTATAACATTGTTGAGTATTCAACGATTGTATGGATAGAAAGATACAATTTGGTAGTTAATTTTTTGGGTTTTAGTTTCAGGATATATTAAGTATTCGTTCATATTACTCTAGCTCAATAATTAACCAAATTGATGAACTAGAAAGCGAACGGAAGACAGCTCACCCAACTTTTTCTACAAGTTGTTGAATAAACAAATTTATAGCAGATACTGCTTGGAAAAATTATCGTTCAAGGGAAATACTTATTTCATGCGCAATTATGATCTATCCAAGTCATCTACAGTACCTACTAAATATTATTTGAATGTCCCACTATCACGTATGCAACTAATCTTATTATTGAAATTTTTCTGGGGATAACATATTTCACTTACCACTTCTAGGAATGAGATTTCTTGTAGAAATATTCAACAAAATAATTAGGTATAACTGAATTTTTCATTGGTGGCTAAGTTTGGTCTAGCTCAACACATACAAATTGCCCTAATTGATTTGATACTTGTTTGTGCTAGGATTGGAACATTTTTGTTCTGTCGTGTTATCGCAGCTGTGAATGAATAATTGAACGAATAAACCATACCAGTTTTTGGAATCTATATACTTTCTCAGCGGAACGAGAAAACATCTGACAATACAATTGATAAGGAAGAAACATATTTTGTTTCATTGAATGATTTTCATTTCAATCCATTTTTTTTCGTGGTTTCTATGTCACGAAAACAGAAAACAAGTATATTATAACCAGACATGTGCTCTCACGTATGAAAACATTTTCTTTTGTTGAACATTCATCGTATTTTTCGTCTAGTTGCCGTCACTCCATTTTTTCATTCGAAAAAGCGAGCTCAAACATAAAATCCAACCCGAAAATCAGTGTTTTTGTCAGATTAATATAAAGTAAATGTAGCATTCAAGATATATTCGAGTAGCCTTTGAATGGAAAAGAGTGGCCATAAAGAACGAAGCTCAAGCAGTTGGAAGGAAATTTTAAGGGGTTCTTTCTGCGCTGACCACTTGAACTTTGTCAGCGGCCAAGCGTAGGGACATTACATTTAACTAACTGAAAAACGATCGTGCATCTGACATGAAATCTATGAATAAAATATCTCTTTCGCGTACCGTTTAACAGGGATTTTATTATCTAAACGATGCCGTATTCTATAGCAGCTCTCAGTGATGTAGGAATATGCTTTAACTTTCCTCGATATTTCCATTATTCTCGTGAAATTGGACGCGCACATTTTCACGGGTTTATTGTGAATGAAAATAGAGGTATACGAGAGCAATGGTATGTATGGAAGCTTCGTGTATTCATGGGGTGTCACAGTCTTTTGTTATTTTATTCTGGAAGTTGGCAAGGAAAAATAGGAGACGCGAAAGGCTTGTGCTTCAACATTATTCTTGACATGTTATCCTACTTTGGAAAATTCACATGAAAGTGACACGGTTTACCCTGAGGAAATGCTAGATCTCATAACTCAGTGATTTCATCGTGTATAATGAATTTTTACCCAGAATTTTAGGGTTCCCTTCAGTTTATATATCAGTTTCTCTCAGCAGTTTGTAACGTTCACACTGCAGAGCAGTATAAGTTAGAAGTTGTATATAAATTACCAATACTATAGACCTACATAAATATATAGTTTTTATTATTCTTGTAGTTTAGAAAATATATCTCAAGATTATAATCTTCTACATTCCACCAACAATATCTTTGAACGAATTTGAAGAATTCATTAACAATCTTACTCTGTTAGATTCCCTCCATGATGGAAATGTCTTGATAGTTGGAGATTTCAATCTTCCTCACTTCAATGATGACGCAGGTGATAGTAAGAGCAAGGTCCTGAAAAACTTCATGGAAATTTCTGAGTTGAAACAGTATAATGAGATTAAAAATACTAACAACCGAACGTTGGATCTTGTTTTAGCAAAATTCAATTGTGTTATTGAAAGAGATTTAGAATCTCTTGTAAAAGAGGACAATCATCACCCCTAGATTGTTACTTAGCCAGTTATATATCATTTTCATTCCTTTGTTTGCATTTTCGTATGTTTCATTCCAAGTTCGACCCACAAATACTACAGCAGTATCATCGGCGTAAGATAATAGTTTTCCTTTGAAACTGCTGATATAAAAAATGTTGTGTACATAGAGCAAAAATAAAATCGGGCCTATTACTATTCCCTGAGGTACGCCCATGCTGACGGGTAGCGGTTTACTATATGAGTCATTAATTTTTACTATCTGAATTCTGTTAGATAAGTAATCTTTAAAAATTTCGAGCGGCATTCCTCTGACTCCAATATCCTGCAACCGCTGAAAGAGGACACCATGATTGACGGTGTCGAATGCCTTGGCTAAGTCTAAAAATACAGTGATGCATTTTTCCTGATCCTGAGAACAACTGAAAACATTGTTTGCCAATTCAAAAACTGCACCTTCAGTCGATCGACTATTCTATGTGTTAGGGAAAACGGGCCACACTTCGAACATATCATTGGTCATTATTGAATAAAATGACTTTTCGATGGTTGTGAAACTCTCCTATTGAAAACAGGATTATCGTATTGTGAGTAATAATTTGTACGTTGAATGTTTCACTGTTTCAGTCGTTAGATTTATCCAAATAGTTTGATTATATTGAAGTTATCTTTTCTGTAATGGGTGTATGATCATAACATATTGTCAAGTCGATTATTTTTGGTAATTCATTTTTACCATTCTGAACGAAAGTTTGAAAGAATGAATAGATGTCATGTTACCCATAAATTTTTTCAGATTGATTTCATTTTGTTAGATGGCTTGCTACGTTTCGAACAAAAAGGAAGTGGTACATAATGTATATCGTTAAATTGGTAATGGCAAGATGGCCCTCAGTAGATACCATTTAAAAAAAATGGTTTTTCGTTAAAAATGCGCTCAGAAAATTTCAATTCCTGTTGTAGGATTTGTTAATGATTTTATCAATGAAATGACTATTACCATGAGTTACTGATGTAAATTAGTATCGATTTTAACCTGATCAAGGCCTCCTGGGCTAAAAAATATGTTGTTTTCTTCTTTCGATCGTAAAATACATATTCGGCAACACTGTCGTATGTAATTTGAGCCGTAGAATCCGAAAAACATCAAACAATCAAGGTGTTCTATGAGAAATCGAAGTTGGTGGCTATTCTGGCGAAACCGGTAATCGGCCATTTTGTTTTCATATGTCTGTCAATCCGAAATTGTATTTCATATGTATGTATAAAATTTCATTCAAATCGGTTGATAAGTGAAGGAGATATAGGCATGGCCATGGTCCCATCGTCACCCGGTATACATACGAATGTAAAGTTCAATTAAATCTTGTTATAAAAAGGGTCCTAGTCTTGATTATTTCTAACCAGTCTAGGGAATAGCAGACAGCCACAAATAGCTGTGACGTGTACTAAAATTTATAAAAAATATTGTAACTGACCCAACTTCGTCATTATCATCATCCAAACAGATTTCCACTCATTCAATTGTTCGACGGTTGTGGTGTATTATGAAATTTTTTAAAATACTATAACTATCCCCATCTTCATCATTATTGAAATAAAAATTGCGAATTGATCAACAAAACCTATCAATTCTTCGACGTACCTTAAGTGCAGATAACTGCTCACCCATTATTAAAATGATCAAAATAACAACGAATTTAATACTACTGTTAGAGCTCAACTTTGTTCCACCTCCCAACGAATTCTCAATTTCCTTAAAATTGCTATATTTCTGAATGTAGGACAACATGTTTCCAAATAATTATTCTACAAATCATATCATTATCGTATTAGAATTTCAGTAAATAGGTACAAACGACAGTAAAACTCGGCTATAACGAACGGCTTGATGACTTTAGAAATGGTTCGTTATAAAGGGTGTTCGCTCTAAAGAAAATATGCAGTACGTGCATCCTGGTAGATTTTTTTTTCACGTAAATTGACGACACTGTCAATTTTTTTAGAACATAATCTCGACAAATGTGTGCACCCACTGTCTAATTTTCTAATTATGCACAGCTTAATCGACAATGTGATAGCCTTCCTACATGCTTTTGTAGTAGGCATGTTGGTACAATGCAGTTGAACACTACGCCATGTATCTAACAAATGCCTGACAGAGAAATAGGGGAATCCTACCGGTCGACTGTGGTCGTTAAATTTCGCAAACTATCGGCTCTTGATTGAGCAATCTTTCTTCGGTAGTTCGTTATAACCGAGTTTTATATTTCACGGACTCAATTTGTAGACCGTTATGTCCGATTGTTCGCAATAGCAGAGTTCGTTATACCAAAACAAAAATGCATAGTGTATATAGGCGTTTTCAGTAGCAAATGGTTTGTAATAAACGAGTGTTCGTATAGCCTATGTCCGTTATAGCCGAGTTTGACTGTATATGAAAATAAAGGAATGAACTATTTATTTTGATTCTATGAGGACTGGCGACCACACTTCACGAATATATTTTATTCATCCATAAAACGTAACTGAACATTAACGGGTGTTTATAAATACCATAAAAACTATTAACCTATAACATCTTGCCGCAGAAAAGCAAGGAATTTTGATTGTTTTCAGAATAAAATTGTCAAATAAATATTGTATGCAACACGTACGCAAATGGCTTCCGCGGACTTTCTACATAAACTACTATTTTGCTATTCAAATAAAAAAAATATTTTTTTTTCTAGCGGATGCTCATTGATTAGTGTCCGACGTTTCGACTCCGACTATGGTCCTCCAAAGAGTTTTTGTTGAGTCAATTATTGATAGAGCATCATTTTGAGTTACTTGGACGTTCAGGGAGAGTTTTCACTCGAAAATTTTTCACATTTTCCTACTTTTTTTTTCTCTTCATGGTAGAACAATGAAATTTTGAATTATCTGTTCAACTGATATCTACTTGCAGTTTTCGGAACACGGTTGTACAGAATGAGTCACCTATACTGAATTCAGTTTAGGTGATTCATTCTAAACAACCTTGGTTTGTCCTCGAAGAAAGAAATTCCAAGCTATCAATATCAAATCTCAAAACCAGTATGGCTTCATCACATCTAACTATGGGGATCCGTTAGTGGTATAACATTATTAAAGCAATTCAAGCTTTCCAAAAAGAGGTCAACCCCCTCTGGTATATTCCCAACTCTCAAAGGAGATATCAAGATTTGTATTACACACAATTCATAAGCTCTTCAACTACCGGACAATCAAAATTGAGACCGATTACTGGAGAGTACCAAATCATCCAAGCTAGTGTACTGTGTTTTGTGTTGAAGGAGTTTGTGTCCGCAAGACACTGTTTTGTTACAAGAAGATACCGTCTGTTTCTCATATTGGGTATTTTGATATGTTCATAATTATTTAATGCAACTGTGGAACGTGTTTGTGATTATCGAAGTGAAATATGGAAAAGCTAAGTCATTATGACAGACATATTCTGCATTCAACCCCTCTAATTGAAATTAATTCGTTATTTCGTTCACTTTCAGTAACCTACTAACGATCATATTATTCGAAAATAATCACCCTCCATCAATAAAAAAATGGCAGCTAAATCATTTCGACTTCCTGCGAGTATTATCAGATGTATTAGAGGCAAATTAACCCTCTTGATTCATTCATCAACTGGCAAAATAATTTAATTGGTTTGATTGTATCCTTAATTGATGTAGTATATTATTCTAAGGGGCCGACACATATGTTCACTATATACGGGATTGATGATAATGTAGACCAGATTCAGTAACATAAATAGAAACCAATAATGTATACAGGGTAATTTCAAAATAAATGCATCTTTAATAGGATGTTGAACACGTAAAACTATATAATTTTATCAAATGTCACCAATATAAACGTTGCAAAATAACGAAGGAACAAAACTCACTGATGAAATTGATCCTTATACTGTCCACTATAATCCCACGAAGAATTTCACACTTGTTCATTTATACATTTACCAAAAATATATTCGTCGTAGAGCAGGAGGATTTTCTACTACCCAAAGAAGTTTATCAGGAAAGTTATTCACTTTAATTCGTCTGTGTTCTGTCAAATTGTGTTCGTTATCATATTATGGAACAAACGAGAATATTCACCTACTGCGAGACGATCTTGAGGTTGTACCGCTTGTACCTTTCGATAATTATATCAGTGAACTTATTCTTGTCTCACCGCCTCCCGCACTAATACTACCATTGATAAGTGAAATCAAAATGCTAGTTACTGACTGATGGAATATTCTTCAGATAGAATAATCTGGCGAACGAAGAGACTAGAAGTGTGCAAAACAAGTATTTCTTTGGGTATGGCAAAGCATTTCTTGCCATGATCTTCTCTTTTATTCAAGACGAGGTCGAGACAATATCCCGAGATCAAGATAAAAACTTATATCCCCATTTACGGCTAATACCTTGACAAACGTTGAGATACTTTGAAGTATTTTGTTCGAAGAAATATATCAAATTTTGTTTAATTCTATAACAAATCCGAATATATTCATACAGGGTGATTCAAAAGTACTTTGACAAATTTCAGGAAGTGATTCCTGACAATATTCTGATGTGAATTGTCCAAGTGAATATATGTCCGGAAACGCTTCGTTTCCAAGATACAGGGTGTTGAAGTTTTATTTCTGTTTTCGATTTTTTGTATAACTTTCGAAATACTGACCTTAATTGAACGAAAATTGGTATTGAGGAGTTTTTTGAGGTGTCGAATTCGATCCTGATGTTATTATTGATCTTACTCATAGGGGACGCCACCTACACGTCTTTTTCTGTTTTGAAGATTCATAACTGTTTTGAGCGTACTTCTAGCACATTTATCAGTAGAAAAATCAATGTTCCTATCATATCTACGTAAAAAAGCTACCCCTGTTACAAGTCGCTATAAGCAAACGTTTTCTAGTTATTTGGTTTTAAATTTTGCAACTTCCACATGAATGCTTCGGAAATGAATTCGACGTTTAAGTAAGTAGTTTGAGTTATTACATATTATGTGACAGTTAAACGTCTTGTTGTTTTGTTGAAGTTTCTGTAAGTTTTGAAACACTAATTTTGAAAAAATGCATTATTTAAACAATAATGCTCATTTACCCGATATGTATTTCGTTTATGGCCTTGCGGATGGCAATGCGCGCGAAGCAAGACGTATGTACCAGGAGCGATTTCCTAATCGAGTGCTGCCTTCAGCTCCAACATTTACCAGTCTTCACCGTCGTTTGGCAGAAACAGGTAGCTTCAAGAGGGCAGCTGATTATTGAAAGACCACGAGCAGTCCGAACCCCAGAATTGAAAGAAGATGTTTTGAATGCTCTCGAAAAGAATCCAGAAACAAGTACAAGAATAATTGCTGAAGCTCTGATTCTACACAGTCCACAGTTTGGAGAATTATCCACGATCAACAATTTTAACCATACCATATCCAAAGGGTACAAGCTCTTTTGCCACGAGACTTTCCCCATCGCATTACTTTGTGTCAGTGGTTTTTGAGAAAATTGGCTGGAAATCGTCAATTTTGAAGATATGTACTCTTCACGGACGAAGCAAACTTTCCCCGAAATGCTATCACAAACTTTCATAACAACCATGTTTGGGCTCTAGAAAATCCGCAAGCAGTTAGTGAAATACATTATCAGTATCAATTTTCTGTAAATGTATGGGCGACAATAATTGATAATTACTTGATAGGTCCTTTCTTTCTTCCGTTCCGACTGAATGGCTCAACTTACAGATATTTAAAAAAAAAAAGAATTGCCGGGACTACTTCAGAATGTACCATTGGAAATTCGTATCCGCATGTGGTTTATGCATGATGGGGCTCCGGCCCATTTTAGCGTTGTAGCCAGGGAATTCCTTAACACTATCTATCCAAATCGAAGGATCGGTAGAGGTGTAGGAGAACCTAACCAGGCGTGGGCACCAAGGATCTAAACCCGCTAGATTTTTTTTTGGGGACATTTGAAGTCACTAGTTTATAAAACTCCAGTAGCGAACGAGGAAGATCTAAGAAACCGAATAGTAGACGCCTGTGAAACAAAAAAACATACCAATAATTTCAGAGCGGGTACGAGATTCAATGACTAGAAGACTGAATGCCTGTATCTTCGCTGAAGGTGGACACTTTGAACAATTTATTTGAATACAATTTAATTTCCTTTATTTTATTTTATTCTACATACTCAAAATTTCTTGAAATAAAATGTTAATATTTCTTGTAAATTGTATTAAAACAAATACAGATTTTACACCCTTGATACAAAAATAACTATTTAAAACGAGTAAAAATAACCGAAACTACTCACTTAAACGTCAAATTCATTTCCTAAGCATTCTTGTGAAAAATGCAAAATAATAGTAAATAACACGCATCGATTATCAAATAATCGACTTGAAATTTTCAATTCCAAATATCTAGAAAACTGTTGCTTATATCGACTTGAAACAGGGGTAGCTTCTTTACGTAAGTATGATTTTTTCACTAAGAAATGTGCTAGAAGTACGCTCAAAAAAGTTATGAATCTTAAAAAAAAAGACGTGTAGGTGGCGCCCCCTACCAGTACGAGCAATAATAACATCAGGTTCGGATTCGACACCTCAAAAAAACCTCTCAATACCAATTTTCATTGAATTAAGGTCATATGTCAGAAGTTAAACAAAAAAAAACGAAAATAAAAATAAAACTATAACACCCTGTATCTTGGAAACGAATCGTTTCTGGAAATGTATTTATTTGGACAATTCATATAATAATATTGCGAGGAATCACCTCCTGAAGTTTGTCGAAGTATTTTTGAATAACCCTGTACAAACAATTAAGAATAACTTCTTTTCTCAATTTGGGTTCGAGGTGGTTCACACTAGAATAAAGGCAGTGCCCTGTATGATTTCCACTTCTCTCTATCTGCGCGTCTACTATTTCCACTGACACAGATAAAATATTTCTATATATAAATAAAAATAAAGCTGCAATCATTCTCACAATAATAAAATAGTGAGCGAAGGAGAAAAGCCCATTCGGTGGCAAGTGAAATCTTAGTGGAGTAGTATAGCATATGCCATAACATTTCAGTTTGAAGTTCGTGATTCCCATTTATGGCGCCTCAGAAATAGTCCTTCTATCGTGCCGAAGTGATCTTGTTCCAATGACACCATCACGGAGACAGGGGCGGACTACTCAATTTTAATATATTTTGCTACAGACTCGAATGAATCAATCGTCTAGGTAACATGTTATATATTATATATATATATATATATATATATATATATATATATATATATATATATATATATATATATATATATATATTCTAGCGGACCCGACAGACGTCCTGTCCAATTTTCTATGTTCCCTAAAATGTTTTTCCCGAAAACTCTCGTCCGCGTAGAATTTCTTTTTTTCTGTTTTCCTTTATGTTGTTCCATCTAGATTATGCTTTTGACTCCTTCCGCTTCCTGTTGTCCCGTTATCTCGTTTTGCCGTTATCCCGTTATCCCATTTTCCTGTTACCCCTTTTTTCTTTATCCGTTATCCCTTTTTCCGTTATCCCGTTCTCCTGTTTGTCCCGTTATCTCGTTTTGCCGTTATCCCGTTATCCCATTTTCCTGTTACCCCTTTTTTTCTTTATCCCGTTATCCGTTTTCCCGTTATCCTTTCCCGTTATCCCGTTTCCTGTTATCCCGTTTTTTATCCGTTATCCCGTTTTCCTGTTATCCCGTTTCTTATCCCGTTATCCCGTTTTCCTTATCCCCTTATCCTGTATCCCGTTATCCCGTTTTCCCTTTTTTCGTTATCCCGTTATATTCCCGTTATCCCGTTTTCCTGTTATCCCGTTTTCTCTATAAAATAAAATAAAATGAAAAATAGGGGTGATCGTAGAAGGGTGAAAATTAAGAGTAATATAATTTTTTTAATTCTCAGTCATGACAAAATAAAAATAAAAATCTTGCCAAAAAAATAGGGGTTGATCGTAGAAGGGTGAAAATTCAGTTTCAAATGTATTTTTG
The DNA here is from genome assembly GCA_018342105.1 of Gonioctena quinquepunctata. Taxonomy (NCBI): domain Eukaryota; kingdom Metazoa; phylum Arthropoda; class Insecta; order Coleoptera; family Chrysomelidae; genus Gonioctena; species Gonioctena quinquepunctata. The sequence goes on along the minus strand of JAFIRS010000020.1, from coordinate 900,254 downwards.
AATGCTGTATCATAAAAAAATAAAAATAATTTTTTTTTTCTGCAAAATAAAAAGAAAATTAATGGGTGGACCACCCTTAACATTTAGGGGGATGATTTGTGAATCTAAACCATCCAGGGTGCCACCCAAACGCATACAAAAAAATTCATTCAAATCGGTCCAGCCGTTTATGATACCGACTGCAGCGCCATCTGCCGGGCTGATTTGTGAATCTAAACCATCCAGGGCGCCACCCAAATACATACAAAAGAAATTCATTCGATTCGGTCCAGCCGTTTAGGAGGAGTTCAGTGCCACAAACGTACAGTAGAATTATATATATATATATATATTTTTTGTCCGCGTTCTGTGTTCTTGGTCCTGAAAGGGTATATATATATATATATATATATATATATATATATATATATATATATATATAATTTCTTTCATTAAGATCATTTCTGTACTGTTTTCTTGACTTGGAATTATGGTGTTGTTAAAATTTGGACTGTGGTTTTCAGTGATGTATTTATTAAAGCTGTACTTGTTCCTTTCTTGAACTTGTGTCCATTTGGTCGTTCAATCGTTGTGATGTCATAACGATATATACTTTATGGCAGTCATTGAAAGATATGCTATTGTATGTATCCCAATTTCCTAGATCCAACAGTGTACCCAACTACTGAATAAAGGAAAATACTGAAAAGCCCTTGGCCAAGGACGAAACGTAAATGGAAAAAGTTAGTCGCTAGTTATCTCAAAATATACAACAAGATTCAGGAAAAAACACCAAGTTTTTGGATGGGAGAAAATGCGAGCTACTCCCTGAATATTTCAATGATTTTTATCTATGAAACTATTAATAAAAAACCAAAAAAATTTGTGATTTATTTTTGTATTGTTTGAGCTGAGGAGCTAGTTTTTCATGTCTGAATTTTGCCTAAACAGTAAAAGCTACCCACTATTATAAAACAAGTTATATTCTAGTATCGCTAATAGGAAAATTACATTTCGCACGAGGGTTAGATTCCAGGGCTAGGTGCGTACTGAAAAGATTCGAATCCAAAGGAATTGAAACTAACCATGGAAAACTGGAATAATTTCAAAAATGTAATTTAATCTTTTTGCTTGAGAATATTTGTTTTCAATGTCTGAATTTTTCACGCTAGGCAGTAAGAACTAACTCCATTATAAAACAGGTTATATGTCAAATAGTATTTCGATAGCAGGAGAATGAAATTCTGCATGAGTGTTACATTCCAGGGTACTATCCATAATTCCAATACGATGGGAATGGAACTACCCCCTGAATATTCGAATAATTTGTATCTTCAAAATCGTAATTTTTTAATGTATTGTTTCCTTGCGAAGGTTCAACTTGGAACTAGAAAGAGTTGTATGTCAATACAGTATCCCAACAATCATTATGATAAATAAAATCGACCTTTGAACAGTTGGCGCTGACGAAGGTAAATTTCAAATCATATTCACGTCAGATTCAACAGTAACGAAAAAATTAAAGTACCTACTGTAGCATTGAAAATTGTGATATCAAGACATTTTGTATAAAATCAAAGGCATATATAAGTGAAATTGAATCAATAATTGTCTCTTCAGCTTCATCATCGAGGAATAAAAAAATTGGAGGCTGTATAGAAGTTTTTTTTTAAACTCCATATGCCCTCATGTGAATTTCTTCAATCAACCCGTCGAGAAAATGTAGTGTTGAAAAGTCCAGAATTAAGAGGAGCGATCCAAAGACTTTCATGTATAAAATGGAAAAAATACTAATTTGACGCGGACGAAGTCGCGGGCAACAGATGACTATCTGTATAAAGAACAAATCCTGCTTCGAATATGTCACTTTCTAGGAATTGTTTTTTTTTTAAATAAGGCACATTATTGGAAGTGAGTGGTTTTTGAGACTAGTCCCCCCTCCTCTATTGATCTCATAGATCTCATATGCCTTGAATAGTCCACTTTTCGAAATTTGGCACCTATTTTTCTCTGTGAACCTATGGAAAACAGATCTCATAATCCTGTTGATATTTTTCGGAAACCAATTTTAAGACTTCATGTCAGCTCAGACTCCAACTCTGACTCCAACTATCGAATATGTCCACTGTTTATGATAGGGAATGCGGTATTCAGGGTATTATAAAAATCAGTTCAGAATCTACATATCTGAAGAAAAAGCCGACCATCCAGCCGATATGTTTACCGATACACAAGAGAGAGCATCACCTACGATTAGCCTCGTTGGGAGTTGAGAGCCTGAGCTGAGTGTCATCATTCGTCGTATCCTTTCCAGCTTGGATATCTTTGGATGCCTTCTTTCTCAAAAGTAAGAGAGATCACGAATATTGAACGATCTGGTATCATCAGCGACAGGTAAAATTGTTTTCGCCATCAGAGGTTAACACAGGCTTGTTAACCTACGTGCTTCAATCTCAAAACATGTCGAGTCTCTTGCTGTAGCCCTATATATCTCCAAAGCATTCGATAGAGTTTAACATCAAGGTTCCATGTGAAAACTGTGCGTTTCGTTTGGCTATTCAGTTTCCTTGCAGATTCATTGATGAATGTTGTTTTAGATGGAGTATCATCCAACACTTTATCATCAACGCAGGTGTCCCTTGAGGCTCCATCCCGGCATACTTTTTCTCGAACATATCAAGATCACGAATATCATGTTCACTCTTTCGTGACGATAGTACATACCATTCGAATTTCACCTCTAAAGCGTCCATGACATCACAGAAAAGTCGAACTTCACGACACAGGAATATGAAAACGGTATACATGATCTGCAAAGAATTCTGGGATTGAGGTCGGTAACCTGATGGAGGTCAATGCAACCCAGATCCAAGAATGTGTTTTTTCTGGAAAACCTAATTTGACTTTGACTAATATAACGATATAATGTAGATCGCTTACAGGACACGGCTGCTTCAGGAACTACCTGAAGATATTCGACATAATCGAAGACAACACATTTACATTCTTTCAAAAACCAGAAAGTGTACCGCACACACTGTTTATATGCCATAGATGGCTGCCACCACGCGACAGCTGCAACCCGAAATATGCGAATTTATTGACGAAGACAACCGTCAGCCTAATGATTGGCAGAAAATACACAATTTCATTAAAAAACGTCAAAGGAAGACAGAACTCGAAGAACGAGAATAGTTGTCAGAAAGCATCCACCTCCAGTATAATTCCAGTGCTTATGACGAAAAATGGAGGTGGGTATACGGAGTCTCACATTATCATGGAAGGAAAGAACCTATGCCTGTATTTCTTAAAGAATGTCGCACGAATGTAGATCAATCAGCAAGCAATCATCAATATCTTTGCTTGGAGAGAATATCAGCAACACTTACGATAACGTTAGAACCATCGCAAAATCATCTTCACAAAAACTCATCTTCCGTACTAAGAATTATTTCACGCCACAACATCTCACAAGCATTAATGGTCAGTTTCGCTCCGTACTAGAATACTGTTACCATGTGTCAGGGTTGGCACATGGCACTGAGGTAGTGAATTCCATTAAGAGCCACCCGATTGGTTGACGATGCTTGATCCATTCGCTAACAAATCTGGAACATCGCAGGAAACTGGCCAATATCTCTTCTGTTTAACATGTTTTTCCGAAATCACATCTTTTATTCGTCCTTCAGCACTTTCTGTCAGTCCTACACGATTGGCTCAGTAGTCCTCCTCAGATGGCTGAGCTCCAAATTTGTCGAACACAAGAAGTCAAATGCTTCAGTTATGGAGGGATTATTCAACCACATTGTCTTTCGTTGGATTCTTCAACCTAAGCAAATGTACAGTAGGAGCTTCCCACAATGATCAGAAAATCAGTTTCGAAAGCCATCTTTTTTCTTCAGAATTTGTAAAAAGGACCGGATGTTAGAAATTTTCTTGATTGAGAAATTTCATCGAGAATATATTTTTGGAACCATTTATAAGTGAAAGTGTTTTTCGATTCACAAATTTCATTCCTTCATGAAAATAGAAGCCCAGAAAAATATTGAAAGCTACGTGTTTGTCATTGTGTCTCACAAAACATCTAATTGGGCTTATACTCATTTATTCTCAAAGTCGAATAGGAACAAAGATGAATGGCTGGAAATCAATAATTCCTCTAAAAAATTCCAAAATATCAATTTGGAATAGAATTGGAATCGCGTCCACGATATTGGAGCAGCCATCTTGAATATGGTGAAAAAATCATCGTCGGCGACCCAAACACCTCGATATTGTATGAAATCGGATCATACATCATGTACATTAAACAGTCAAAATATATAACCAATGTCAAATTAAAAATCGATTAGAAAAGTAAATTTTGATTTGACACATTTCGAGGCGAACAACATACGATATGTGCAGTTGAATAAAAGATTATGTGTAACTGACTGCTGAGGAGGAGATTATTATGAGAGTTATTGCTCAGAAACAAAATTGGTTTTGTTGTGTTTTCCGACGCTTTCTTTTCTTTCAGATTCAAACAATGTTGAGTTAGTTATATTGTTGAAATACCATGATATCAATCCTGTATTTTTTTCATGGGAATATTGAATTTTCACCGAGATTCTATGATATTTCGTATATTTCCAACATTCGCTCAATAAAAATTGTTCCTGATACCCCTAGCAACATCAAAGTTAATCATGACGTCAAAATTGAAAGGGAACTCATTGTCGACAACGCGAGGAATGGAATTCCTAGTAAATTAAATATGTATATTCTGGATTGGTACGGAAAACTCACTATGAAAGGCCCCACGTCCTAGAAGACTTCATTTTCAGTGGTTTCCGGGAAGGTTTACAGCTGACCCTCCGATTAATAGGCTGGAAACCTACGGAACATCACGTTAACAGGGTTGTTTTTTCCAACAAGTAAAACCTGCAAACATTCCAGAATAATGGTAATTAATGTCCCTTTCCCATGTCCACTACCCAGCTCTAATGTTCTCTATTCTCTCTCGAACCTGTATTTCGTATTATGTCTTATCCCGCCTCATAGGACTTAACTTTTCTCAAAACTGCACGAATAGTATGGGGCAGGTTTTCGTAGAGTTAAAACTTGAAAAAAATAACCTCTGTTGTTAAACAGATAATTATCTAACTATTTGAGTAATATCTACCTGAGACGTATTAACGTTGCCTCGGACATTTCAGTCATAAAATTACAAATAGCACCAATTTTCCTGCATACTTCATATGCGAATTAAAATAACCTTGTGGAATTTCCGAGTACAACATTAATTCTAGTTCTCGAATATTTCCCAAGCCCAGTCCTTCTCTGTGTAGACTGCGAACAAAACAGATTACGCACTTGTTCACTGCAAATGCCACCCTTATGAGAAACAACATACGAAACTATTCTGTTAGACAACTGCAATCTCTATGTCGTCACCGTCATATCATTCCTTATACGAGGTCCTATATTCGAGAAGTCATGCAATATAAAAGACCAATTCCATCTGCAATTTTACTTATAGATCTTTTCCGTTCTTTTATTGATCCTCTTTCTTTATTACATGATTCGTCACTTGTCTTGTGAAAGCTCCTGTGGAGAGGAGAATTGTTATTAGACGAAAACTTGTTTTTGTTATATGAGATAATGCAGTTTTTATTATCGAAAGTTGCATATGTTATGGTCATTAATTTTTAGATCGGTCCCTTCCGGATTTTGATTGCTTTCCATAAAAGCAAAGCTGACTGAAATGATAGAGATGATCTCTCATTTCATCCTTATCACTGTGAACTACTATCGATTGGATTATTACCTCATCCAATGAAAAACCACCATTTTTATTGAATCGATGTATCATCATCAAATGTTTAGATTATCATTATTCGAATAGCAGCCTTTATTCATAATCATATCAACAGCTGAAGAAGCTATTGTAAACTCGATTCAGTGAAAATATTGTAATATAATTTTCTTGGAACTAATTTCAACTTTCCATCCAATAAAATTCAATCAAAGGTGCTTGCACGCATCTACTATGTAACAAACATCATTGCATGAATTCACGTCATGTCGATCTTCGAGAAGATCTTCGCACAATTTAGAGAAGGTAAACCTTCAGAAGGTAGAGACGGAAAAATGGGGATAACAAGATATATTACCCAATGAAATTGCCACAATTGTAAACCTCTCTAATTATTAAAATAAAACTAATACTAGATCAAAAAGTCTTCGTAAGTTGATGATATTGAATGTCAGTCGATGCTCTATCAGAAAGTTTCGAAAATTTGAACGCTGAAACTCCTTCAGCTGACATTTTATTTTATTCACAAAATAATACTGAAAATTCGATTTCAACCATGACCAATCAATTCAAACCAGAATACCTCAAATGTTTTGTTCGAAAATACGACCAGGATGTTAATAAAATCAGATGTGGAATCGTCTGCGACTGAAAGATAACCTTCAGTCACTATTCAATATTCAATTGAGAATGTTTCTCTTTCCAACCCCAAATGCGTACCTGAATTCGAATTGAAAAGGTTGTTATCGATTCGCGATTAAATAATCAATACATTTTATGGTTATTTCCTTACTTTCGCTGTTGATTTGTATTTTTTCTACCCTTCCGTGATATTTTCAATGTGATATTTCACATTCACCATGTGAGCATTGCGTTATCAAGTTCCGAGGGACACGTTTATATTCCCTTTTGTTGACTATATATGCATGTAGTCGTCTACTAACGAGAATACTAACGGGGCACTGCCTGGTGAAAGATCAGAGTACAGCTTCAGCAACGGGGAGGACGAAACTTTCATCCAGACTATGCGGGTCGTCGGGACTTAACGATGACGTCATCGAAACATCTAGAAGAATCGAGACGGTTCCGGAATTGACCTGGAAAATTCTAGACGTATGTTTTGAATATACAATAAGTTGTCCGAGTCTCGTACGTGGCAGTCAGTTTTGTGAATATTGTTGTGCAGTTCAAGGTGAAGTGCATTTTAGTTGAATACAAGTATTGTATTGTCAGAGTCTATAATTGTGTTGTGTTTCAAAGTGAAATTAATGACAATTAGTTGTTCAGGAGTTTCAATAAACAGGCCCTAGTTTCTCAACAGTTGGAAACAGAAGAAGGATTTTAGTGACTATTCGTGAACAATTGATGGTGAATATGAGAAATACACCCTACGACGACATGGAAGCGATAATGAAAATGATCAAACAGCAGTTTTCCGTGCAAGACAGACGCCTGATGGAAGAAAAACAGAAGGGGAAGGAACGACGGCGAATAGAAAAACAAGAGGAGAAGGAACATAGGCTGAAAGAAAAACAAGAGGAGAAGGAACAGAGGCAGAAAGAAAAAAAGAGGAGAGAACAGCGGCGAAGAAAACAAGGAGGGGAACGCTGAAAAAAAAAAGAGGAGGAGGAACGCGACGAAAGAAAAACAAGAGGAGCAGAAACGTCGGCTGAAAGAAAAACAGGAGGAAGAGGAACTCGACTGGAAGAAAAACAAGAGGAGCAGAAACGTCGGCTGAAAGAAAAACAGGAGAAGCGGGAGAGACGATAAGACGTGTATATACTTCGGATGGATATGATCAGTGACTATGGATTTTCTTTCGATGGTGAGCAGAAAACCATGATATTTGGATGGATGTATCAGGATACCTGGTTCATCTCAGAAGACATTGAAGCTCGACTAGAAGAGGACCCTGGGTGCTGCGTTGGTATAGCACAGCCATGTGAGATGGAAATTATTAAGCTCTAATTAGGACAAGATAGGAGATCCCGGCCAGAATTGCTAATGTATTCCCAGTATAACAGTCCGGAAAGGGGTATGCGAGCCAGTTGAGTCTGTAGTAGATTGCGAAACGAGCGGATATCTGGACAGAGAAGGCAATGATGACATAAACAACCATCCAGAAATCCTTGAAATATTTGTCACTGAATGAATACGGAGTCTCATTGGAATTCATTGTCGAGGAAAGTGACGTATTCAAGTCAGCAGGATCACCAACAGGACGAACCAACGTAGTATTGGCCAAACAACACGGTGGAAGAGCTTGCAGAGAAAATGACCAAAGATGGCGTTATCGCAGAATCAGCAAGTCCATGGTCCGCCTCGCTGGTACTAGTGTCCAAAAAGGATATCTCTACAAGATACTGTGTAGATTATAGGAAACTGAATAACGTCACGAAGAAGAACAGATACCCATTATACAGAATCAACGACACACTGACCACATTAGCAGACTCGCAATGGTTTTCATGAAGACGAGGGAAAGACTGCGTTATGCCTTCTGGTCTCTGTAATACTTCGGCGACTTTCGAAAGATTGGTGGAGCTGATATTGTGTGGACTCACTTGGAAAACTTGCCTGGTGTATCTGGATTATGTCATGATTATAAGAAGGAATTTTGAAGAACATCTGGCCAACCTTCGTGAAGTTTTCGAACGTTTGAGGAATGCCAACCTCAAGCTGAATCTTCAGAATTGTTCCCTATTTCAAAAGCAAGTGGATTTTCGACAGGATAAATTTAAACGAAAGAATCGAAAATACAGGCCATTCGAGGCTGGCTGAAACCAAGGGATAAGCACGATGTAAGGAGCTTCCTAGGCCTGTGAACCTATTACTGGCGTTTTGTGAAATGCTTTGCAGACATCGCAGCTCTCCTACATAAGTTGACAGGAGATCGATTCAACTTCGATTGGTCTATCGAATGTGATGAAGTTTACCGCAAGTTGAAGGCAGCTCTTTGTTCAAGTTCAATCTTGGCATGCCCACAGCAAAAAGGCCTGTTCATACTAGATACCGATGCCAGTAATACCGGACTTGAAGCTTTGTTATCGCAGGTAAGAGTCATCGAGTTCTACAGCAGGGTGATGTCCAAGCCTGAAGGAAATCACTGTGTCACCAGGAAGGAACTTCTAGCAATAGTCAGGGCAGTAGATCACTTTCACAAATACCTATATGGAAGGGAGTTTCCTATTAGGACCAATCATGTGGCCCTGAAATGGCTACTGGAGATGAAGAATCCAGAAAAATCAATAACTGGATTGATAGAAAAGTTAACCTGTACCATTTCGAAATCAAACTTCGCCCAGGACGACTACATAGTAAAACGGATGCCTTATCTAGAAGACCGTGCCCAGAAGCCTGTGAACATTGCCTGCGTGTTGAATGCCACGGAGGAGTCACCGATATTAGACGCTCGGAACTGTCAACTGAAGACCAATGGATTAGCGCACACATGAGACAGGACCAGGAAACCGATCCAAATATTGGGGACTTTCTACATTGGAAAAAGGGCGGAACCGGCAGACCCTTCTGGAGAGATATTTCGGACAGATATCCTATCTCAAAGGCAATATGGGCACAATTTGATTCTTTGGTTGTGGAAAATGAGTATTCTAAAAGGATATGGAAATCAGCTGATGGAAAGTCGTCAATTTCCCAATTGGTTATCCCCCGGAAGAGGATAGGTGGAGTCTTGAAGGAAAATCACGAGAGAAAATCAGGAGGATATCTGGGAGTCAATAAGACCTTGGACAAGATCAGGCAGAGGTTTTACTGGGTTCAATATCGAAACGATGTAGAAAGCTGGTGCAGAAGATCTCCAGAGTGCGGCGCCACTAATGGTCTCAAAACAAGGATTGCCATCGATGTAGCTGCACCCTTATCTGTGGCGGACGATGGCAACAAATACACCCTTATTGCAATGGACTATTTTAGCAAATGGGTGGAAGCCTATGCCATTCCAGACCAGGAAGCATCCACAGTAGCCAGGTCGGAGTATCGATGGAGCTACATTCCGAAAAAATTTCGAGTCGAAACTATTCAAGAAAGTTCGTTCGTGATGGGTATCAACAAGACCAAAACAAGTCAGTGGAAAAACATCAAAAGGACCTTCTACTATTTCTGATGGCATACACAGCAGTCGTCCATGACTCAACCGAGCTTACCCTAGGTAGCATTATTTTTGGAAAGAAACTTTGATTGCCCTGTGACTTGGTGTTACCAGGCATTCAAGAGGTAGATGTACATGCCGATGCGGATAAACTGAGGAACGGCCTGTGGAGAGGTTGATACTGGCCAGTGACAGGATAAAAGCTCGTTATTATTTGAAAGCTCATTCAGGAGGATTTAAAGAAGGTGGTTTACGACGAGGTTAACAAAGTCCAGCGCAGCCTTAGGACTAAGATGAAAGTTGTTCACCTAAAAAGACTGAAGTCATATCATGGTGAACCTATGACTTTTGATCAATACGATCAAAATCAGAGGGGGGGCACTGTTTACAGAAATAATAAGTCCGCCCCTCTTCTCGCACGTACCAGACTATGCGAGCCGTCGGCACTTTTCGATGACGTCAACGAAACATCGAGGAGAAGCGGGACGGTTCCGGAAATGACCTCTAAAATTCTAGACGTATGTTTTGAATATATAAATCGTGCGAATCATGGACGTGGCAGTCAGTCTAGTGAATATTGTTGTGCAGAGGAACAAAGTAGTACAAGGTGAAGTGCAATATTGTAGTTTCAATAAACGGACCCCAATTTCGGAACAATATCATTGCGCATCTCCAGGGCACTACACCTGGGAGAATATGAGATAGAAGAGGAAGATGTACACAACTTGGAGACACCTCAGATCCTCAACTTTCTGGGAAAAATAGGGCGAGAAAATTTGCTACCTACGGATAAACGTCGAGAAATCTTTAACTGCACAGCGTGACAAGGGGACAGAATAGATCTCATAGGTCGCAGCGTAGTTATCACCCTCAATCACATACATACATACATGCATGTCGTCTGCAGAGTGCAATGTTTTTATTTTTATGTTATCAGTGGGTTACATCATATGATGAGCGTTTCGTCTGATTACAGTACAAGGCCACCCCGTACATCATGGATGCATTGGTGTCGCCGACCTGTGAATCATTTCGCGTTCGATGGACCGCATTGTGTCTCTATGAAAATTTCGCGATAAGATACGTGTCGTATAAGTAGTGGAACAATCGGATGCTGTTTCAGTACGCGGTTTTAATTGTCTCCCACCAGACATAAAACACTGTGAATTAATTACAACGCTGAAATATTATGTAAATTATTCAGTTCAACCCTTTTTGGATTTACGACAGTTGGAAAGGTGGTGACAAAATAAATTGCGTGTGATTATTTATGTAGCGATCTAGATGGTTTTGTGCGTTGCAAATGTTTTATTTGTTGATAGACAGTGTTTCACGCGTTTGGTGATCGGAAATGGATTTCAAAGAATTCGACCACAGTGGTAGTTTGAATTCAAAATATCTGCAGACAAAAATTTAGCACCACATGACTCATTCAGGTCCAATAAATCACACCAGTTTACAAATATTTCAGTTGGTTATATATATCTGTGACCAATAATAAAATTTCGAATATTTCGAGAATAACTGGAAATAGCAAAAAATATCAGGGTAGAAAAATTTTTTCCCTCAATACTTTCGAAGGGTTAGGTGTCGAATCAAAGTTATCTGTACAATTTGTATGATGGAAAAAACAAATAGAAAACTTTGAAGTCCGATAAAAATAACAATATATTCATTCAAAAGTGTTAATTTCATCCATCAATAACGCTTTATGTTCTGGTCATTCACCAAGGCGGGTGACTTCTATAAAAATTCATTATTTCATTGACTATGATAACAAGTATTCAAAACTTTAACAAAATGGTCATAGATCTAATGAATTTGAATATGATCGTTCTTGTTACGTATGTGGACAGTTTATAGCTACAAAAACAGGAAAACCTTTAACAGAACCACAGGAAGTAACATTCCTGCATTGTTTTGGATTTTTAGAGTAGTCAGGGGAAAAAATTACGGAATAACTTCAATGCGAAGGACGAATAGTAATATTTAGGTGAATTTAGCCACATAGTGAATGTGTTCACTATGTGGCTAACATTTGTTCAATACAACACAACCTAGCGTAGGGGAGAGTGTTGTACCTTGGACCCATTTGTAGCTCGGGTCAGTTGATTTTCTACATTTACGCAATGCAGATTTCTGTTAGTTTTTGTAAATATGTGGTTCTATACGTCCGGCCGGTGTTTTGCAAAGTGTTACGTGTTTTGTCTGACAGTGAGTGAATTATTTACCGATTTAACATCTGTTAACATCCGTTTCAATTGTGAATAAATATATATCTTTATGATTTGCAATTGAATATGGTTGCTTGGGCTTGATAATAATAAATGTTTTTTTTTCTAAATGCGTAACCTAAAATTACATAGTGAAGAATAGGTGAAATTGCATAGTTTTGTACCTCAGGTCACTGATACGTCGTGTATCTTGCACCGGACCAAGGTACAACTCATCCCATTATACATAATTTTTATTGTTTCAGATAGTCATCTCGAAATGCAACGAAGTGAAGCAGGCATCAAAATACCACTATACACTCTCAGGATTCAATTGCAATTGCAGCAAGAAGATGTATAAGTGGAGAGTTATCAATTAGGGAAGCAGAAAAATGCTATAACATATAAAAAACAACGCTGATTAGGCACGCACAGTCGTTCAGAAAATCGAGAGACACAGAATTTGCATATGTTGTAGCCAATAATGTGAAACACATTTTTAGTAGTGAAGAAGAAGCTGCGTTGAAAACATATCTTCTTACTGCTGCACACCTGCATTACGGAATGACCAAAATGGAAGTTCGCACTTCAGCATAAGTCCCATCCACCAAGGAAAGATAGCTGGGTAGGAATGGCTGAGACAGTTTCGTAGAAGACACTCTGATTTATCACTTCGTAAATCCGATGCCGCTAGTTTGGCTAGATCAACATCTTTTAATAAGACAAACTTATCTCCTTTTTTTTATTATAAATAACTCTTTTCTCGTGGAAATTTTACCCCAGAAAAAAATTGGAATTGTGACGAGTCCAGGCTTCGAACTGTCCATATACCACCAACAATTATATGACTTGAGGGAAATCAACAATTAGGTCAAATGATCAGTAGTGAGCGAGGCCAAAATATAACATTAATAGCCTCGATAAATGCAATCGGAAATCATATTCCACCAATGATGATATTTCCAAGGGTCAATTTCAAGCCACATATGATGAAAGGTTGCCCGATTGGAACCATAAGAACTCATTTCCACACAACCATAAAGTAGAAACGTAGAAACGTGGTAGGAGAAACGGCGAGTTTTTCAAATTGTGTTATCCCCATAAGGTCAAATCCACAGATGTTCGTTTTTGCTTGTATATTTCTTTTTATTATTTTCCGAGTCGGTTGATGTTGATGTCTTCACAATCGTCTTCGTTGTCAGTGTTATCCTCTAACCCATTTTCCGCACTGGGAATATGGGCTTCCATCCATGTCACTGCCTCATCTTCGTCGTCTCACTCGATGATGACCTCAGGTGCGTTCTCGCATGATTTACCATTGCAGAACCCGCATACAACCATTTCAGCACACATTATCTGAAGCCGCATGCTTTTACCGCATCTCTTTTTGCAATTGCATGAAATTGTTTTCAATACGGCATCTGGGACAGGTTTCCCTGACATTGTTTTTGGACTGAGTCCTTTGGTACTAAGTTTCCAGCCCCAGTCGAATGGATTTTTTTGATCTCACACTAAGTGGTCACACCTAGCTGCTTAAGTCACGTCTGATCACTCTTCTGTGCGTCTCGCTTCATGTATAGCCGGAAGAACCCGTTGATAGATCTATTGCTGCTGCATCTTCATTCTGATTGAGTCGTTTGCAGTGTTCTTCTTCACTTGATGTTGATAGTTTCTGGCTGTTATCCCTTTTATGAAGACAAAATGACCGTTTCTCAATTTCTATGCTTTTTCTTCTCCTTCCTGAATGGAATTTCTTATCACTCGATGATCTTGTATCTCCGAAAGGACACACCATTGATTTCGAATAGACACACCTTGCACACACGATATAGTGACATCTACATTATCCAATATAGATTAATATGGCTTTTTGTCAAACTCTATTGAGAGAAATATACTTTATTGTCAAAGAATAAACATCTTCTTATTGACAAAGTTAAAAATACAAATTTTTACAATAATTGTAGGTAAATAATATAAAAATCAATTATAGTAACTACACATTAATGAAGTAGTATGTCAGATGCGCTTAAAAACGTATTTCTCATCATTACACAAGAGTATAAAACATTTTTTAATAAATATACACATAAGATACAAACAAATTTTAACATATAAAACACACATATATAGCTGTACAATTGAACGAAACTGCATACTCTACCAATTCTCTGAATAGTACTCTTCCAAATTATAATATAAATTATAGTAAGCTCCCTCAAGTAATACATCTTTAACAGACTTCCGAAATTTTTTAAAAGAGTTAATACACTTTATGTGTAGGGGTAGGTGATTATATATTTTTATGCCTTCATATATAATTGATTTCCTGGTCAAAGTCGAGGAGGGTATAGGCAGAGGTAGATTCAGATTATTCATCCTACGTGTTCTGTGATGACTTGCTAAATTATCACGGTTTTTTAAAACTAAGCACACGGTTTCTAATATGAATAAAGAAGATAGAGTGAGGATCCTCTCAGAGACAAATAGCGGTTTGCACGAATATTTGGGAGATACCCTACAGATGTATCTTAATGCTCGCTTTTGCAAAATGAATATGTTATTGAGCCTTTGTTGACTGCACATGCCCCAGAAGGCAATTCCGTATCTGAGGTGGGACTCCACGAGGGCGTAATAATCTGTTTTTGCTGTTTCAGAACCAATCTTGCTTGTGGCCATTTTTACGGCATAACATCCTGAGGCCAGTTTTTCATTAAGAAACAAAATGTGTTCTTGAAATTTCAGCTCGTTGTCAATTATTAGGCCAAGAAATTTGGTGTTGTGTTCAAGATCTAGTGTATCATGGCCAATAGTTATACCTTCAATGTCACACTTGAAGGAGAGTAATTTGGTCTTATTGATATTCAATGCTAGCAAATTACAGTCGCACCATTCCTTAACTTTTTCTAAATCGTTCTGGATATTTTTCTTCAATGCTGAAGAATTTTCTGAGTGCCACAAAATAGTGGTATTATCAGCAAAGAGAGTGAACTTGCCTTGAACATTAAGAAGCGCTAGATCCTTTAGGTATAACAAGAAGAGTACTGGTCCCAAAACTGACCCCTGTGGAACGCCGTAGTTAATGTTTTCGCATAATGAAGAATTCTGTCCGATGAATACTTTTTGCGTCCGGTTCGTCAAATAAGACTGGAACCAGTCAAGCGCACATCCTCTAAATCCATAAAATTCAAGTTTTTGCAGCAGTATTCTGTGACTTACACAATCAAAGGCTTTTTTTAAGTCACAGAACGCTGCTGCAACTATTTTTCCATCGTTAATTTGACCATAAAGATGTTCCAAGAGTTCAAACATTGCATCATTTGTACTCTTATTACTTCGAAAACCGAACTGTGGTTTAGTAGGCTGTGATGTTCTAAGAAGGCCATGATGCGAGTCTTCACAAGTTTTTCGATTAATTTGGAAAGTGTCGATAGCAATGAAATAGGCCGATAATTAGAGGGTTGGTCGATTTTCCCCCCTTTATAAAGCGGAATTACCTTGGCTGATTTCAGACACGGAGAAAAATGCCCAGATTGCCATGAGTTATTGATAGCGGCAGCTAGTGCATCTAATGCAGAATCAGGCAAATTTAAGAAAATATTCACTGAATTTTCGTTTTTTATGCTCAGGAGGACTTCTTTCAGTTCCTGGGTATTGGTAGGAATAAAATAAAAGGAATCTTTGGGGGTTTTCAGTTTTCAAATAACTCATGGGGTCCGTGGAGGAAGTCATATTTGATGTTATTTTGCTTGTAATATTACAATAGTAATCATTGAGCTGGTTGGGAGAGAGGTCCTCATAAAGGTCAACTTGATTTTCACGACTTGTTTGACGAATTTCATTTATTATATTCCAGCATTCCTTATGTTTATTTTTTGTGGCAATTAGTCTATCATTGTAATAATTTTGCTTCAAGATTTCAATGAGTTTTCTGTACAAACTTCTATAAACATGAAAGTATTGATGGAAATGTATGTTATTAGTGAACTTCCTGATCATGTGCAGAGAACGAAGGTTTTCAGAGGAAGTCTTATCCATATTATCTTTATATTCACAATATATGTACATTGGTGCAATATAGAATTAATCCGATCAATAGGGACTGAAAAAGGCGTCTGCCCTACAAAATTCGGGGTAGAAATGATTATGATATATGATACTTAGTTCCAGACCCTCCATGAAAAATTCGAGTTTCCAACCTTAGGCACGTCGGAGCGTTTCGCCATCTTGAATTAAAGGTACAAAAAATTATTTTTTCCAAAATAATTCCTCAGCGGTTGATACTATGACAAAAATGGACTGCATTCCCTAAATTTTTTGGATGAATATTTTTCTGTAAGTCTGATGTGTAATGAGTTACAGCGGCGGAAATATGAATAATCTTTCAAAAAATCGCCCAACTTAATCTTTCCATGGTAAATTTGTTGAAAATTACAATATTGTTGATATTATCATCACAACTGCTGATGTCTTCATTATTTCCTTCTGCTCATCATTCGACGCGGTTTCTATCGTTGGCGACGACGATGACCTTTAAGTTCTGCTGACAGCATTGGGATCATCCAGCACCAACATCATCTTTCGCAAGAGAGTTAGATGCGAAACTGCTGAAATATTGTATTCCGCAAATAGTTTGAAAGTGAGAGAAGCAGTTGAAAACATCCTGTTGTTACACGTGGTTAGCGGCTATGACACGACATCATCCCTCTTCAACCAAGGATTTTTTTTCACTTGTCCAAAAAAACAGGACTCAATGCCGTCATTGGCATCTTCAAAGAACATAATGCCAATCCAGAAGACATCGCAGACGCTGGAGCCCGTTGCTCAGTATGGAGGCAAAATGGAAGAAGAAACCTTGGAAGAAGTCCGATACCAACGTTTCGCAAAATCAACAATGAAATGCAAATTCCACCTAGCTTCTTTACCACCAACGGAGGCATGCATTCAGGATCTACCAAAAATGGTGGGGAATCCAAAAATATCCATCCAGATGTAGCTGGAAACTTGGTACCAATGGGCTCACTCAAGTAACAATTTCAGGGAAACCTACCCCAGATACCCTATTGAATATCATTTCATGTAATTGCAAGAAAGGATGCGGTGGAGCAAGTGGCTGCAGAAAAGGTGAGTTGAGTTGTATGAGGATTACGCGATGGTAAACCATGCGAGAACGCACCAGAGATCATCATCCAGAGCCACGACGAAGATGAAGCAATGACATGGATGGAATCCCACATTCTCAGTGCAAAAAATGGGTTAGAGGATAACAATGACAATGAAGATGATTATGAAGGCAGCAACCGACCCGGATCATAAAATAGGAAGAAATAGTAGAAATATATTCGGGGACATAAATTACACAATAAGAGCCGTACTCAATTGCAAAAGAGAACATCTGTGGATTGGACCTACTGGGGATACCAAAGTAAGAAAAACGCGCCGATCACTAAACCTCATTGTTATGTGGAAATGAGTTAACTTTAAATTTACAAAATTATTATTATATATTGAATAGCTTCAAATGATTACATAAAATGAGAAAAACGACAGTTGGATAATGTTTTGGAGGAATGTTCACGTTTCCGCCGCTGTAACTCAGACTTACAAAAAATGTGTTAATGCAAAAAAAAATTAGGGAATTCAGTCTTCTTCAAATTTGCGGAAGGGATTTTTGTCGTTGAATCAACCGTTTAGTGATTATCCCGAAAAAAACAATTTTTGTACCTTCAATCCAATATGGCGGACGGCACCATCACCCCCATGGTCGACAACTTGGATTTTCCATCGTCGCCCGGAACCAAATAACATTTATCAAATCCTTTGTAGGGCAAAAACCCCTACATACTGGACTAAATCGGGATTCAGATGATATGTTAGGCTGATGTTAGCCACATAGTAACCACTTTCATTTATAAATTACCTGAAGATTACTATTCGCCCTTATTCCGTTATTTTCACAAAATCTGCTGTACTAATTTTTTCCTCTACCTTACCTTACCACCTCACCTTTAAGAAAATATATCCCTGGATGTTATATATATATATATATATATATATATATATATATATATTGTTATGTCATGAAAAACCAGTTAGATATTTTAAAAAGAAAAAACCCACAAAAAAGAATAATTATTGATTAGCTTTTAGTTTCAAGAGATTGTTTTTACATAATTTTAGAAGTTCTATTTCCTTTATAAGCCTATGTATGATATGAATAGATAAAAATGTCCAAATAATATAGCACAATCAATTTCATACACTGTCAGAATGATTACAACCCATAATTCTTCAAAAGACAACAAAAAGTCTAGATTTACAAAATTTTCCTGAATAAAATGTGATCTACAAATTTATAAATTTGAAACATACAGTATATGAAATTGTAGCTAACTAAAAGTAGCCAATGGTAGAACAGCAAACTTCTTGATGACAATAGCCAATCAGGGAACACATGGTCACATGTAGAATTTGAAATTGTAAGAGAATAAGAGCGGGAAAGTGTCAGAGGCAATTATCATTGAAATTTGTACATAGTTAATGAGAATGGAAAAATAGTTTTATGTATAAGTTATGACAAATAACCATAAACAGTGAAAATGTGATATAGTGCGCGAATTCAAAAATTCGAATCAGAGGGAAGGAACAAAAATGGTATCCAAGGTGACAACAAACAAAGCCACAAGAGATCGAAAATAAATTTAAAACGAATGCCACGTTATATTTTTGGGAGGAAGAAAAATGGAATAATTTTCACATTATAAGTGGAAACTAAGATTACCTTATTTGTACACCGTAAACAAGTATCCAAGGCTGATTGCTAAATTTGTATGGTCCTTTCTATTTGGTATTGGAGTTCCTGATAGCATTGGAGTGAAAGGGAATCCAAATCCTGGCTTGTATTGAACAGCGACAGTTCCAGACAGGTATAAACCTTCCATAGTGCACATTCCGAACTGAACAATTTCACTAATAACGCATATTCCATCGGAAGAACTTTATTTCAATTGATTTCGAACTATTAAAGAAATTTTCACTTCCAAGGTAAAAGTGAGGTTGTGTATATTTTACCAATGAACTTTTCTCATGATTATTCATGAATATTTGTAGATTCACCTTAGAGTAAGTTATCTTTCGTAGGCCAGGTAAAATTAAGTTTTCCTGAATAAAGGAAATAATTGCTTTTTGATACTTTGTTGTTTCTTTTCCACAATTATCAACAATCATATTTGTGACCATTGAATAGATTGGAATTTGACATTAAGTAGTGGCTCAATTGCCTGAACCGGCTATCTGAGACAAGGGGCGTACCAACTGAGCTTAGCTGTGGTAAGGAAAATGATAACAATTGGCAGCAACGTGACGAGGGAACAGTGACGTAGCTAGCAATTATTA
Organism: Gonioctena quinquepunctata; assembly: GCA_018342105.1. Lineage (NCBI taxonomy): Eukaryota > Metazoa > Arthropoda > Insecta > Coleoptera > Chrysomelidae > Gonioctena > Gonioctena quinquepunctata. Next base: position 880,762 of record JAFIRS010000020.1, on the reverse strand, counting down.
TTACATTGCAAAATATATTATACAGGGCACAAATAATTATCTATATCATAACAATTTGGCTCACAAAGAAGAGTGAAAACTATAAGCAATCTTCATATAATATAACAACAATTTATATTTACAATTTTTCAATACATTACAATATATATATATATATATATATATATAATTAAGTGATTGGTATTTGGGTTATGCAACAGGCCAATAAGTGTACTCTTTTACACGGATTCCAAGCTTTCGATAATATTTATTATCATCATCAGGGATGCTACAAAATAGGAAGACACATAGGAATATATAATAGAGAAAAACAAGACATTCCTAACTTACAGTGTAAGTGAGGTTATGCGGCGATTAAAATTATTAATAATGTTATATGAACAAAAGTGTGTATACAACTCACAGGAATCAACCACAATCCACATTACATACGTAAACAATGTATTCTTATGTTGAGAATTTTGGATCGTGTTTTACTTTGAAAGGGTTGTCAACTAGACATGTGAATGGATGAATTCTCAAATAGACTGACACAACAGATAATATAGACCACTGGGAATGAAGTAGTATTACCAAGTGAACTTTACAATGGCATGGAATATTTCCATATATAGATTTAAATAAAAGTTTATTGACTATTGAGAATTTAGATGTGTGAATATAAAATGATGTGGATTGGAATAATCAAACTATGTTATTAGCATTCATGAGGGTAATCTGATGATTCTCCCTCACATTAGAATTGTCTACAAAAATTAAATGAGAGTAAATCTCACTCAAATGATTTAAATCTGTTTTTTTATTTAGAGGATTTTCTGCCTGTGAAATGTGAACCATCTCTAAAAAGAGTCTCTTGGTAGTGTTTCTTTCGTTGGATAAAATTCTTACTGAGTTATAATCCATACAATGTCCTTCCTTATAGACATGCTCACTTAGTGTACATCTCTCCCGGTGCAGTCTACTGTCACTTTTGTGTGCGGTGATGTGGTCCTTCAACTATCTGGACGTTTGTCCTATGTACTGTTTATCACAGTGTTGATACGGTATACAGTAAACTACATCCGAACAGCTGGTGCATGGGGTCTTGTTCTTCAATTTTGAAAAAATTCTAATAAATATTATCGAAAGCTTGGAATCCGTGTGAAAGAGTACACTTATTGGCCTGCTGCATAACCCAAATACCAATCACTTAATTCGTATCTAGTCAGGAAATAAAACTACAAATTCTATTTAAATATATATATATATATATATATATATATATATATATATATATATATATATCCATATCCCTGTATGTATTGTTCGTTTGGCGCCGACTCGAAATTAGTTACTTACATTAGTTTAGGAGCTCACTTATTGAGACTAAGAAGGTTTATTTTATTTTTTACTTTACTGTTCCGATTTCGTCGGTTTAATTTTTTGTTAAAAAGTTTTTATTTTTTAATTTTTGTGGCTGAAATCTACTTATTACTACCTACTTGTTTTTTGATTACTTCCAAAATACTTACCCACCTTACTTCAACTATTACCAGTTAAATAATATGATTATCTACTTTTACTATTTGTTGTAATATAAATTATTTTTGTTGTTGTGGTCAGTTTATTTCATTACTTTGTATATCATCCCATCCTCTCATGGAATATAATGATTGTGACGGATGTAGGAGAACAAAAATAATGACATTAGCGATCTGTCATTGTCAACTACATATGTGTGCCAATGTTCACTAGTGAAAAATCAATTATTCCCTATTTTTCTACCCGTAAAGGTGGATAATTCCATTCGAAATCCAAATATGATCAACTATGAGGTATACCCTATCGGTTAACTGACCAGAATTCAGAGGGTGAGTGATCAATATCCTTCATTTTGCTACCCTTAGGGGTGAATTTCATCTTTTGAATTCAAATGGGACCAACTTCGAAGTACACCACCCTATCTACTGAAAAAAGAGTTATCGGAATCGGACGACCCAGTAAAAGGTTATGCGTGATCAAACATAAAAAAAAATATACGCGACGACTAGAGAACCTCCTCCTTTTTGGTTTCGTTGGTTAATAAAATATCATTATTCTGTTGAGTACAGTTCATCCGAACAGAGAAAACAATATGTTCACTGGAATTAATCATTGTAAGCATTGGAAACAATTTTTTATGTAATGTATCTCCTTTTATTAATGGAGTGATGATTTATTTCAAATCAACTATTTCATTATTATTCATGATAATACCCTACTAGTTAGTCCAACAGAGATATCCATTAATAATAAATGTTGAACGAGTTGAGTTGCTTGTTGAAATAAAACGCTCATATGTATGCGGTTTGAAATTTCGGAAGACATCGCTAGAAATGTCATTAAGCACCATATGAGATAAGGGGATTCGTTAATTGGAACTAATACATTGTTGCTTGGAGTGCTTACTAAAATGTGCCACCAGAATTATTTTTTCTGAATATGGTCAATTGGTATCTTGGCAATAAAATAAAGTTTTTACTGCTCATGTTCGGAGATGGATAAAATTAACGTAAAAAGTGTCGGTTATTTCATAGCGTCATAAATCACACAGAATAACGATGATTTCCTACATATATGAGCAGGTAATGAAATTGTCCGTGTAGTCGGTAGATCTGTTAATGAGAGTGTTTGATTAAAATAGTAAATATTAATAGGTATCATGCCCCATGAATATGCATAGAAGCGTAACGACACTATTTGCATGAAATAATGGAAACAGAGCCGGCTTGAGCTACCTGAAGGTCCCTTGATGGATACCTAGGGAACTCCCAGTTGTCACAGATACCTGATTTCGATCGCATGAGGACACCCCAATTCGTTCAAAAGATGTATGACGCCACCTAATGTACGTCGCTGATAAAACAGGAATGGTGCCACCCTTCTCATGACTTGGTTCCACTAAGACGTCCCTCACACATGAGTATAATGGTGTGGGAAGTTTCGAAACTACAGCTTCCATGGCCAAATATGTTTGGGCTACCTAGTTCTATTCATTCTCTACAACTCAATTTCTCCAGTGTCGTCATTTGTTATCCAGTCCATGCTGGACGTTCCACTGACCGACAAATCTCTTCCGAAATCCATCAATTTCGTAGGCAAAATACATGGTGGAAAACCCCTTACCCTCAACGCTCCAAGGAATTTATACTTAATAATCACATAACATCTCACATGAAGTCAGTAGCAATAGTCACCAAAATTCACGGAATTTTGAGAAAACTTTCAAAGTAAATATTTTCTCACTATAGTCGGTTAGTCAACAGTCGGTTAATAGGTGAATGTTGAGGATAGGGTGGAGCACATTTGGACATGGTCCACAATTGTACCTCCATATTGAATGGGAACGTTGGTTTATGTTTTTTAAGCATCCATGCATTTATTGAAAATATATTGTGTTTTGATGTGTGACACTAATTCCTAAAAGTTATGTGCCTTGATTGCAAGTGCTTACACCTTATGTTCATGAGAAGAAAACCATATTTTGCTAAATATATGATGTAACATACATATCCTCATTAATAAGTCTGTATCAGTTAACATAACCTAGAAAAGTTTAACTTCTCTCTGTCAATTATTCATGTGTATTTTATACAAACGGTTTTCTACCAACAGGGTGCGGTAGATTAGGTCCAGTCCAAAAGTGCCCCATTGTCGGCAAATGAAACTGACTTGAGGAAAGTAAGACATTTTTTGGGTATTTTATTGAAACTCCCATGGGTTTTTGTTCAAATACGAACGTTGGTATAGATGTTCATATTAGATAAATTGGGGTGAAAACGTATTCAGGTCGATTTTTTAGTTTGTTGGTATACTCTACTTTGACACTAACTCCACTTCTGCTTGCTGGTTGGAATATTTTCATTCTTTACACTTCTTTATTTGGATTTAATCTTCAAGTACTGTCTCATATTTTCACCTGCTTTGTTTTTATGTGCAAATGTATAATCATTGTGTGTATAATTACCAACGTATTTTGTGAAACTATAGCAATATGCAATATCGCAAAACTGACCTCACATCTATAGTAATTATCATTCACTCCTCACAATATCAGTAGGGCATAAAAAAAAACACTGATCTGGCCAATGAAGAGCCTCATTTTCAACGATGTTGAATTTACTGGAGTGCTCAACTATGTACTCGATGCAAGTGAACCGGGTATAAGTACACAATCAGATAATGATATTATCCATCCACAAGTACACGACAAGATAGTAGGTGCAAACTATTATCAGATACACGCTCAAGCATGAATAATGATCCAGCCACAAGAACAAGTTTATCAAAAAGGGAAAAACACCCTTGAGAAATAACGAACCCATTCAGGCTCCTCGAACTCTGATATGGAGAAAAAAGTAAGCTCCGACTCTGACTTGGATCGCTGTAATGAATATACAGATAATAATGAAATTTTGGAGGACGAAAACGTTGAGGAAATGATTCGATACTGGTGAAGTTTCCAACTAAGAAAAAAAAACTTTTTGTGGGCTTTAAAGGGGGTAACAGTAACAATGAACTGACTGCTCTACTAGCTTTTGTGTATTCATCGTAAATTCAATGTTTTATTTTCCAATTATAACATTTAGTAGTATATTGTTTGTATGTATGTCTAACAATAAATATGTTTATGAAATAGTCCAATTCAACCCCACCCATGTGAAAATATACCCCACTGCGGGGCACACAAGATATTCATTTGTGCAACAAGAACAATTCGTCCATATCGAATCAAACTAGTAGATTTCTAGCGATCTATCACTACAGCTGATACGTTCATACAATATAACATGGTTCAATAAATCTACTTGTAAAAAAAAGTGTCAAAATATGTCAACCCAACCCTACTCATTTTCATACCGGTTGGAACTGAACATGTTGACATTTCATCGACCTGAAAGACGTCCATTGTGGAATAGTATACATACTAATCAATTAAGGGAGACATTTTAGTAAAGTCACTCCGAAGGCTTATCAACCAGCAAATAACTTTCTATTTGGGATATAAGTATTTCTGTTAACAATTTAGACCCCGATCTATATGACCCATTTTTCTTCTAATATTTTATTGTCTTGAAAAACATCCCCAATTATGGACCTGAATATAAATATATTGGTTTTTTATGTTGTATGTAGAAGATTCAAGTCACACCAATTTTCAGTGTTGATGATCTGACGAAAATCAGTTCGTTCATTCCTTTGCCATAAAAATGTGGTATAATCAGCAAAGAGAGTGAATGTTCCTGATATATTGAGTGCTGTCGAACCATTTACATACGATAAAAACAAAATTGGGCCAAGGACTGTGCCTTGAGGTACTCCGCAATATACATTAGCAATATTCGATTTTGTTTATAATTTTACTAGCTGCGTTTGGTCTCAAGAGTATGACTCAAATCATGTATTTTTCATCAAGTAGCAGCGAAGTTCTCGCAAGAGTATATCGTGATTCACTAAGTTGAATACAATGAAATATAACAAAATAATGCCTCAACCTCCTCACTACTATTTATTCGGCATAATTAGTGCTTTGATCATTTTGGGATCAAAACTCAGTATATTGTGGGTGCATAAGAAGTTGTTCAATCTATCTTCGACAAATTTTTCCATGATCATCATTAGCGTGTGAATGTAGAAGATGGGTAGAAAGGTAAAAAATCCCAGTCAAAAGTACTCATTTATCACTGCCAGCAACTGTAGATTTCCTGAAATTATCAGAGATATTTCATCAATTACATACGTTGTTCTATTCTTCATAATGCAATATATTTCTCAACCCATTGACGAAGTTCTGAACCACAGTAATGTGGCTCGAATTGACAAGATCATATGGAAATATTATATTCTCTCGTATAGTCTTCAATCGTACAATAGTATATGTTGAGATTATTTTGTTCAACTGTTGCTTACATGTTGAATGTATAATATTCTACAAAATGAAAGTTATCATGATTTTTATTGCTACTGATTTCACAGTCTACCGTTATCTCAGTGTTTTTTCCTCTAAGTTCATTCATTTTTGCTAACTCTCCGATGTGTTGGCTTGGACTCCGCTATTGGATAGAAAACCTCTATAGTCTCCACATAACATCCGCACCTTGATAGGTACTCGAAAACTACATAAACTAGACATATGTGAACACACCATACCTTCGAAGCTAGTTTTTGGAGTGTTTCATGGAATTAGTTGACAAAACACGAAATCAAATGTGATTTTCATCTGCAAATTAGAGCTTCTTAGAGTTTCGTTTGTTTTACTCGAGTGAAAATCAACATTATAACACAGAAGTTTGTATCGCGAATACAATCACGACTGGAAATAACTCCGTTCATTTTCTTCCACTGTTTAGATCAAATTAAATTTGTACAGGGCTTATGGGCTAGGAGCCACTTCACTGCGACCTCCAGAGATCTATTCGTGTTTGCTCATATTATGTTAGAAATCCCTATCTAGATCCCTCCTTGTTACAAGACTCCATAGGCCAGACCTTGAGTCCTCCATACATTGGTGGGGTTGTGGTTTTTCCTCCCTTATCGTTGTAAGGCCTTCACAGTAGCACAGTATGTGCGCTGAGGTTCCCTCCTCTTCGTCCTGGCAGAACCCACATGTGGTTGGGTCTGCCAGCCTGATGTTATTCATTTGTTTGTTGAGTCTACAGGAGTCCAAATATGATCCTGGTTGACCTCCTAATCTGGCAGGTACTGTGAATACTGGCGATGGTTCCTTGATGAACTCTTTGGCCCCTCCCATGCCCGGTGCCTTGTTCCACCATTCTTGAGATTGCTTTTCCAACCAAATATTGGTTTGTGTTGTTCGCAGCGCTTTCGCTTCTGGACCAATTGGGACACGTAGTGCTCCTTCTCGGGCTAGTGAATCTGCCTCTCCGTTGCCCTTGTAGCCTGTGTAGCCTGGTACCCAACCCAGAGATAGTCTGTTTTGACTGCCTACCTTTTGTAGGGTTTTCAAGAAGCCCTAGACAACTTGCATGGAGCTGATTGCTTTAATAGCCACTTGGCAATCATCTTTTCCTTAAACTCGTGCCTAAGTAACTCCTCCGTACAGTGAGGTATTGCTGCAACTTCTGCCTGGAATATCGTCACATGTTTGCCTAAGCTCAGTGAGACTCCTGCCTTTGGCTCGGCTAAATATATTCCTGCTCCTATACCTCTTTGGTTTTTGAGCCGTCTGTGTAGCAGGCAATTTGTGTATTGATTGGAGGTTATCCCCCATGCCTTTTTGTCTGCTATGACCGTTTTAAAGTTTTTTTCGAAGCTGTACTTGGAAAGCATCACGTCCAATGGCATTCCCATTATGGTGGCCCGTTTCCAACTCTTTGTATCGATCGTTATACACTTTTCCGTGCACTCTTCTTATGGGCGCTTGGCCTCTGGTCAGTCCACTGGCGACTGATCTGGCTCCGTATTGTATGTAAACATGAAGTGGTGGTAGGTTCAGCGAGAGTTCTGAGGCGGCTGTTGGTGTGCTCCTCATAGCTCCCGTGGCAGCCAGACAGACTTGCCTTTGGATGCCGCTTAGCCTTCGAATCGCCCCAGCCTGCTGAGTCTTTAGCCAACATGTCACCGAAGCGCATGCTATCATGTGTCTGATGTCCCTGCTATATAGCCCACTGATCATTTTCGGTTGTAGCCCCCAGATTTTTCCACATATTCTTCTGCATAGGATGAGGGCTACCGTGCTTTTTTGAAATATTTCATGTAGGTGTTGATTCCATGTCAGCTTGTGGTCAAAGATGACTCCCAAGTATTTTGCCTCTTGTGCAATTGGAATTTCTTTCCCGTTCAGAACTGGTGGCTTGAGTCCTATCAGTACTTTTTTTTTGTAAAAGCAACAATTGTGGTTTTTTGGGGGCCAACAGTTAGTTCCTTCTCCTGACACCACTTATTTATTGGGTTTAGAGCAGTCTGCGTATGCTCCGAAACGGTTTCTGCAAATTTGTCTTTTGCAATAATTGCAAGATCATCGGCATATCCTGAGCAATGCATGCCTTTGGATGTTAGCCTTACCAGAAGTTCGTCTACTAGGAAAGCCCACAGAAAAAGTGGTAGTACCCCTCCTTGTGAGCATCCCCTACCTGCTCTAGCTGTGACTCTGGTTTCACCTATGGTTGATATGATCACCTTTTTCACCAAATTGGTGTTTCCCCATTGACAAAGGAGGGAGCTTTGGTAATTGACTTTGTAGATACATTGTTGAAAGCATCCTCGATAACGACGAAGGTGGCGATGGCTATATCTTTATTCTCCAGGGATTTTGTTAATAGCCTGTTGAGATCATCCAGTACCAAATCTGTTGACTTACCTGGCTGATACGCGTATTGGCATTCGTTGAGAGGGTTTGTTAATAATACCTCGTCTCTTATGTTTCTGCCTATTAGTCCCTCCAGAGTTTTCAGCAGGAAGGATACTAGACTGATTAGGGGCAGTATGACTTGGGTGTCATGTCATATAGTCTCTGACACTCGGTAGGTATGTATCGCATGACTATACGAGCCTTGAATATTTTACTTAGAAATGGGAATAATATTTCCTACCCTTTTGGAGCAGGATAGGATATGTTCCATCCTTTCCTGAAGATTTGTATGATTGGGATTCAATTATAGCCCACCTAATCCTGTTTGGCTTTGTTATATCTGTAGCTAGTTTCCACTCCGGGGCATTGGGCCTTTTTGGCTTGCTTTGCGGACTGTTTGTCGCTACTGTGCCGTTTAGAATTGTTGCGGCCGATAAGTATGCCTTGATGAGCATTGGTATACTTTCCTCGAAAGTTGTTGTGTAGGTATCATCTTCCTTTTTCAGGAAACCTGAGGGTTTCCACGTGTTTATTCCACCATACCGTTTTATTATTCTGTAGCCTTGTTTTTTCGGGGCAGCTTTCCTCGTAAGCTGAGAGTATTGCCTTGCTTACTTGGTTCATTGACTTCTCGAGGCAATTGCCGTTTTCTATTTCTTCTATTTTTAGTTCAGACTGAAATATTTTTCAAACGCCGTGTTCCTGTTATCAATTGCAATGGTCCCACCAATAGGACACAACAGGTATTGATAAAATTAAGATTGACTAGACAGTTCATTTATGTTCTTCTGACCTCCATTTTTTTTATTCCTACTGATTTGACTTTAGGTGATGAATAGGTAAAATACACCACTAATATTAAGACAGTTTAACTTATTTGCTCCTTTCATTCCATTTTTTCCAATATTGTTAAGTCTCAAGTAATTATGACGTAAAATGTTTTTTCTCCAAATTAGGTGCGAACTATTCGCCAATCGAAATGACAAATTCAACCTATAAAATTTGTTGGGGAACTTTTGAATCGAGTACTCTATATTTGAAATGAGAGCATAATAACGCTTTCCAATGGATATTTTTGTCTGTTATTACATAATATAATTGAGTAGTATATGTTTGATTACTTTTATTTTGAAGCAAATTCAGTATGTTCCAGTTCAAAACATAGAAACCTATACATTACAGATTACATTTATTTACAATATATTTATTTTTAAAAGAAGTTTACATTTCGGATATAACGGAAGAGATGTGAGGAATGAGGACGGGTTTATTCTTTATTTCAAGGAAAACTTGACATACCTTAGTGAAGTTTTTCAAACGAGAGATTATCAAATTTTACAACACTCTTCTACTAGGAGGTTGGTCCTTCTTGTAGATATATTTGAATATCGAGGGAACTGACGAACACCCTACCCTTGAGTGATTTCCACTTTAGGGTTCCAGTCATTAATCCGGTCCTGAATGGATATATTGGTATAACACAACGAATGATTTGCTCGATGATATGTACAGGTAGACCAGATCGGTTTTACAACTTCAATCGAGTTATGATAAACTGCCAGCTTATTAAAGTCGACTCTCCCATCTCTATAATCATGCTTTAGTGTACGTTGTCGTGCAATCAAACCGTGAATAAAGTTTAATGAATTAATAACGATTGCAGAGTTTTTACGATTTATACACAATTTATTGCTGTTGAATACCTTCAACAATACTAAATTATGACCAGCATTGACAATGACTAATGGTTCTCGTGTATTGTAGAATTCATTTTTGCGGGAAAATGAACCAATATTGGGTGTGTCCGTTAAATGTTAGCTCAAAGAATAATTCGTTCAACTAGGAAAGAGTGTTTTTTCTATTCCTGAATGTTTTCATCATTTGCTTTATCAATTCACACTGAACATGTGAACATAATTTGCCTTTAATTTTTTAAACAATTATGCCGAGGACATTGAATACTTATTATTCGTGGATTCCGACGATCTGAAAGTTTCAAAAGTAGGGAATTGTAATTCGACCACGAATCCCCTTGTTCCAACAAGAAACACATATGAAAAGGCAAGTGATTTATCGGAATTAACTTATTGATATCAAGAAATACTTGTATAGATTTCTTGATGAATTTTTATTTCACTTTTCAATTTTCAAAAACACCCAGATAACGCGAAGTACATATTTTCAAAAATATATAAATCATTCCGACCAATTGATAAAAATGCAGAATCAAACTTACTACCACAAAAAATAATCAAGACAGTAAAAGTGTATGAATTTTGTGGATGAGGGTAAAACATCCGAAAAATATTATGTTAATGAAATTGAAATAGAGAATGGATATAATTACTGACGAAACTGAAAAATGTTACCATTTCAATGATAATCATTATAAATATAGGTAGGGACCATCCAATTGAAATTATGCTACAACAATATTCAGTTATCACAAGACATTTGGGAAAATATACAATGTTGTTTTACCCTACTAATGTAAATGAAATTGAAACTATAGAAGAATCAATAATTGATAATGCCCCAGGATTGGGCCTAATTACAATTAAAACTAATTCTCCTTTCAGAATACATGAAAAATTATTACATCAAATATTCAAACATAAATATACGGCGATTAGTATTCAAAACCTTATATCCAATCATATAAGACAGATCATACTTCAATGAAAACTACAAGCTTATTTCTCTAATACCAAACAACGCTAAAATTTGGGTTTTAGAGCTAACCGATTATTGAATTTCATACTTGGTATTCTTGGGCCCAATCAGGGTTTTCGACTGGATTACAACTTTTAAGAATATAATATGGGAACATAATTTACTTATTTGTGTTCACGGGATAAGAAGAAATTTGTAAGTTATCAAGTAGTACAGTAACTTGTACATGTATATCTGCATATAATATGTTTCTGTTGAAGATAAATAATAATGATAAACAAAAAGGAATATAAATACAATATCACATTCCATATTTCAGTAAATATTCGAATGAATGAAATTCTGGCTACCTAATTTCCATGACCGAAATCCCAATTTTCGATTCAACCCTAATGTAGAGCCGAAAACATTTTCAAATTTCGCGGAACTACTTCTTCAATAGTGAATCAAAATGGGGAAAATCAACGGATTTCGAAGACGCTTTAATCGGTTGGAATGCCCTTTAATTTTTTCTGTGAATGAATTCAATATAGATAATAAATTAATACCTTGATATAACATTCTTTTATCCATTGTTCAATGATAAATAGTCATTCCTAAAAAGGTGCGAGTGGCTAGCTCTTGATGTGAAGGCAAGGGTTGTTTTTCAAAAAGCATCTAGAATATTCTCAGAAATTTGTTACTTTGTACAAAATGAAGTTGGTTTACTTGAAGTTATAATTTGGACGCCATAAACAGATTTTGAAGATAAACCCAACTCATTCCTCACACCAGTCTTTGTAGACAGACTTTTACTAATCTAGAAACTTCTCCAAATGCACATTGAAACAAAAACCTTCAAAATCAGATGTTTAGTACCTATTTTCATGGTACAATCAAGAAACAAATATAAAGTATCGGAAACAATTTAACTGGGGTATAGACAGAAATCTACACGAGCAACAAGGAACGCAATGATATGATAATACCACATAAACAAGAGAGACGCACTGCTGTGCGCCCCTTCTGTTACCCCACCCGACACATCAATTGATCACGTGGCAATGCGACACAGTGCACAGCGACTCGACTCATTTTTGCTGAGCCGTGGTTGCGAAAACAAAAGACCGTGACAATTATTACCTTTTGAAACATGCCGCCTATTTACACAACCGCAGAGAAAGTACAGATCGTTAAGTGGTACTTTGGGGGTTATTCTGTACAAGATACTAGAAATATATTCATAGTAGCTTTTGCAGATAGACCTGTACCTACGGAAGCGACTGTTCTTTCAATTATTAATAAATTTCAGAATTTTGGATGTGTGGCAGCACATTGCAAAAAATGTTGTCCCACAAATCCACCACCCTATCCTAGACAAATACCCGAGGAACGGGAAATAATAGAAACACAAGTGTGTGCATTGGCAGAAACGACACCTTGTTCGAGTAGACAGATCGCCAACGAAGTGAATTTGAATGAAAGAACTGTAAGGAATATTTTGAAGACAAACGGTTATCATTGTTTCAAAGTCAAGACCACACAAGAACTTTTGCCTGGAGACCATTTCAGACGTATGGAGTTTTGTGAAACGATGGTCGGAAAATGCAATAGGGCATTTCGTGTAAATGATGACTTTCTAAAAAAGGTGTTATTTACCGATGAATCGTCCTTCTCAATTCATCGAAAACACAACCCATCCGTAGTACGTTATTGGTCTCGTAAAAATAAACATTTGAGTATTGCTGTGAGGACACAGTACCCAAGAAAATTAAATGCGTGGACGGGACTTTTAGGCGATCAAGTCATAGGCCCATTTTTTATTGAAGGGAATTTAAATGTAGCAAAATATTTGCAACTTTTGCAAAATCAAATTATTTCTGCAGTTCGCGCTCTTCCGATTGACTTTAACGACGTGTGGTTTCAACAAGATGGTTGTCCTGGCTACAATGCAGGCACGGTGGTTACATTTTTGAATCAATTATTTCCTGATCGGTTTATTTGTACGCGAGGTACAATCAACTGGCCACCTCGATCATCAGATTTTTATTCCTGGGGCATGCTAAAATCGGAGGTATATCGGCATGAGTTCGAACGTACCACCAATTTAGATGAACTGAAGGCAAACATTATTCAGTAGTGTGCTCAGGTAACACCAGTTACCCTTGCGGCTACCAGAACAGAATTGTACAATAGATTCGGCTATTGTTTGGCCCAAAATGGTGGTTTGTTCGAACATTCAATAAAATAATTCCGTACACGAAATATTTGGTTTGTCTTTTCTTGTAAATATTTTTTTTCTCTCCATTCAAGAAATAATTATTTTTCTGTTAGAAATAAGTTTTTTGTTTTTATTCTTACAGAAATATCGTTTGCTTTTGTTTATGTTCAAGAATTTTCTTTTGTTTTCGCGGCCACCACGGCACCAAAGATATTTTGATCTACCTGTCGTCCGACAGATCAAATTTAATCAATGATTCTGTTCAATTTGTTCAAATTATCTGATGTGAAATTATGGTCAATAATTCTTCTTCATTGCAGCGCACACATTCTCTCGACTGCTGCTGGTATGATACTGACGTCCTGAGCTAACCGCCCTGACTCTCCTATCTCTGTGTCGTGGCGTCGATATCCCTTCCTCGAGCGAGTCGAGGAGAAATTATAATGCTCTCTCAACATATAGCAAGCTATTCGTTACGCTCTCATGAAGCCGCCATACCCAAGATAAATACTCTCCGATACTATATAACCACATTAGGCAGTTTCCAAGTAGAAAATATCACAACTTCAATAGTTTAATAATGTGTCCTACACAGGAACTTAAAATATACTTAATACAAAATATAATTATTACAATCTTCTATGAAACGTTATACTTTGTTTACATACCTAAGAAGGACAACTTGTTTATATAAATTATCGTTTTCAACGTGTTAAATCATTGAAAAAATTATAAATAAATATTATGCAGGAAATATTCTGTATGTTAACTGATTATGCGCAATTCAGCACACAAGCGGAATGAAATTTGTGTCGCTAGACACAAATCGTTGGTCGCGCGAGAGAGATAGGCTGATTTGTGTCTAGGGATCCCAATTTTATTTAGATCATAGGCTCTCATGTGAATCCTCATTTATAAAATTTTTATGATGAGTTGGATAGAATTTGTGTCGCTAAACCCGAGTCGATCAAGACCCTGTCAACCGTACTCTTCCAGCACGCTTGCTCTCTACTAGACTTAAAATGGTCTATCTCCTAACTAAATGACCGAATTGTCATCTGGTGAATTGATTCCATATCTGGTACAGTAGTATCACCGACGAAACTATCGAACAATAATAAATTCAGATTGCTGAAAGTTAATGAAAACCAATGACAAAAAAACTTCCTGAAATCTTTTAAATTTTTTTCCTGTATAAATGTTATGTGCGCAGGTTAATGCAACCTCTACTGCCAGCCAGACAGTATGCATGGCTAGTGATAAAGAGGAATTATCAAAGAACGCATACATTAAATTATTTTTTTGCTAACTCTAGTACTAATTGTCAACTTACAGTAGAGGCAGATAAATATGGATGGATCTATTTCTTATCTTTGATTTTGATTTTTAATCGTATTGAAGAAATGGGACACACGAAAAATTCTATTTGTTGGAGAAAAATCAAAAGAAATTATGTGTGTTCTATCAACACCTTCTGTAGATCATTCTAAAAGCTAGTTTGAAAGGAAAAGTATGTACACATTCATGTATTTTCAGGCAGATACTCCTTGGGATGTTTTTTATTGTAGAAATTATTTATATTTGATCCAGTGGCGGAGGGTGAAAGCTAATAAATATGGAGTCACTGAAAATATATGAAAATTCGTAGACCTTGAAGAAATTTTGCTGGTGAACTTCAGGTGAAATTTTATTCGATGAATAACTATAATTGGGGATGTGAGAGAATGTTTGAAGTCAATAATGTGTTATTTTTAACCATGCAGCGACGGACTTGTTAGCTAGACGATTTCTGAGTAATGTAACTGGATGATTTAGGGGAAATGAAGTATTTCTCTAGAAAAATATACCAACATTGATTGAGAGGTTTTCCTCTACCGAAATAAAACCGTGACATGTTCTCCTTTGTTGGATTGTCAAACTGAAAAGGAACCTTTGACGTGTAATATGTTCCATAGTAACTCCACCATGTAACTGGTGGTTTTGTGGGCGACAGGAAAGTGGCTATCGGGAATGGGAAATCCGATCGTTTCAGTAATTCCGCCTAAACCATGCTGTGTCCGCTGTGTGCGCCCTATATGCATATTGGAAATTGAATCTGGGCAATGGCGATGCAATAGCGTTCATGTGACGGCACATAAATGCCCCTGCACTCCTGCACCCTACATCAGCCGACTCAATATGTGACAGCCTTGTTTACCGATAGAGAACGGATTATTCAAACCTGTCAACTGAAATTCGTTTAGCATTTGCCGACATGCTTTTCTGTGGCTACTGAAAGAACTATTTGGGGTTTTATTGCACATTCATCACCTGTCAATGTGCCAATTATTCGTTAATTGTGATTTAACGCCGCTTCGCAAAACTGTAATTAACTGTTTTCAGTTTTTATTAAAATATGCACAATTTCAATCAAAATATTTGATTGTTTCGGAATAGCAATTCCGCTGCATCAGATTGATGGATGGATCCTGCTACATATTGAAAGGGCTGAATAAAATTGAGTTTCCCACATTTTACGTAGGAGATATGGAAATGTATCTATAGGTAATTTGAAAATAGATTATATTTTCGCACTAAGTGGAAATGGATAGAAAAATCGAATTAAACGGTTTTCTTCACATAAAGTATTCAATATAAAATTGAACCAGAAAATGGTAGATCTCAGGTGAAACAACTACTTTCCTGGCAAATACCACGCAGAACGTTGAATGATATTCACCTGAAAATCCATGCATACTTCCATATAATATCAATGCACATTGAATGCAAATGTTTCTTTCTGATAAGCTCGATTATGTTCAATTTGCATTCAATGTCCATTGATATTATACGGAAGTATGCATGGATTTTCAGGTGAATATCATTCAACGTTCTGCGTGGTATTTGCCAGGAAAGTAGTTGTTTTTCACCTGAGATCTACCATTTTCTGGTTCAATTTTATATTGAATCCTTATGTGAAGAAAACCGTTTAATTCGATTTTCTATTCATTCCACTTCACATGGCACTTATCTTTCACTATATGCTAGACGGGCTTGCCACTCCTACTGAGAAGGAATCTTTATTTAGAAACCTATCGAGGTGGGAGATTTTCGAGTGTTTCTTTCTGTCACTAGGTACCGCCAGTTAAAGTTTATCTTTTCCGGCGTACCTATAGGTGTTACAAGATCGATGATGGTTTGTTTACGTTGTGTCTCACTTCAGCCAGAGTTCTTTGGACCTTTGGCTGGTTGACTACTCCGTACTGATGAGGGCCAAGAAGCCTGAAACCGGTATGCGGATTGTTAGGTGAACACGACATAAATTAAACATAATCGAGCTTATCAGAAAGAAACATTTGCATTCAATGTCCATTGATATTATATGGAAGTATGCATGGATTTTCAGGTGAATATCATTCAATGTTCTGCGTGGTATTTGCCAGGAAAGTAGTTGTTTTTCACCTGAGATCTACCATTTTCTGGTTCAATTTTATATTGAATCCTTTATGTGAAGAAAACCGTTTAATTCGATTTTTCTATTCATTCCACTTCACATGGCACTTATCTTTCACTATATGCTAGACGGGCTTGCCATCCTACTGAGAAGGAATCTTTATTTAGAAACCTATCGAGGTGGGAGATTTTCGGAGTGTTTCTTTCTGTCACTAGGTACCGCCAGTTAAAGTTTATCTTTTCCGGCGTACCTATAGGTGTTACAAGATCGATGATGGTTTGTTTACGTTGTGTCTCATTTCAGCCAGAGTTCTTTGGACCTTTGGCTGGTTGACTACTCCGTACTGATGAGGGCCAAGAAGCCTGAAACCGGTATGCGGATTGTTAGGTGAACACGACATAAATTAAACATAATCGAGCTTATCAGAAAGAAACATTTGCATTCAATGTCCATTGATATTATATGGAAGTATGCATGGATTTTCAGGTGAATATCATTCAATGTTCTGCGTGGTATTTGCCAGGAAAGTAGTTGTTTTTCACCTGAGATCTACCATTTTCTGGTTCAATTTTATATTGAATCCTTTATGTGAAGAAAACCGTTTAATTCGATTTTTCTATTCATTCCACTTCAATGGCACTTATCTTTCCTATATGTAGTTCACATGGCACTTATCTTTCACTATGCTAGTCGGGCTTGCCACTCCTACTGAGAAGGAATCTTTTATTTAGAAACCTATCGAGGTGGGAGATTTTCGGAGTGTTTCTTTCTGTCACTAGGTACCGCCAGTTAAAGTTTATCTTTTCCGGCGTACCTATAGGTGTTACAAGATCGATGATGGTTTGTTTACGTTGTGTCTCATTTCAGCCAGAGTTCTTTGGACCTTTGGCTGGTTGACTACTCCGTACTGATGAGGGCCAAGAAGCCTGAAACCGGTATGCGGATTGTTAGGTGAACACGACATAAATTAAACATAATCGAGCTTATCAGAAAGAAACATTTGCATTCAATGTCCATTGATATTATATGGAAGTATGCATGGATTTTCAGGTGAATATCAATCAATGTTCTGCGTGGTATTTGCCAGGAAAGTAGTTGTTTTTCACCTGGAGATCTACCATTTTCTGGTTCAATTTTATATTGAATCCTTTATGTGAAGAAAACCGTTTAATTCGATTTTTCTAAACAATACGCTTTAATATAAAACCAAACTAAAAAGTAGAAAATAATTTTAAATGAGTTTGAAATAAGAATACAGTGATTAACAACAAATGTATTTCATCGTAAAAAAGCGTGGGGTGCTTTTTAAGATATTTATATAATGATTCTACTTTTACCAATATATATCCATGAAATATTAACAACAATTGACATCAAGCACCCCTCGCTGTTTTACGATGAAATAAATTTGTTGTTTATTACTGTATCCTTATTTCAAACTCATTTGAAATTATTTTCTACTTTTTAGTTTAGTTTTCTATTAAAGCGTGTTTTTTAGTTTTCAAACTATTATTTTTTATTATTATATCTCATGTATTTTTGGTGAATGAACTTTTATTATTATTATTATTATCCTCATCCGAATCTATTCGGGCTTCAATATCTGATAATGGACCAAGTTACTTTGAGGAATTCATTTTCTGTAACTTTGTCTTTGTTGTAGATATTCAGTCTAATTAGACAAATATTGTAGTTACCTCGCCCTCATTGTGGAACAGTAGGTATAAGCAAGGACAAAAATACCCAGGCAACTTAATTGGTGCCAAAATAGGTAATGTAGAGTGTATAGTAGACCTGTTTACCGACTTGTTTATTCCCTGATTATGTGAACATACATGAGGTAATTATTAGGTTAATATTTACTAGAAAGTTTTCCCTGAAAAATCAAGAATTTTAAACACATTTTGCTGGTCACCTCTAGATGATATTTAACCTAATAAATGACTCTATTGTCACATGAGGCTGTGAAGGTATATTTGAAGTTCATAACAAGTAATTTCATACTACGCACTACTCTTATTGGTTTTGAAGGAGATTTGGTGGTCTCAATTATGGGTTTTATAACTCGAATCATAACTTTGGAGTTAGTTAGTAGTTGAAGGTAAAATATTTGGTCAGAAATAGGTAAATTCGGACTTTTTGAAGCCATTTTACCCATTTGCTTGGTATAATTTTCCTATTAGGTTAGTTGAAATAGGTACATATGTTTTTAAACCGTAACTGGAGTAGGAATACTTTCATCTGAAAACATAATCTGGTACAAAGATGGTTGAAAAACCTCAGTCAAAGGCTAATAGCTGATCTCATGAAATTGAGTAGAACAAAGGCACGCACGACTTACTGACTGGTCACTGTGACCTGAAAAAACACCTGCGCACTATGGGTATATAAGAAAAACCGTGGAATGCGGACTTTGTGGGGAGGAGGATAAATCAGTCTTGAATGCGACGCCATGGAACAGACCCAGAAACAGGTATGGTGCCAATTTGGCTGATGTAAATGAAATCTTTATTGAAATAGGAATTCCTAATATAAATACAATGGTTGTTCAGATTATACTAATTTGAATTAAAAAAACAACAATAAAAAAAGAAAAAAAGAAATACACAAAGTATAGTTGATTAAATAACATGACATCACAGTTGAACACATTTTGACCACATCTTGAGACATTTGAACACATTAAAGGTAGTTAAAAGAAGTTAAAAGAAAATATCTCACATAAAATGTATATCTAAAAACTGTACAGCTAAAAACAAATATATCCCTAAAGAAAAAAAGTATATCTAAAAGACATTGAATATCAAATCTGCACCAAGATAAACTACAATATGTTGATTCATGAGTTGAGTGACAAAACATGTTTTTTTAGATGGTTTTTCAAAGAATTTAACTTGGCTGAGTTCTTCATCGGTTTGGGAAGTTGAAGTTGATTGAAATCGTCCAATCCCTTGAAACATAGCGAGTTCATAGAATTTTTTGTTCTTGTTCTAGATATGTGAAATTGATTAGTTGTCCTTGTATTGTGCTCATGGATCTGATTATTATCGAAGTATTTTGGTAATACGTTTTTGGTAATTTTGAAAATGAATACCACAGTTAAATAGAAATATATTTTCGTTACATCATACCAACCAAGAGTGTTAAGCATATATTGAATCGGAGTATACCTGTTACACCTCAAAATAATTCTCATACCCCGATTTTGAAGTTTCTGTAACTTTTGCATATTGTTCACATCTAATAGATATAACAGGGTTGAGCAATAATCGAAGTGGGGCTGAATGATGGTTCTATATATAGTAATTTTTTAAAATATTGAGACTTCGGATGATATCCTAGAGAAGAAAAATGTTTTTTTTGATTTTTTTTTGCATATGTAATCACAATGCTTGTTGAGTGTTAACGATTCATCAAGCATAAACCCTAGGTATTTGAATTCAGATACCCATTCAATTTTGTCATCCTCCATTTGGAGTCTAAGGAACTGATAATCCACTGATTTTAGTTTGTATGTATTACTGAAAATCATCGCCTTAGTTTTTTATGTATTCAGTTTCAGTTTTTTCACCTCTAGGTATGCCTCAAACTTTGTCAGGACTTGGTTCAAGCGCCCCACTGTTTCAATAAGGTCACCGCCGTAACAAGCAACCAGAGTGTCGTTTGCAAATGAGTTGAGGACATCGTGGCTCTGTATGTAATTTATATCATTTAGATATATTATAAAAAGTAGAGGTCCTAGTAGGCTACCTTGGGGTACACCTATATTATTAAGAACTTCATTAGAAAGCAATTTACCCACTTTGGTTGCTTGCGATCTATTAGTTAGGTACTCTTCAGAACACTTGAGGACAAGTCCCCCAATACCATAATATCTTAGTTTACGCAGTGAGATCCTCCTATCTATTTTCAAATCCCTTTTAAGGTCAAGAAATACAGCTACTATATATTTACCATTGTCTAATTCTTGTTTCCATTTCGAAATTGTTAGCTGTAATGTCGTTTCACAAGAATGATGTTCTCTAAAGCCGGATTAATTTCTCATGAAAAGGTGGTTTTCATCAAAGTATTGAATTATTTGTTCATATATCACTTTCTCTAACATTTCTTCGATATTCGGCAACGTATTCATAGCCCTAAAGTCTGACATTTCACTTGCGTTACTGATTTTGGGAATGAGGGCAGTCGTATAGAAAGTTGCCTTCAAGAATTTGACACTCATAACTCCTTCAACACTACCTGTATTTTTGGGAGAGAATATGATGGATTTCAACTCAAGTATGTTAATGTTTTGGAATTCAACAAAGCTTGTTTCTATTATTTTCTTTGGAGTAGGCCATTCAATTCCATTAGTGATAGATCTAGAAATATTTTCAATGCTTTCAACAAAATATCCATAGCCGCCTCCATCTCAGTTTCTACTATAGAAACGGAATGATCAATAATGAAATTTATACATTCAAAGTTCACAGATTGTTTTTCACCTTTTATTAATATTTTCATAGTTTTCCACATTTCTTTTGAGTCGCCCCTGTTTGCATCAATTTTGTTTTCAAAATATTGCAATTTTTTATTTTTAACATATTTACAACTTCATTCCGTTTTGATTTAAATTGATTCCATAGCTCCGCTTTTAAAGTACCATCATATTTAATAAAATCTTTATGGATGTGGAATTTCCTCTAAAACCGTTGAATGTAAATAGGACTTCTACCTTTTTCAATCCTGTTTGACTCTATATTTGAAGCAAAGCATGTGAATACAAAAAAAAAACTATCAAAATGCTCAAGATTAAGAAATTTCATATAGTATTTGAAGTTTCGAAATGACATTACAAGTAAAAGTTGAAATATTATTGTTAATTTCAACTATACTTCGAATTTAAAATAATTTTAACGTTTTTCATAATCATTACCCAATAATGTATGAGAGTATTTAATATTTAACTTTTGCCAAAATCAAAATTCTAATTCTAGCTATGAACGGATTACAAAGAATTTCATAGGTAGTACAACCCCGGTCTAAAAATCTAATGCGTCAGAGATAATTCTCAATTTGTCTCACTATAATACCACGATGTTTATAAAGATTGAATAGAAATGAGCATTTTTTCGATTCCCACTCCATATTGTGGTTGCATTTCATTTTATTGTATGTGGCTGATCTAAGAAAAGGGTAAAATGGCGGAATAATATTCGAAGAACTTCTGCTATCAGATAATGAATGTCGCTCGATTCAAGCCAGTTATTTCTATTCATCAGTAGTGGTCACAGATCACAACATTTGTCATACATATTTTGAATTTGCTGGATGAAGTTTACATATTCATTCTATCTTCAAAGGTATATTACAGTTACAGACTAGTCCATATTCAAACTTCAATCGTATACGACGGAAATAATAGTCAGCGTCTCATTCTTAGCTTTAGGGTGCCCAAGAGAGACAAGGAAAGAGGGAAGGAAATTCCATTGGCGGAAACAGTTCCAGTGTTGCAGCCTCTGCGCCGCCGTCGATAAATATCAGTACAATTACTTACGTCGACCACAAACTTTCGTTGAAATAGAATCTGCTTTGAATGCTCCGTAAGCTCTATTTCACGGCCCGAAATGAATTTGGCACCGGTGCGCGTTTTGTTTCTGAACTAGTGACTGACGTCACTGACTATTATTTACGTCTTATGGGGTCACGTCAGAACAGAAAACCTTTGCAAATCGGCGTCTGTAACTTCCAGTCCGATTCTCAAATGGTGTATCTTTTTGAAAAAATTTAATTTTTTCAAAACAGAATTCAGTTTTTCTTGCGGAGACATCAAACATCATTTTTATATTTTTCATATCAATCAGAGCTCCTCAATAACACTCTTACAATTCATCAACACATACTAGGAATATTGTTGGAAGCAACTTTGGAATCCTCATTCTTAACACTTTTTTGGGAGTAATATTAAAATGACTTGGTGTACGCATTAAGTAATTTTTTGCCCGTTTACATTTGTATAGATTCCCAGATTCATTTAATTTCAGTTTCCGAAGGTTATTCTTTTCAAAAAAGTGTTAAGAATGCTAGGAATATATTGAAATATGTTGTCCTATCATTCTGAATATGCATCACTTTTGTGGCTATCACTATCACAAAGCAATTCGATTACATATCACCAGTGTTTACTGCCACGTTTCAAGGGCTGATGCATCACACAGTTAGTCGAAGGATGTCCATACATTGTTGCATGGATATAGATTAATGGCAACCGTAGCGGTGAGGGTTGAGGGTCGGGTGTGATGGATCAACCCCACTTCGCCCATTCCATTCTGACCTTTGTGACCATTGACCGGTAATATCGCCACCCCTTAATAATATTATCAAGCGTCGATTGTCTTAGAGTACGAGTACATGGTCATCAAACTGACGGACGCCAAGCCAAAGATGAGCACTTAGGAGGGTGCTGCACTGCGGTGATGGGTTTCCGTCCAGTGGATGTTTTTATATTGGCGATCGGGGCTTCGTGAGCTATAGTTTCGATTACTTTAGGTGGAGAATTAATGTTCTCTATTGTGACCGGTATTGACATTTAAATCCTGACTTCAAAGTTATGCGTTTCAAAGGTTTTCCATATGTAAGTGTATTTACTTCTACCTGCGAATCCGGAATATTCATTTTATCGCAATTTGTTCTCTTTCCTAGAAATGGTCTCCATTTGAACACTCTTGATCCCCATCAATCTTACATTTTCTCACTGTATGGCCGGAAAAATCTAATTTCAGTTGTCTACTTTTTGTATGATATCCATTACTTCTGGATTCAACAACAACATGAAAATGGCACTTCCATTGTAATTGAAAATGTAAAAAAGGAGTCAAATGAACCCTATAAGGGTCAACAGGAAATGTCGAAATGTATTTGTGCAAAAACAGAATAGAAGCGGTTTCGATATTCGTAGGTAGAAATGCCAGTCAAAAATACAGTTTTTTGCCATTTCCAAACTCTGCATTTTATGAAAATGTATCAACACAGTCCCTATACAGTTTTTGATACCGTACTTTTCACGTCACTGACAGTGCCCAATTCAATTAATATATTTATACAACGGAATCAGTTTTTAAAATATATCCCTGTTTTTTCTATATTTTGATTTTTCGCCGCTCGTAAGTGAAATGGTGTACCAAACAGAATTGAATAGTAATGTATAACCTAAGGTATGAATGAAAGATTGACTAGGAAACAAAAATGATTTCAAAAAATATAACCATTGAAAAACTTATAAAAAATATATGTTGAGATGGATAAAACAGTGAACTGGACTTCATCAATGAATATTTTTTACCATTTCTTATATATTTTTGTAAGTTTTTATTAGGTTGTGAAATGACTACGGAGAAGTGCTGTTCATGTGGTATTCCAATTTATTTCTGAATGAATCTACCAATCGACATTCCTGGATATTCTCTGCTTAGCTATTGAATTATTTCGTACCTCAATGATGGAAACGTTTATGCCCGAGAGATTCGTGTATGTGAGGAAATTATTGGTTTCTGTTAGCAGTTTATCCCTATTTTTGTACTTTCTGATGTGCTTTTTCATAATATAATGGTCTAAGTCTAGTATACAATATTCTACTTGTGAACAATCTTTAATTTTTGGATAACATTATTTTTAGAAAGCGCTTTCGATTTACCTAGAGTGGACGAACGTAAGTTTTAGTTGATCCTGCCCATCCAAGAAAACTATATGTCAGATGACATTCCACTGGACTACATATTTTATTCAGCTCTCATCAGGCGATATCAAGATGAACTGACACATGTTGAAAAACACTAATTTTGATTTTTCCAATGATCTGATAATCGATGTTTTCATGACATGTTATGTAGACAGCCGGAATATTGTTCGTTTGAATTAGGGTTTTGCCTTTTCGCATCAATGTATCTTTGGAGGGGAGTCCCTTCAAAAATAAATCATGTCTTTATATTTTCAATAATCCTAATTCATCATTACTTTGATGGGGCATGGTAAAAAACGTAAAATAGTTCATTGTTTATCTACGCAGCAGTGGAGAGGTTTCCTAATTAATTTGTAGAATGCCGAACTATGTTTCGAATTTATTGAAAATCCTCCAGAAACCTCGGAAATCCAGAATTAATTTGTTTTTTTTAGATCAAATATCAGTATTTCCATGAATACGAAAAAATGTATGGAATGTTTGGGAATTGAATCAAATGATATGGTAGGATCTATGACATAGGTCATTCACTTCAATTTCAAAGTTGAATTTGGTATTTACAAAAAACTCACCATTTCATATGGGAATTTAATTTTCCATCAATAAAAAAGAAGAAACTACTAATAAATACACGAGGAGAAAAATGCTTTCTTTTCTATGAATCTGAATCCCTGTTACTCAGGAATAGTTAAACTTGTTCTTCCAACAGAGAGTCAGATTTTTTTTTTTAATTCGTATATACAATGCCTTCTTGGATTGATTTTTCTGGTAATAGCCTAGTGCGAATTTTTAAATGGTGTTTATGATTGTATTGTCCTGTAAGGTATAACTGGATTCTTTTATTCACTTTATCATTCAATAAACGGTCTATAGCAGCCTTTTATTCCACCGGGTGCTGCTTTTTTTCCGTTCCACTTTATATATTACGAAATAAATTTAATTATAGATTTTTACTATCCGCACCTGCAGTTTCAAATTCAAATTAGATATGTTTTTGTCAAAAATGTTAAATTCGTATAGTTCTCAAAATTTCAACACATTAAAATCATTTCTTGAATATAATGGTAATTATGAAGTCGGTATGTGAATTGATATTGGAAAATATTCCCCGTCTATATAATAACAACTCTCCTTCCGTGCATGCAACATAAATCAATATTTTATTATCCGCTGAACTGTTTGTGACTGACATGTTTGATACAGAATTTGTTAATTTACTGAACTACGCGTTTGTGTTTCCTGCAAACGTATTTTCGGGTCATTGGTTCACGCATATAGCAGGATGAATAAAATATCACGACTCTGTGCTATTCTACTTTATGATCTGTGGAAAAGTGCTCTCGCAATATGGAATGCAAAGTTCCAGCTCAAACGGCATTGCAAATGACACATCGTCATCCACTCGTTTTATAGTTATATTTTCAATCATTCACAGATGAGATAATCTTATTTCGACGGAGGCGAGGCGTAGCTATAACAGAATGGAATATATTTATGGTTGGGCAGAATTAACTGTCGATTATAATTAACTGTCAAGATGTCACATCAGATATACACTTTCTCTGAATTGAGTACCTATTACATATAATTTTACATTTTTTATATAACTGGTGCCCCATACATATCGAATGTCTGCAAAATTATGGATAAATATTATTTTGACCATTATTATTACCGCGGTACCTTCCAAGTCAGACACTATTTCCGAAGCTAAGACTCATTCAGAAAGCAGGCTCTGTATCTAGTATCAAGTAACTCCGAGGAAAGTGAAATCTGGGATCAGCCATGGTCTTGTAGAAGAAACCATCATGGGCTCATCCATATGGATGTTTTCTGAAGTTCCAATGGTAGTCTTTCACCAAGCGGGTTCCAACTCTGTGACAAAACTTTGGAAGAGATGCTCCTTTCCCACTTCACAGCGGACCATGCAAAAAAAAGGGATCCGAACTCCCGATGACTTCATAGGGTCCATCTCATTTCGGAAATATTTCCTTTTCCACTGCTGTGGGAGGTACTAACTTGAAACAAACAATTTGCAACTTTTGATGAAGATGAATCATCTTCCGAGTCTTCACGTATTACATCCATTTAAATATTCTAAAGAAAAAGAGAAAGATCGAAACAGTAGTTCCGTTGCAAAACAGGGCCAGAATGCTGTTACTTGCCGGGGAAAGCGTTTGTAACTTCGATTACTTTTGTGAAGTGGTGCTGCTGCACCCTCAGATAGGTATATATTCCCCCGGCATCCTGATTATGTAGAATAATTCCCACATTGTTCGCTTTGGAGATGAACCAGTACGCATTCGCCAATCCTGGGCCAAGGGTCAAGGTTTTGAACCCGAGTTTTTCTGCGCGCAACAGAACATCTCACTATTTGATCGAGTATTGCAAGGCGACTAAGCAAAAGCAATATGAGCTCATATGACGTTGTATAGAGTGCCTCACCATTCAAAGGTTTTGGCCCGCTGAGGTCATATATCCGTTCGAATACTCGTTCAACTGCTGAAAGTATGCGCTCATAAAGAATGCGTGTGATTACTTTGTGGAGTTCCTTGAACCCCCAAGAGCCCTCTGATCTCCCTCTGGGGATATCATTGTGCGCAGTTCAATGTTCAGTGGCTGCGGATGAAGGATACTAACCGAATAATGGTCGGCAGGTTCTGAACAACACTCGCCGGCTGTCGGAAAAACCGAGAGGGCTTTTCGCTGATATGGTTGTTTTTTTTTTCTCTCTCTCGGTCGTTGAGAGCACATTATGATTCCGTGTGTGATGGAATCGTCACAGCAATTTGTCACACTACGGGTGTGAATTACCTATTGACAACCATATCGTCCACCATACACTGGATAAAGAAAACATGTTATGATTATTGATATGATTATTGATACCATGAACCACCTTTTCTCATAAGCTTTTCAGATATGGGTATTCTGGTGGAGTTTTGTTTCTCAGATTCGGTTGGAAATATAATAAGTCATATATGAGATTTCACAAACTGTGATATTCGTGGGTTTCAAAAAGATGTTAGAGAAACGTGTGATATACAGGGTGATTCAAAAGTACTTTGACAAACTTCAGGAGGTGATTCCTCACAATATTCTAATATGAATTGTCCAAATAAATATATGTCCGGAAACGCTTACTTTCCAAGATACAGGGTATTGAAGTTTTATTTTATTTTAGTTTTTTTCAAATAACTTCCGAAATACTGACCTTAATTGAACGAAAGTTGATTTTAGGAGGTTTCTTGAGGTGTCGAATTCTAACCTGATGTTATTATTGCTCCTACTCGTAGGGGGCGCCACCTACACGTCTATTCCTTTTTTGAAGATTCATAACTTTTTTAAGCGTACTTCTAGCACATTTTTCAATGAAAAAATCAATTCTTCTATCATATCTACGTAAAAAAGCTGCCGTTGTTACAAGTCGCTATAAGCAACCGTTTTTAGATATTTGGACTTGAAAATTTCAAGTCGATTATTTGATAATTGATGCGTGTTGAAGTTATTACCATTATTTTGCATTTTCCACAAGAATGCTTAGGAAATGAATTTGACGTTTAAGTAAGTAGTTTTGGTTTTTCGTAGGGGGTGCCACCTATTCTATATATTTTTACTCGTTTGAAATAGTTACTTTTGTATCAAGGGCGCAAAATCTGTATTTGTTTTAATAAAATTTGCAAGAATTATCAACATTTTATTTCAAGGAATTTTTAATATGTAGAATGAAATAAAGTAACGGAAACTAAATTGTATTCGAATAAATTGTTCAAAAGTGTCCACCTTCAGCGAAACTACAGGCATCCAGTGTTCTAGTCATTGAATCTCGTACCCGCTCAAAAATTATTGGTGTGTTTCTCATTGTTTCACAGGCGTCTACTATTCGGTTTCTTGGATCTTTCTCGTTCGCTACTGGAGTTTCATAAACTGGTGACTTCAAATGTCCCCAAAAATCAGAATCTAGCGGGTTTAGATCTGAAGACCTTGGTGTCCAAGCCTGGTTAGGTTCTTCTACACCCCTACCGATTCATCGATTTGGATAGACAGTGTTAACGAATTCCCTGGCTACAACGCTAAAATTGGCCGGAGCCCCATCATGCATAAACCACATGCGGATACGAATTCCTAATGGTACATTCTGAAGTAGTCCCGGCAATTCGTTTTCTAAAAAGTCTCTGTAAGTTGCGCCATTCGGTCGGAACGGAAGGAAGAAAGGACCTATCAAGTAATCATCAATTATCGCCGCCCATACATTTACATAAAATTGATACTGATAATGTCTTTCACTAACTGCGTGCGGATTTTCCAGAGCCCAAACATGGTTGTTATGAAAGTTTGTGATAGCATTTCGAGAAGTTTGCATTGTCCGTGAAGAGTACATATCTTAAAAATTGAGGATTTACAGCCAATTTTCTCAAAAACCACTGACACATAATAATGCATTGGGGAAAGTCTCGTGGCAAAAGAGCTTCTACCCTTTGAATATGGTATGGATGAAATTTCTGATCGTGGATAATTCTCCAAACTGTGGACTGAGGAGAATTGAGAGCTTCAGCAATTATTCTTGTACTTGTTTTTGGATTCTCCTCGAGAGCTTTCAAAACAGCTTCTTCCAATTCTGGGGTTCGGACTGCTCGTGGTCTTCCAATAATATCAGCTGCCCTCTCGAAGCTACCTGTTTCTGCCAAACGACGGTGGAGGCTGGTGAATGTTGGAGCTGAAGGCAGTACTCGATTAGGAAATAGCTCCTGGTAAATACATCCTTTTTCGCTCGCATTGCCATCCGCAAGACCATTAACAATATGCATATCGGCTAAATGAGCATTATTGTTCAAATAATCCATTTTTTCAAAATTAGTGTTTTAAAACTTACAGAAATTCCAACAAAATAACAAAACGTTTAACTGTCACATAATATGAAATTACCAAAACTACTTACTCAAATATCAAATTCATTTCCTAGGCATTCTTGTGAAAAATGCAAAATAATGATAATAACTTCAACACGCATCGATTATCAAATAATTGATTCGCAATTTGCAAGTCCAAATATCTAGAAATCGGTTGCTATAGCGACTCGTAACAGGGGTAGCTTTTCCACGTAGATATGATAGAGGAATTGATTTTCCCACTGAAAAATGTGCTAGAAGTATGCTCAAAAAAGTTATTGAAAAGAAAAAGACGTGTAGGTGGCGCCCCCTACGAGTAAGAGCAATAATAACATTATGTTCGAATTTGACACCTCACAAATTCTCTCAATACCAATTTTCGTTTAATTTAGGTCAGTATTTCGAAAGATTTAAAAAAAAAAACGAAAATGAAAAAAAAACTTTAACACCCTGTATCTTGGAAAGGAAGCGTTTCCGGAAATATATTTATTTCGACAATTCATATTAGAATATTGTGAGGAATCACCTCCTGAAGTTTGTCAAAGTACTTTTGAATCACCCTGTATGTCGGGAGTATTTCACTTATCTTGCTTTCTGCCAATGATTTATTTCTATATGGACTTAGTGAATTTAATTCATTTGAAGCACACTCTTTCATGATTGTACAAAACTAGCATATAATCTAGTCAAATATAAAAAAAATCCAATCCTCGGAAAAATTTGCGTAGATCTGTAACTCGGTACAAACCTCAGAAACATCACTAAACATATAATTTCTGAAATTCCTATCGGTCCCACTTCTGCTGGAAGTTGTATTCAAAGTCAAAAATGTTTCCAATATCTCCCATACGGTATAGTATTTCTAATCCCAATTGGACCGACATAAAAAGTTTCGAGAAGGAATTCTCTTCCACACGACAGAACTTTTTTAAGATTTTACCAGGAACGCTTTGAAAGTAAAAACACTGGTAGTATATACATTTTCCATTTGCCGGGCAGTGCACACTCCTCGTAGTGCTCTTATTTTTATTGCCGTTCCAATTGGGATTAGAATAACTATAAGAGATGGAGTATATGCAATTTTCTACTAAAAATTTGAATTTTTTCCTGTGAATAATCATATCGCGATTTAAAAAAATGTGTAAAATGTCAATTTCGATTTTTAAATCATGTATTTTACATATTTTTCCTTTGCCGGAAAGTACTCATTTTCTCTATCTTATGAAAAACATTTGCGATGTAAATCTCGCCACTTCTGCAAAATATCTTCACGTATCACATAGTATAATTCTTGAAAAAATCTATTCGAAAAACACTGTATCGATACTTTTTATCTGATTTAATCATTCTGTGGAATCTGCTCTCTGATTTATGACACGCTTTGTTCTGAACAATGGAAACAGCGGGTAATGGAGTTAATTTCCAAGTTGCAATCTTCTATGAAAAAAAAAGTACAATATAATCCATTCAGGTTATTAATGAAGAGGAAGCGGGTGCCACACCTAGCATGTGCAATGATTCAGGGTAATTAGTGGCCAAGTAATATGAGTATTACGGACATTCGCAGATTTTATCACAAAGTTGAATGGCACCATTGCTTGTTATTCATTTATATTACAAAAACTGCGGAATTATTCTCTTACCCTATCATATACCACAGAACGTGTTACTTCCGGTGAGTTCATTCCAAATGCTGGGATTTTTCTATTTTTGATTTCATGAGAGTGTAGTACTTTTTATTTCAAAGATATTCCAGGGAAACTGTATAGCCTCATGAATGATCTGTGTATTTCCATCGGCTGAAATCCCGAAATTGAAGTCAGTGCTGAGTGGAGGATTATTGTGTATAACCTCCAACACATCTCCACTTTATATGTGAGAAATAAACCTATTCAAAGAAATATTGAGAATAAAGTTGAGTGGATATTGAGAATGAAGATTTAAATTGTAATTTTCATGCACTTCGTACAAGACTGCCAATCAACAATATAACCCAGAGCAAAAATAAACAAAGCAGTTCATTCATACAGTACGTGTATGTCAACACTATACGGTTGGAGTTGTCGCCTCAACCGAATTTTGATAGCATATTTTGTTGAAACATCAAACCTCTTTAAAGAGACATGTGGCTGAAAATCAATCGCAGTCGCAGAGGGCTACATTGCAGAACCGATGAAAAACAAGTTTGACGTAGCGAATAGAATAGAGAATTCAATCGAAAATAGAGGAAATTCAGCATCAACTTCAACTAGAGAAAGTCAAAAAAATGTAACTGTGGAAATTAAAACTAATAGAAGTACAAATATAACTCTAAATAACTGTAGAAATGTAACATTTAATATTGTGAATTATAAATAAACTAATGTTGAATAGTTACATATGATTTGAAATATCCCCTTTATATTTTCAACAAATCAATCCCCTCTGTGTTCACTTTTCATGATAACTTCATCATCGAAGGAGAAAATCGTTAGATTTTGTTATAATGCTACTGAATATGAGGGGTAGTGAATAGTGTGATATCGCTGTGGTCATAGAAAAAGTATAGTGTACAACGAGTATGGAATGTCCATTTCTCACTCGTATCAATAATGTTACTCGCCTTCGGCTCATACTCATACTCGTGAGAAATGAGTTTCATTCCATGCTCGTTGTATAATATAATATTGTTCGCACTCATCCCCTGATGTACCCATTGCCGTACCTATTTCATCCCAAGCATTCAATTTTAAATATTTTCAATAGTGGTACTTGTATTTTTGAACGCATATAACTGGTTTCTCTCTACACATTTCGATTAAACTGAGATTTTTCTTTCGTCCCACTCTGACATTTCTGCAACACGTACTCACTCACGTATTAACCATATACAGGGTGCTTTGACAAACTTCAGGAGGTGATTCCTCACAATATTCTACTATGAATTGTTTAAATAAATATATGTCCGGAAACGCTTCATTTCCAAGATACAGGGTGTTTCGAGATACTGATCCCAATCAAACGAAAATTGGTATTGAGAGGTTTTTTGAGGTGTCACATTCGGACCTGAAGTTATTATTGCTCTTACTCGTAGGGGGCGCCACCTACACGTATTTTCCTTTTTTGAAGATTAATAACTTTGAATCAATTTCCCTATCATATCCCCTATGCTAGTTTCGTACAATCATGAAAGAGTGTGCTTCAAATGAATAAAATTCACTAAGTCCATATAGAACTAGATCACTGGCAGAAAGCAAGATAAGTGGAATAGTCCCGACATACAGGGTGATTCAAAAGTACTTCGACAAACTTCAGGAGGTGATTCCTCACAATATTCTAATATGAATTATCAAAAATAAATATATTTCCGGAAACGCTTCGTTTCCAAGATACAGGGTGTTGATGTTTTTTTTTATTTTTGTTTTTTTTATAACTTTCGAAATACTGACCTTAATTAAACAAAAATTGATATCGAGAGAATTTTTGAGGTGTCAAATTCGAACCTGCTGTTATTATTGCTCTTACTCGTAGGGGGCGCCACCTACACGTCTTTTTCTTTTTTGAAGATTAATAACTTTAAATCAATTTCCCTATCATATCCACGTAAAAACGCTACCCTTGTTACAAGTCGCTATAAGCAACCGTTTTCTAGATATTTGGACTTGAAACTTTCAAGTCGATTATTTGATAATCGATGCATGTTGAAGTTATTACCATCATTTTGCATTTTCCACAAGAATGCTTAGGAAATGAATTTGACGTTTAAGAAAGTAGTTTTGGTAATCACATATTATGTGACAGTTAAACGTTTTGTTGTTTTGTTGAAGTTTCTGTAAGTTTTAAAACACTAATTTTGAAAAAATGGATTATTTGAACAATAATGCTCATTTAGCCGATATGCATTTCGTTTATGGCCTTGCGATGTCCTAATCGAGTACTGCCTTCAGCTCCAACATTTACCAGTTTCCACCGTCGTTTGGCAGAAACAGGTAGCTTTAAGAGGGCAGCTGATATTATTTGAAGACCACGAGCAGTCCGAACCCCAGAATTGAAAGAAGCTGTTTTGAACGCTCTCGAGGAGAATCCAGAAACAAATACAAGAATAATTGCTGAAGCTCTCAATTCTACTCAGTCCACAGAGAATTATCCACGATCAACAATTTTATCGATACCATATTCAAAGGGTACAAGCTTTTTTGCCATGAGACTTCCCCCAACGCATTACTATGTGTCAGTGGTTTTTGAGAAAATTGGCTGGAAATCCTCAATTTTTAAGATATGTACTCTTCACGGACGAGGCAAACTTCTCCCGGAATGCTATCACAAACTTCCATAACAACCATGTTTGGGCTCTGGAAAATCCGCATACAGTTAGTGAAAGACATTATCAGTATCAATTTTCTGTAAATGTATAAGCGGCAATAATTGATAATTACTTGATAGGTCCTTTCTTTCTTCCGTTCCGACTGAATGGCGCAACTTACAGAGACTTTTAAGAAAATGAATTGCCGAGACTACTTCAGAATGTACCATTAGAAATTCGTATCCGCATGTGGTTTATGCATGATGGTGCTCCGGCCCATTTTAGCGTTGTAGCCCGGGAATTCCTTAACACTGTCCATCCAAATCGATGGGTCGGTAGGGGTGTAGAAGAACCTAACCAGGCATGGGCACCAAGGCCCCAGATCTAAACCCGCTAGATTTTTATTTTTGGGGACCTTCGAAGTCACTAGTTTATGAAACTCCAGTAGCGAACGAGGAAGATCTAGGAAACCAAATAGTAGACGCCTGTGAAACAATAAGAAATAAACCAATAATTTTTGAGCGGGTACGAGATTCAATGACTAGAAGACTGAATGCCTGTATATTCGTTGAAGGTGGACACTTCCAACAAGTTATTTGAATACAATTTAGTTTCCTTTATTTTATTTTATTCTACATATTCAAAATTTCTTGAAATAAAATGTTGATATTTCTTGCAAATTTTATCAAAATAAATTCAGATTTTGTACCCTTGATACAAAAATAACTATTTCCAACGCGTAAAAATAAATAGAATAGGTGGCGCCGCCTACAAAAAACCAAAACTGCTTTCTCAAACGTCAAATTCATTTTCCAAGTATTCTTGTGAAAAATGCAAAATAATGGTAATAACTTCAACACGCATCGATTATCATATAATCGACTTGAAGTTTTCAAGTCCAAATATCTAGAAAACGGTTGCTTATAGCGACTTGTAACAGGTGTAGCTTCTTTACGTGGATATGATAATGGAAATGATTTTTACACTGAAAAATGTGTTAGAAGTACGCTCAAAAAAAGTTATGGATCTTCAAAAAAGAAAAAGACGTGTAGGTGCGCCCCCTACAAGTAAGAGCAATGATAACATCAGGTTCGAATTCGACACCTCAGAAAATTTCTCAATACCAATTTTCGTTCAATTGAGATCAGTATTCCGAAAGTTATTTTAAAAAAACGAAAATAAAAATAAAACTTCAATACCCTGAATCTTGGAAACGAAGCGTTTCCGGACATATATCCATTTGGACAATTCATATTAGATTATTGTGATGAATCACCTCCTGAAGTTTGTCAAAGTAGTTTTGAATCACCCTGTAGATGTCCAGGAGCCAACTATGAATATCTTTGTGTTCTCGGCAAAGACCGACAATGGCAGTTCGCTGCGAATCGTTTGAATCACGTACGCGAACACGCGGTACACGCGTCTACATTATGAATTTTGGTTTATGCAACCGTTGCAGT
Source organism: Gonioctena quinquepunctata (assembly GCA_018342105.1). Taxonomy (NCBI): domain Eukaryota; kingdom Metazoa; phylum Arthropoda; class Insecta; order Coleoptera; family Chrysomelidae; genus Gonioctena; species Gonioctena quinquepunctata. Next base: position 845,779 of record JAFIRS010000020.1, on the reverse strand, counting down.
AACAGCTCGCCAGTGAGTACCCGCCTTTTGTAGAGTCGCGGCCGCCTGCGAGATCACACGAATGTCCACAAACCGTCCATTCGTTGCGCGGCCTCGATCCGATCACCCCAAACCCCGTGAAGGTGAGGTTGGACTTTGAGGAGTTAACTTGATCAGTGAATGTTTTTCAAATGACACCTTTCCATCAGCACTGAAAATAGGCATAAAATACTATTCGAAAAAAGGGAAAACTCCGATATCTAACTCTAGACCGATATCTCTGATGTCTCGCATAGCAAAATTATTTGAAAAAGTTATGAAAAAAAAAATTGGTAATTGTTCGAACTGTTTCCTGAACACAGATACTTTCTGCAGAGGCCGGTTTTACTTTTCTAATGTTTATAACTCTCTAGGTAGGAGTTTACCCACAATGAGATCTGGACAAGGCTTGCGACACCGTCAGTAATGAAATGGTGATTGAAGTGTTGGAGGACCTTGGTTCGAGAAGAATAGCAACGACCAATGTAGTCCTACCTTAGTGACATATTACAGTACGTCCAGATATACAACTACTTAAATCGACCAAAGGCTGAAGACTCCGGTGTACAGCAGGGTACAATTTTATTTTCGATTTATATGAATGGACTGCTAAATTTGGATAGTACTGGTACTTTTCCCTCATTTTCATTCGAAATTACCGTGGAAAAACTGCATAGAACGGCTTACTGAGAATAAGAAATGTCTTTCTAAGAATACCCTTTGAAGGTTTTTCAAGCTTTATTATTTACAGGAAAACTACAATAATTGTCAAAGTTGAAATTCATAAAACAATATAAACGTTGTGAGACGTTGTACATCTGTGGTGAGTATGGTTACTGAGCTGTTGAAAATTATTCTGTGGCACATATTAGACGATGAAGATAGATACAAAACATATTAAAATAGTACTAGGATTATAATGAGAAATAAATAGAATTTGTTTGACGTTATTTACGGTTGTCTTCACAACCAAGAGAGTAGAAATGCCAGTTACAGGCTGGGAAATTTCTTACGGGCAATTGACATGACATATGTCAGTTACCAATTGTAATTTGTCGCTAACATTAATTATTAATGTTGAGATTTTTTATTGGTTGAATTCGTGTCCAACATCACTATATAGGAATACATTTTACTCAGATGATTGATATCCATATTTTTAATCATACAATATTCCCTTCAAAGATATGGGTCATTTCTAGAAAATATACATTTGTTCAGAGTGTATCTCTAGCTAAGACCTTCATGAATTCGTAAGTCACTTGGTGGTCAACTTATTCACATGTTCTGCTAACTCATTTTTCAGGGTGTAATGTGCAATCACATCACTCTTATGTGAGATTATTCTGGCACCTACTGATCTTGAAGTTTGACCAACAAAACTCTCATCGCAGTTTCGACAAGGAATACAATACACTACATTCGTCTGGGAGGCTAAAGGGACTTTGTCTTTGATTTTACTGTGAATTGTCTTGATAGGACTTTTTTGTTTTCTATTTTGATATTTGGTAACCTGTGAAATTTTTTTGATGGTTTGTGTGTAATTTTCAATTTGAGGAAGCGTTAGTGTAATGGGGCAGTTGTATTGTTGTCGATGTTGATAATATGCGATGATTTCTCACTCATTATAGTCTCTAGTGATGCTGATATACGTAACAAAATATTTTTTATTAAACTGGCAGGATATCCATAATATAAAAAGGGGTTCGAAAGAATATTGAGGTTCTTCTCGTGGAAATTTATGTCAGAGATTCTCAACACTCTGTTTTTCAGTTGATCGATTGCTTGTGATATGACCAGTAGTTAACGTATCTTCTCGAGCTGCATGGTTTTCTGTACCAATCTATCTTAATAATATTATCTGTTGTTCGTATGAACTTTGTGTCTAGAAATGGTACTGAGTGTGATGACGTATTCAGTTTCAATAGTGAATTTCTTCGATACTATCATTGGCAGTGATACAATAATGTCATCTACATATTTCTTCATGAAGTGAGGTTCAAAAGATAAAACTGACAAAACCGTGTCCAATACATCATCCCTCACGTAGGCCGCTGATATTGGTGACAGTGACGCACCCATGGGTGTTCCAGATGTTTGTATGTATATTTTTTTGAATCTGGAATTTGTATATATATATATATATATACAAATTCCAGATCAACGAGACATTGGACATATATTCTCTTTATTGGCATTGTTTTTTTAGCCGAGAAATCGATTAAAAACATCTTACCTCCATCTTACATATATTGAGCAACTCTAGATTGATATTCACAATTCAACACTTTGAAAAATATCCATGGGACCAATTTTAAAAGTTTCACGATTTGACCAAAATCAAGGACGCTGCAAACTGGGCAGTTCAGGTAACCGCCTAGGTTTTCGAAACACCAAATACTCTCAATGAACTACTTCTAATATCTGAAATCTTTGGGATATTGTGGTATATCGTTTTTCGTTACGTTGACGAGTGAATGTGTTCTATTCATAGAATATCAGATGAATAATCTGAGTGAAACTTCCTGTTTTTTACAGAAATATTTCCAAGCTTTGGTATCCAATAGTTTTCAATGAAGTCTGGTAAAGTCCATTCAGCCTCGTTTTTCGTACAACGAAAGCATGCTGAAATATTAAATCTCTTCCCCTTGCATTGCCACACGACTGACTGATTTCCTGATGAATGCAGCTTCAACTTTAGTAATGGATGAACATCATTTCATATTTGGTCAACTGGTAAAACGTAATGAGGGTTCATCGAGAACTTCTATACAGGTTTTGAACGCGTCTTTCCGTTTTATTGAGGCAAGTTAATCCTTCTGAGATTACCCCTGTTTCCCTGGGGTGGAATAAAACATATTTCTTCAGTTTACAGCTCCATCTCTGGAAAATTACTATTTGGTCATCATACCCTTCGAGGGCAGTAATTTCAGTAGTTTCAGTGAATTAATCGATTATAGTGGTGGAAAGTGGAATTGGCAAAATTTGGTAGCTTTTTAATGTGTGACGGCACTGCCGTCTCAAGAAAATGAAGCCAGAATATAAAGTATTGGCGTACAAGTTCAGTACCACACAGTGATCCGAAAAGCGGTCTTTATTGGTTAAATCCGACATCATCATATCATCCTCAAGATATGCTGATTGAATTTTCAAATGACCCCAAGGATACGCCGCATTAAAAGTTAGTTCCTATGTTTATTTTTCTAAAAGTTACAGAAGTTGAATTTGCATGATTTTGGAGGTCAAGCATCATACATCTGAAGAAAAAAAGTAGAAATAATTGATTGGCTACAACTGAAGCAGAAACCGTTTGTTGAAGAATCCAAATACATCTGCGTGTAAAGTAAAGACTGTGCTTTCACTTAGTGAAAAAAAAAGTAAGACCATTCTGGTTTTTCTGTAAAAAAATCCAAAAGAATCTTGTTTTGAAAGAAGTTCCGACAAAATATGCAAGTTTCATAGGCTAGATCTTTCAAGGTACACTTTGGTCCGACTTACTTAGTAAGTCTCAAATGGTAATTTAACCGCCCCGACCCGCCATGTTGATGTTTTTCTAACTGAATTCTATGAAGACCAGAAAATAATTCTGAGAATAATACTGTAACACTGAACAAAACTTCTTATGTACAGTTATTATAATAAAAATGGAAGAACTTTTCATTAGAATCACTTCGACGTATCAGTTGTGAGAATCAGTGGAGAAACAAAAGTTACAATAGTGTTTTCTTTATAAAAAAATCATATATATATATTTTATATATATATATATATATATATATATATATATATATATATATATATATACAGAGTGGCCACTTTTTTAATGGGATTGTATTGGTAACTTTTAAACCATAAGAGTTAGAAGGTCGGTCAAATGGAGAAAAAGTTGCATTCATAGAAGCATTGTCAAGCAGTTCAAACAAATCGAGATTATCAGGGCCGGTTATTGAGATATCATAAGAAAAGTAAATTCTGTCATTTTGATTTTTCTTTTTTTCCCACTTTATTTCGAATATTATCAAAAAATGTCACAGGAGTTTTTTATTCGACAGTAGATTATCCTCAATTTGACATAATCAGATTTCGTATCCAACGTTTTGTACGCTCTGGGCCACCCTCAACCTCATTTTTTTAATTTAACGCTAATTCAACGATATATCATACAATGTCATTCAAAGTTGATTTTCAGGTGATTTTGACCCTTATGAAAATTTCTTTGGGTCGGATCTGTATTACATTTAGGTACCTTTAGTTTAATTAACAACATGCAATACATTTCGATAAGAAAATCAACTTACTCATCTTCAACTGAATGGAACGTAACAGAATCAAAGCAAGAAACAAGTAATAATTATTTACAAATTTCAAGATGTGAAAAACCTAATTCATAATAATTAAACGAAACTATCATTGAATGAAAGAAAAATCAAATGATTATTCGAAAGTAAATGATGAACATTAATGAAGTAAGTGTTCGAAATGTCCACCATTTTGTAAAATGCACTTTGCGGTTCTGAACCCATACTTCTAATACATTTGCTTATTTCGACTCCTTGAATACCTTCCAATACATTCTCAATCTTCTCGCGAAAAATCTCTATTGTCGGGTTCGTAGTATCATAAATTTTATTTTTGAGATATCCCCACAAATAAAAATCCAGCGGATTCAAATCCGGAGATCTGGCAGGCCATGCTACTGGACCTCTTGTTCCAATCCATGAATTGGGAAAAGTTCGATTTAGATATTCTGTGACTATTCTTGAGTTGTGTGGACCACATCCATCTTTTTGGAACCATGGACTATTACGCCGATACCGTATAGGAAGATCATCCAACATTTCTTCCATAATTTCTACATATTTTGCTCCGGTTAGGTTGCCGTCAATAAAATAGGGTCCCAGTAATTTATTATTCAACAAAACGCACCATATGTCCAAAGAAAAACGATATTGATGTCTAACTTCATGAATTAAGTGAGGATTTTCTGTGGCATGAAAATGTTTGTTCCTTCGATTGAACATGCCAGAATTTGTGAATGTCGTTTCGTCTCCCCAAATGATATTGTACGCAAAATTGTTGTTATTCCGCACCTTCCGCTGAAACCAATTACAGAATTGCAACCTTCTCTCAGGATCACTGCGATATAGTTTTTGCACGGCTTGGTATTTATAGTCACTGGCCATAGTTCTCGATCCTATTCCTGGATTCATTCGAATTTGGGCCAGAACATTGATGTCATTGATAGGCTCGTTTCGTCGTACATAAGGACCTCTAGGTTTGATGAATGAATTATGTGCAAGTAACGTTGTAGATAAACGTCGAAACATTTTAATATTTGGTGTTGTTCTTTCAGGATATAATTCACCATACCTTTGTTGTGCTTTGAACGAATTTCTATCTAGTTTTATGTACACTTCGTACATATCTCTCTTCCCTTCATTTGTGTATCTTACCATATCGAATAAGTTAAATTTAAATTACTCAGAAAAGTATTTAATGACAAGTTCTTGTGACACAATAATAAACGAAGTGACAAATAATATGACATTTCTTGTTATGTTCTTTTTTATCCACGGCCTACTACTTGAAAATTATACATTCAATAAACCTAGAGTTGTGTGTATGTAAGAAAAAACAAGTCTATCAACGATATCAATGTTCTGACCCAAATTCAATTGAACCCAGAAAAAAAATCGAGAACTGTGGGCAGTGAATGCAAGTTATCAAAAACTGCTGTTAATAAAATAGTCAAGAGACGCGAATACAATGATTTTAAATTTGAATACCAAGCCTTGCAAAAATTATATCGTAATGATCTCAAAATAAAGTTCGATTCTGTAATTTGTTTCAACGGAACAAATGACACATCCAACAATAATGATTCCTCGCGAGAAGATTGAGAATGTATTGGAAGGTATTCAAGGAGACGAAATAAGCAAATGTATAAGAAGTATGGGTTCCAGAACCGCAAAATGCATTTTACAAAATGGTGGATATTTCGAATACTTACTTCATTAATGTTCATCATTTACTTTCGAATAATCATTTGATTTTTCTTTCATTAAATGATAGTTTCGTTTAATTATTATGAATTAGGTTTTTCACCTCTTGAAATTTGTAAATAATTATTACTTGTTTCTTGCTTTGATTCTGTTACGTTCCATTCAGTTGAAGATGAGTAAGTTGATTTTCTTATCGAAATATATTGCATGTTGTTAATTAAACTAAAGGTACCTAAATGTAATACAGATCCGACCCAAAGAAATTTGGATAAGGGTCAAAATCACCTGAAAATCAACTTTGAATGACATTGTATGATATATCGTTAAAAGTTATTTCGAAAATTGTCATAAAATATGCAGGTCCGTATTGAAAAAAATGAGGTTGAGGGTGGCCCAGAGCGTACGAAACATTGGATACAAAATCTGATTATGTCAAAATGAGGATAATTTACTGTTGAATAAAAAACTCCCGTGACATTTTTTGATAATATTCGAATTAAAGTGGGAAAAAAAGAAAAATCAAAATGACAGAATTTACTTTTCTTATGATATCTCAATAACCGGCCCTGATAATCTCGATTTGTTTGAACTGCTTGACAATGCTTCTATGAATGCAACTTTTTCTCCATTGACCGACCTTCTAACTCTTATGGTTTAAAAGTTACCATTACAATCCCATTAAAAAAGTGGCCACTCTGTATATATTTACCTAAATTCGTGTTGTTTTCAACGTTTATTTTTTCCTCTATTAGGATTTCAGGCATTCATATATAGCAACTATATCAAAATCATAAAACATAAAGGATCTTATTTTTATATCTTTCTACTCCTTTCCCAAAAAATATTTCACCGAAATATTCTGCCAACGTTATAATATTCGCAACACATCTTACAAACAACTTTTTTTTGGGGGGTTCGAGACAATGGACACCTCACAGTATCACAGTAGTGAGATAGTGTGGGAGTCACTGAGTTCTGGGGCGTGTACCCCCTCTTTTACCCCCATGTTACCCACTAAAAGTTCCACCCAGTTGGCTCGTCTGGTCTTGACCTCCGAAGACACTTGGGCCTGCTGGCCTATTGTATCTTTCATCACAAATAACATTGTTGGGTATGCTTTTTTCCATGAAAAATTATTTCTGAAAGATGCGTTCGCAATGTTTAGGACATTGAAAAAAATTTAAAGCAATACTCATAAGTTTTTTAACTGGTCTGCCATCTTATGTTTCGAAAATGTCATAAATATGTCCTAATTTTTAATTCACAGTCGAGTTGAGCTTTTGATACACAAAAAAATATCGAAACCCGATCACTGGTTTGATAATATAGCAATTAACAAAACCTATATGTATTCTCAAAATAACATCCTTTTGTTATTCGTGCTCATATACCGGGTGAATCTCCAAGGTGGCTCATCCCTATAACATTTTTATTATTGATGATAGAATAACGAAATTTGGGGATTGTGTATTATAGTTCAATTGACATTTTTTGACATATCTACTTGCTTTGCCGTACTTCCGGTTTGACCGGAAATGACCCCAACTTTCGATTTTTAAATGGGACATCCAATCCAACAACAACAATAGAGTCATTTTTATTCCAATTTTTATTTTTCGATCTTCATTCTTGATCAAGTAAAATGGGAAAAATACGACTTTGAGCCTTATGACTTCACAGTCGTTTCAAGAATCATATAATAGTCGCATTGAGGTTCTTAATTTTCAAAATGACCTCCTCCTTGATCTCGGCAAAGTTCAATTTTTTCAATTGTTGCGCGCACCACATTGATTATTTGTTCCGCAGTGATGTTCTGGAATGCCACCCTTACTTTATACTCCAGTTCTTCACGAGTAGCTGATGTGTGTTATACACCTGATTTTCAATTGTTTCCCAGAGTAAAAAATCTAGCTTAGTAAGATCTGGTGATCTAGAGTATGAAAAAGAAAAATAATACATTATGAAAAAATTTTACAACTCAAGAATGTACCTCGCAGGCCACTGAATAGGTCCAACAAATACATTTCCTACACTATGGAAAGAATCTAAAATCATACCGGTCTACAAGAAGGGGGCTAAATCAGACATTTGCAACTACCGCCCTATAGTAATTATAAATAATTTCTCGAAAACCTTTGAGATCCTACTTTATGATGACATTTATACGCATGTAAAGAATCAAATCACCCCTAGTCAACATGGTTTTTTCAAAGGAAGGTCAACGATAACAATTTTAATTTGTATCACGGAGCAATTATCTGATACTATCGATGGGAGCTCTCAATGTGATATAATTCATACGGATTTCTCGAAGGCCTTCGATAGGCTTGATCATGGAATTCTTCTTCACAAACTGTCGGACTTACCCCTAATCTCACATCTTTATTTCAATCCTACCTTCATAATCGTCAGCAGTATGTCAGTTTCCATGGTCAAAAGTCTATTGAAGTCCTCCCCAAGTCAGGTGTCCCCCAAGGGTCTAACCTCGGGCCTTTATTTTTGATAATGTTCATCAATGACATTGTAGCTACTCTCTCCGTCGCTCACTTACTGTATGCCGATGATCTTAAGATATACCATGAAATTAACACCACAGAAGACTGTACTCTTCTCCAAAATAATCTGGATCGCCTCAATCTCTGGTGCATCGAGAATAGCTTATTCCTAAATGTTTCTAAATGCCAGGTTATGTCTTTCACCGCCAAGCGGAATCCAATTCTTCACAGTTATAAACTGGACAATGTCGTATTGAAAAGAACCGACACTTTCAAAGATCTAGGAGTTACATTCGACAAAAAACTTTCTTTCGCAAAACATATCGAGCTAGTCACCAAAAAAACTTATAGATCATTAGGATTAATAATCAGAGTTTCAAAAGATTTTGGAAGGAATGAGAAAACTCTTCTTCAATTATATTTTACATTTGTTAGATCAAATTCAGAGTATGCATCAATTGTTTGGGCACCATATTATCAGGTATATATATCTAATTTAGAAAATATCCAACGAAAATTTTTGAAGTATCTATGTTTCAAACTTGATGGCAACTACCCAGACGTAGGTTATCCACATGAACAACTAATTTCTAGATTTTCAATCGATTCACTTGAATCTCGTCGAAATAGGTCACATGTTATATTCCTTTTCAACCTTATTCACAACAATTTGGACTGCAGCTGCATTTTGGATATATTGAAGTTTCATATTCCTAGACTCACATCTCGGAGAAACATTACTTTCTACCTTCCACTTTGTCACACCAATGTTAAATTGAATGCACCTGTTTATAAGATGTGCAATACATATAATAAGATGAATGAAACCATTGACATTTTTTGTTGCAGTGTGGCCTCCATAAAAAAAACTGGACTGTTCTGTTTTTGTCCAATGATTTATATTAATGTATATAGCTGATAGTTCATACTGTATATTCCTATTCTGTAATTGGATCTTGTATCTGTTGAATAGTGTAATAAAAAAAAAATTAAGTGCCAATCCACTTTTCTGGGAACGTGTCATTCAGATGTTCTCTTACGACTTGAAAATTGTGAGGTGGCGCTCCATCTTGTTGTAAATAGATATCAACTTGGTTAGCCAGTGGAAAATCTCCAATGAAATCATTAATTTGATGTCTAAGGAACTGTAGATATCTTTCCGCAGTAAGTTGTCGGTCGAGAATCATTGGCCCCAAAAGTTTTCCTCCGATAATACCCATCCAGCATAGAATCCAAATCTCTTGAGAATTTCCTTCTTTCATCAGATGTAAATTTGTTTGAGACCAGAAGCTTTTATTATTCCGATTGAACAGACCCAAGTTGGTGAAGCGAGTTCCATCTGAATAAATAATTTTAAATGCAAAACGTACATCTTCTCTGTATTTAGTCAAAAAGCAGTTGCGATAAGTAAATCGTTATCGTGAAGATGTTGGTGTAGTTGGTACTTGAATGATCGATAATTATATTTGTGAAGAATTCTCCAAACGGACGAATAACTATCACACTCGGAAACAATTTGGCGAATTGACGCCGTACAATTCACTTCAACATAGGCCAACACGTCTACTTCTTTTCCGTCACTGACGATGAAGTTATTGGCATTTTCTTCTGGTTCATTTCACATTTTCCTTTCCAGTTCTGGAAAATAATACCGAGTGGGATGGCGACGATTAGGGAATCTCTGAGCATAAATTCGAGCTGCAAGTTGCATTCTTCTTTGCTTCTCCGTAAATTAGCAACATGTCAATTTTCTCGTTTCTAGTATAATTTTCCATATCAAATTATAAACTACGCAACAAATAAATTATTAAAAGTGACAGCATATTCATTAGCCTATTTGTTTAGGTAGTCCTAGCAACAGCTTCAATTGTTTGTCACGGATGACTAGAATAACAGGACTTAGTGCATACGTATACCGAATACGTATTATTCGTTATTAGGTATGATCGCATCTTGCAATTATTCAGAAAAAAAGTGAAAATAAATTGAAAGTGTGTGGCGTATTTGTTATAAAATAATTTTTTTTTTTATTAAAAAACATGTTATTTGTCTTTAAATAATAAATATTCATTGAAAATATCGCGTTGACCATAATTAATAAATATACCCTATAGGTGCCGTGGTGGGGTTGCTGATGGCGTCATGTAGTTTTGTGATGCCGTTTACTTGTGTCAGTAAGTATAGTCACTAATGTATTCTGATTTTTTTCCTGGCTAGCCATTTAATTGAGAGATAATTTGCATTTGTCTTTGTTATTGTTCGATCTTTCTCCACCCATTCCTACACTTAATGGCAGTTTTAGAAGTTCCTTCACTTGGCTTGCGGTATTTGTTTACTGTGTAACGTAAGAAAAAAGCGTTATGACCCCTCCATGCGACTTTTTATCCCTCTGTCTCTTTCTATTACTTTCGAGTCTATGTGACAACTACACTTGATCCTGTCAGAATCAAATGTCAACGCATCACATTCTTATAAAGGGAGACATAGAAAATGCAAAATTTATGGAATATGGGATATCGAACTCATTACATACAGTGATTCGATATTTGAATTCAAATATATCTTTTTCAGCATGTTAGAAAGCCTCAGTTTTTCCAGTAAGGCAATGAATAATTTGCGTCATTTTCTGTTTTTTTTTTTTTTTTTTTTTTTTTTTCCTTTCCCACGAAAAGGGATATCCTGTAATGTTCAGAGAACATCGTGGGAACCTAGGGAAAGAAGGTAGGAGTTGGTGTTCTTCTTAAATTTCTGGAGATTGTATGCCTCGGGGAACACCTCCCTAGGCAATGAGTTCCAAAGCCTCGCTGTTCGTTGGATGAACGAGTCTTTGGAAAGTGATGTTCTGCAGGTTTCCAAAGTGACCACGAAGGGGTGTGATGACTGAACTTGACGGGTTAATCTCTAAGAGACTGCCAAAGCAGGAACGATTGTTGATATTTCAGAAGAGCATCGCCCATGAAAATATCTATAAAATAGAGACAAATCGCCAACTTTTCTACGGTGTTCCAGACAAGTGAGCGAGTTTGTAAGCGAGGCATCACCGACGAGACGAATTGCCCTTTTTTGGACAGAATCCAATAGCCTCAGGATATGTTTAGGTGCCGCGCTCCAAATATGGGAACAGTATTCCAGGACAGGTCGGATCTGTGCCTTATAGATCATAAGCAGCTGACTGGGGGTGAAATAGCTCTTGGCACGAAACAGAAAACCAAGTTTTTGGGATGCACTTTTGGCAATGGACCTCACGTGATTTTCCCAGGAAAGGTTATTGCTGATAGTAATACCAAGCATCGATATGGATGGCTTCAGTGGTATGGTTACTCCTGACAAAGTTATGTTAGGCACAGTGAGATCGGCTATTCTAGAGAAAAGACATGCTTGTGTTTTGTTTGCATTGAATTCTACCAAGTTATTAGATCCCCATTCGAGAATTGTTGCCAAGTCCATATTTATATTATTAACATTTCTTCCTCGTTCATTTCTGGTTTCACGGGCTGATATAGGGGCCCTGGAAGAGAAAGCGGTATGGAGGGTACTATCATCGGCAAAGCTGTGTACTGGACATGAAGTTGCTTTCAACAGGTCGTTGATGTGAAGTAGAAATAGTGTTGGTGCGAGAATGGATCCTTGCGAAACACCAGCATTTATGAGTAGAGTGTCAGATGAAACTCCATCGACCACTACATGGAGAGACCTGTTTGAGAGAAAACTAGCAAGCAGAGAACACAGCTGAGGGGGCAAGCCATAAGACGGAAGCTTGGCGAGGAGTCCCTGGTGCCAAACTCGATCGAACGCCTTGGAGATATCTAATGCCACAGCTAAAGTTTCTCCATGCTTTTCAATAGATAGCTGCCATATATGTGAGACGTAAGCGAGCAGGTCACCAGTTGATCTCTGATGGCGGAAGCCATATTGCCTATCGTTGACAATTCCTGAGTCTTCCAGATATTTCATGAACTCGATGTTGATGGCTTTTTCCATGACCTTTGAAATAATAGATAGCAGTGCGATAGGTCTGTAGTTGCTAGGTAGGGCCTTTTGCCTTTTTAGGGGCTGGCTGTACTCTTGCAATTTTCCAATTGGACGGAAATACCCCAAATTGTAAGAGTGGTTGAACAACTTGCAAAGAACAGGTGTTAGTTCGGGGGCACATTTCTTGAGAACAATCGGCGGGATTCCGTCAGATCCACAGGCTTTGTTGGTGTTGAGACCCAGCAAAATCTTTCTGATAGTACGTTGGCGAAAGGTGATCTCGGGCATGTGACTGTCAATAGGTGTAATGTTCGGGGGTTGTTTTCCCGATGAATCCAGAGTGGTATTTCCAGCAAATAGGTGCGCAAAGATATTGGCTTTTTCCTGGGCAGTCGTTGCTAGTGTTCCATCTTCTTTGGTTAGGGAGGAAATGAGCTGGAAGTGAAATTTCTTCCCACAGCTTTGGCGAAAGACCAAAATGAACGGGATCCGTTAGGACATTCAGCAAGTTTTGATCTTATTTTGGCTTTGTGGGCATCTTTTGAGCATTCTATTGTCTCTTTACATATGCCTCTAGCTTCGACATATGCTGCTCTGGTCTCAGGGCCCGGATTTTTTAGCCATCGATGGTATGCTGCCTGTTTGGAAGCCACAGTGATTAGCACGATAGTCCCTCACGTGGTAGGCTCGAGTTCGATCTCATACCAAGGAACCTTTTTTTTATCGGTTGATCTGTAATGGAAAATTTATATATATTTCAGGTTTTAGGGTGAGTTAAAGATCAGTGAATGATCAATGGGAGTGAATGAATCTGTAAAACGCAGCATTTAGGAACAAGAATTATTCGGACACGGTTCCTTCGATTTCGGATCGAAAAGAATTGTTGTAACTTTCCCCGTTGAAAACTATAACATAACATGAATTCTGGTAATTTTATCCAGTTTTGAATGTGATTCGGGAAATATTCTCATCAAATGTCATTCGTGCTAGGAGATTTTATCGCATTTCTTTTATTTCCCCTCAAGTGTTTGACCCTAGGAAATTAAATAAGGCCGTAAATCGCACTTGGTGGAATTCCCAGGCAAAATGCTTTCTCGAAAATTTCAAAAAAAATTTAGCGATAAAACCCCTAGCACTTATGATAGTACCCCCAATACATCAGCGGTGGGACATATATGCGAATAAAGTCGGATATTATCGTTGAGTGGTAATACGTGGAAGATACTTTCGTTTCTTTTATATTTCTAAATAACGTGGAGATATACTCCACTTGAAGAAGCTATTGTATAACGAAACACGTGTCGTGGTTTTGTAAACCCAGTTTAGTTAAAATCATTTAGTGAAGTGAGTGTCTTTTGTTTACTTTAATATGAATTCTCTTCAAGTATCGGCCACATCAATTAAAAAAAAAAAATATAATAATTAACCACAACAACACCTATACTGAACACAATAAACTAGTTTTTCAGGTACATAGTTTATATCAACAGACAGAGCGACACATTCTGGAAACATAATGAAAATGGAAGAGGTATTTCTGCTCTGCCTACTATACAGTGCTTCTCAAAATTCCCCTCCCCCCCTCTTATTTTTGGAACGATTATACATAAACAAGTGAAATTTGGAAACTGAATATTGAAGGTTGTAAACTTCCCTACTACTGATGATAGATGACGAAATCGTCAAAGATGACGTTACAAGGCCATTGTGACCAATAATTTTAAATGGAACCCTACGGCAAGCGACACCTCTTTCAAAAGGTATAGAAAAAACCTATTCAACGATACTAATTTTGTTTGTGTTTATGGCAGTTTTAATGGCTCATTAGTAAACATTAAAATTTAAATTCCATTCAGTATGATATTAATTACAGATTTAAGAATCAGTATCTACTTGAGGAAATTGCTCGAAGTGACCTTCATTCACTTCCTGACAGTGAGATATCCCATTTTTAAACTCTTCTCGTACTTTTGCAAATGTGTCTGCGGAAACAGCCTCACATTCTGCAACAATACGTTGTTTTAAAACGTCAATATTGTCAGGTTCAGTGGCGTAAACCTTCGATTCAAGGTACCCCCACAGAAAAAATCCAAAGGAGTGAGGTCCGGTGATCGAGATGGCCATTCCGTTGAACCTAGTCGTCCAATCCATCTACCACGATACTCCTCATCCAAATACCGTGATACTGCACCGTTATTGTGTGGAGGAGCACCATGCTGTTGGAATGTTATTCCCGAATTGCCGAATTCATCTGGATTATCTTCCAAAATTTCAAGGATTAACGGTTCTATTGCGTTTTGCAACAGCTCCAGATGAACCCCACCACTTAAATTAGTATTTGAAAAAAGAGGCCCAACGATGTGGTTTCCCAGGATACCTGCCCAAACATTCACCTTCTGGGGAAATTGGGTAGGAAACAGGTGAGGATTTGCGTCACTCCAATACCTCACATTCTGTGTATGTACATTTCCATTCAGATAGAAAGTACTTTCGTCACTGAAACAAATTGTTTTGACATAGTCTGGCAGTTGGTTAATTTTAGTTTCCATATTTTCACAAAATTCTAGTCTTCGGTCTGGGTCGTCGTCTGAGAGTTGATGAACCATTTTTGATTTGTATGGATGGAATTTGTTTTTTTTTCAACACCCTGTGTACTGTACTTCGACTGACTTCACAGGTAGATGCAACGTGAGTTGTTGAAGAAGTAGGATTAACTATTACTTCTGCCAGTATATCAATTTTTTTCTCATCAGAAATTTGTGGTCTGCCAGATCGTTTCGCATCATTAATAGGACCCGTTGTTTCAAACTTACGAAGAGGCTCCCTTGAATGAGTCCTCGAAACGGGGCGATCGCGAAACCTCTCATTGAAACTGCGTTCTGCTGCATGAATATTTTGTCCAGTTTCACCAAGAATTAGGGAGACTGACAAAAACGTCAGCTTATTTGACAACTATCCAGAGGCGGAGCTTGAATTTGGAATTTTAGTCTTAACTGATTTAATTCATCACAGCTTTGCGTTTTTCAAAAGCGAGTTGCCAAAATTGCCATGAACACAAACAAAATTAGTATCATTGAATAGATTTTTTTGATACCTTTTAAAAGAGGTGTCGCTTGCCGTAGGGTTCCATTCAAAATTATTGGTCACAATGGCCTTGTAACGTCATATTTGACGATTTCGTCATCTATCATCACTAGTAGGGAATTTTACAACCTTTAATATTCAGTTTCCAAATTTCACTTGTTTATGTATAATCGTTCCAAAAATAAGAGGGGGGGAGCGGACTTTTGAGAAGCACTGTATAATCCGAAAAACACAAAGGTCAAAAGAAGCGTTGCTTAAAATTACCCGAAGGGCATGGATTTGTATTGTAATATAGGAATTTGAAATTCACAGTTATTTTGACAATCATATGAATTAATTGTTCCACAGTTATAAGTTTTGTTTCGAAGAATATAATACCTGTGTACCTGTGTTGATATTCAACCGTCTTTCACACTTCAAAAGTGTTTCCTGAATTTTGGTGGAACCTGTACATTGATATTCCAATCATAATCTGCTGCCCAGTGGCTAGGTTAGCTATAACATCCGCAATTGCTAGAGCTACTCAGCCTTCACCCCTATCCGAATCGTTCAGGATTTAATTGGTTCCCATTCCAAGTTCCTCTCATATTACCAGCAGAATCACAGAAATTATGCATGTCCGCTTTATGGACTCTAATTGAATATCTGTCGAACCTCCGACCAATAGATTATATTTCAAGGTATGTTTTGGTCTGGATTGAATACAAGTTATATAAGTTTAATGATGCTTGGTCTAAGATAGCCGGTAAACACACAAAAATTAAAATGTTATGATAAATAAGGAAAAACCTGTGAAATATATAAAAACAACATATTCAATTCATAAATAACATTTTGTTGAAACTGAAAAAATATAGTACATTTAGTGTGAATAATATTAGTTTCAGGCTATAGATATTCTAAACAATTTGTTAAGGAACATTTATTCACAAATGTCTTTTATTGTAAACAATATACGAGAAGTAAGTGCAAATTACCGGGATCAAAATGGATTGATGATGTAGAGTACTAGGAGCGTATTGTGGAATACAGTTAGGGAAAATTGGATACGAAGACAACATTCTAAATAGTTAAAACATTTGTAATTGAAGAGGTACAAATTGTTTCTGATTCAACTTCATGAGATGTTTTTTTTTCTGATTTGTCGACATGTTTCGTGTCACATTGGACACATCTTCGGGACATCAAGATGAAAAATGGAATTACACCAAATTAAGGTTTGTACTTGAAAAATAAACGAAAAACCCTTACTGGATTGAATTGATTTCAATTGAAAACATGAGGTTCATGTCTGGCAACGGACATGACAGAAAAACATGAATAAAATGTTTGGCGATGGAAGGAAGACATGTGGAAATTTATAGATTTGATGATTGATTATTCAGGTTTCTGAATGTTCTTGTGATTTGGTTATTCTTTATATTTAATACATAAATTGGGACTACCCTTTAAGGTATCACTATGATTAAAGTCACCGTAATTTGGCAGATTTGTATTATTCAATTGTTTAGCATTGATTAATTAGTTTATTTAATATTTTTCTTCCATTAAATCATACTGATAGTTATTATGGACATATAAACCGAGTTAAATATTAAATATAAAAAAATTACTGAAAATTCAAACCATTTTCAACAAACGTTGATATTCTAGTTTAAATGATGAATTGGGCCGAATTTTGCAGTGAAATATTATTATAGTCATAGGAGGGAGGCGCCTGAAGTGTATATGAGATACCTGATTCTCTTTATGAGGCTAGGACCGTTAAACATGTGAAAATTTTTTTTCATGCAGGTGGCTGTGATCCCAAATCTCGATATTGTTTCTCATTCTTAACAACTTTGCTTAATACACTTTTTTGATAATGTCGAAAATGAGGGTAGTTTACACTGGATCAAAATTCTTATTTTTTGTTGTCTCCTGTACACCGTTTGGAAATTTCGAATTTTGACAACTCAAATGCAAATTGTCTGACAAATGTATAATAAAATGAAATAAAAAATAAAAAAACTTTTTGAAGACAAGCTTTCATTCAAATGCACTAAAAAGTAAAAAATAATTGCTTTGGATCTGTGACGTAGGTTAATCCGAATAGATTCAAAAGCTTGTCGCGCAAAGTTTTAAGTTCGAATACAAAAGCGACAACCTTCTGAATCTATAACTCACGGAATAACCTACGTCACACATCCAGAGCATTTATTTTTTGCTTTTTAGTGCATTTGAATGAAAGCTTGTCTTTAAAAAGTTTTTTTATTAATTATTTTATTTTGTGCTTTTTAGAACTTGAGTACGCCTTTATCTTTGCATTCATGTTGAAGCATCGTTATTATAAGGCTTTTTTTCCTGTAAGCTCTGAGCTATCTAGTCCTTCAGTGTGGAGACCCTCTGAAGATTAATTCATTCGCCATCTTGGAGTTGTCATCTTCAATTAATGAATTTTGACTAAAAATCAATAATCTTCGACTAAATTCATAATCTCCGACATACCAATTTAGAATCGAATCGGGCCATAAACACAGAGATAATCGACCATATTGGAGCCGCCATTTTGATTTTTCCTGAAAATTCACAATCTTCGACCCTGAAAACTCCCACATACCAATTTTGAATGGAATCGGACCATAAACCTAAATCTCGTCCGCCATCTTGGAGCGCCATTTTGTTTTTTTCTCAAACAAAAATTCCATGAGCCACCATTTTCATTCCATAAACTTTGACGAAAAATTCATAATCTCCGACCCCAAAAGAAATGATTCTAACTTTTTCCATCTTTGCAAAGTGAGATTGCTTCTTGAAAATGTGTTTCCCATTTCTTCCGGTCTTCCTGATGATCGTGGAAGCGTGAAATACATTTTCGTCGACAAAAATGTATTGAAGACCTGGTGAATGCGATGTCTCTCTTGCATCAATGTTACGAATGATTTCTGGTGAGTACTCTTTTTTGGAAAACATTTTTCTTTGCCTCATTCATCTTCATGAGTTCTTAATTAAGACTGGAATAGAAAATCAAATAACTATCTGAATAAAAATGCAAATTTTCAATTTCAGATTTTTTCTTTTGAGTTAGGGTCTTTTCAGAATATCTATCAGATGTAGTTCAATGTCCAGCGTGGCTTCAGCCGGGGCAGTAGTTGTTTTCTGTTAGACATTCACAAAAAATAACTTCATTTTTATCGTGGATTTTTCAATTCACAGAAAAATATTTCCATCAATATTTAATTGAGAATGTTTTCCTTTTCAACATGAATACCCCACAAGGGGTTATCTTGAGGTTGGAAGATAGTGACAAAAGTTTATCTTTCATTCGCAGATGATTCCACATCTGATTTTATGAACATCCTGTTCATATTTTCAACAAATCAATCTATCATACTCCATGACAGGTTTTAATGTCAGAAAACACAAATTTCAAAGTGTCTCTCCAAAAGAAATGATTCTAACTTTTTCCATCTTTGCAAAGTGAGATTGCTTCTTGAAAATGTGTTTCCCATTTCTTCCGGTCTTCCTGATGATCGTGGAAGCGTGAAATAGATTTTCGTCGACAAAAATGTATTGAAGACCTGGTGAATGCGATGTCTCTCTTGCATCAATGTTACGAATGATTTCTGGTGAGTACTCTTTTTTGGAAAACTTTCCTCTTTGCCTCATTCATCTTCATGAGTTCTTAATTAAGACTGGAATAGAAAATCAAATAACTATCTGAATAAAAATGCAAATTTTCAATTTCAGATTTTTTCTTTTGAAATAGGGTCTTTTCAGAATATCTATCAGATGTAGTTCAATGTTCAGCGTGGCTTTAGCCGGGGAAGTAGTTGTTTTCTGTTAGACATTCACAAGAAATAACTTCATTTTTATCGTGGATTTTTCAATTCACAGAAAAATATTTCCATCAATATTTAATTGAGAATGTTTCCCTTTTCAACATGAATACCCCACAAGAGGTTATCTTGAACGATGGAAGATAGTGACTTGAGTTTATCTTTCAGTCGCAGATGATTCCACATCTGATTTTATGAACATCCTGTTCATATTTTCAATAAATCAATTAAATAAAAGCTTGTAAAAAGATTTCCACATGGTGCAAACTTTTTAAAACGCCTCACAAAATATCCTTCAGTTTGTTTTCTTTTACATAAATAGCTGGATAAGAGGTTGCGAGGAGTACCCCTGTTCTCCACTCTCTCCAAGGCCTCTATCAGTAGAACATGCTCTATTGTATTCAATATTTCGGAGAAATCTCGAAAGTTACACATAGCCGGATCTCTCACACTTGCTTGGTAAATGCTCCTATAGGGATGACGTCATTCGTTGATTTTCCGTCTCTGCAACCGAATGCTTTTCAGATAATAACTCTTTTCAAATATTTGTCCACCCAATATTTTATGACTTTTTTGAAAATAATTGCCACAGGTAGAGTTTGATCTATTTCTTCAAATATTGGTTCAACCATTATTTGATTGATTTTAATAACTTATGTTGTCTTCCTAATCGGATAATTTTTAAATTTTTTATTCAAAACATGTTTGAGATTTATGGAACACCAGCTATCATCCAACTTCTTCTACGATTTATATTTCAAACCAAAGTGTAATTTTTTCTATTATTTTTGGGAGCATTTTGATGTTGTCCAGTCGAAGAAAACGGGATCATACCTAATATTTCCATAATTCATATAATTTTTTTTTAATCCTAAGATATTCCAATCTTCAAGTGATGTTTTTCCAAAGGAATGTTTATTACTTCCAGATAATTATTAGTTCGGTCGCTACTCATTATACAGAATAGACATTCCTTTCGTAGATCAGTGATTTTACTTTTGATGAGATAATAACCAATACAACTCACAGAATCTTTTTGTTCAAGAGTAGTTTCGTTGATAAGCGAGTTGGAGTTGTATTCACTACTAACGTTCATCATCATATCATTATTATCTGAAAAATTCATAGAAGTTCATATCACTGATGATTAATTGGTCTAAAAACGTTTCATGACCCCCAGCTGGAGATCTATAATAGATACTAGGATTTAAATTAAATTTTTTGTTACGAGATATCATATCCAGTTCAACGCATTTAGAGTTATTGATATTCTCTATTTCACTAGTATGATTATACTGACCTAAGATTATTATTATAATTCCATAATTTGAATTTTTCAATCATTAAGTATACAATAAATCATATCCATCTGGAGAAAATAAATTGCATCCTGCTGAAATTGAATACAGTGACTTTAGGAACTTCTTTATATAAGACCACCTACTCGATGAAACTATATATCAACCCTCAAAGGAGTTTAGAGTTATAACGCTGAATAAGTTAATTGGAATTAGAAAACTACACAGAAAAAAACATTGACTCTTCAAATCGATATCAAACTTATATTCTCAAATAATTACAACTGTAAATTAATAATATTCAATTTTTCAATATTCAACCAGGGGAACCAAAATATGCCAATCCGAAAGGGTCATTTCCTAGAGTAACTTTTATACAAGGAATTCCTACTGAATTGAAAATATACTATCCGAACCAATACTCAGTGAACTCATTTTCTCATATCTTCGCTTCTATACAACACATTTCAGATTATCGGTTTATATATTTTCTGTCTACAACGGTTCACTGATCAACATGTGGAATATCTCTAGTAACTGAAAAGTGCTCAGCTTCCTTTATTTCAGTAACAATAAAACTCTTTGGAAGATTATCTACAAATACAGTGAAGTAATCATGGGTAGTAGCAGACACCTGATACATGTTTCTTGTCTTTGTTTCCATATCGTAAAAGGGGCAATAATATCCAATCGAGTTAAGTCGAGAGGATTGTAGAATTTATTCCTTGCGAACATGCATCTTTACCGTCTTGCCTAAATTTCTCTCAATTCTGTTAAGTTTTATGTATTGATGTTATTTTTATCGTTTCCGTTTGTTATACTAAACAGAGGCACTTGTAGGAAAACAATAGCTTTCAAGTTTTAAGATGGTCGTTATCGAATCCTGAATTCACCGGTGTTATAAAATATATATATATATATATATATATATATATATATATATATAAAAAGTTACTTCGATATGCTAGGAGTTGTGGAGAATGAACAACATGCCCTCATAATGAACTATATACCAGCAGAACTACCCAATGTGGCCAATCAAGTGTTTATGGATCCATTATATATTTTCTTTATTTATAAACAACTCATATTCCATATTTCCGTAAAAAGATTAGTCAAATCAGAAGTAGCCTGGCGCATACCAAGCAATTGAAGAAGGGTACAAGTAACCTTCATTCCCAACGTAGGGAAAAAAAATCTACCACTAACTCCGTCAGCGATGCGCTGTCCCTTATATATCACTTATTACCACCAAGAAAATATCCGGTAGTTGCTTCTCAGGAGAATTTCTGAAGATTCAGTCTGAGGTTGGCGAGGTTGCCACTCCTTAAACATCCGAAAATTCCACGCATATTTTCCAGATGTTTCTCGAAATTTCTTCCCAGAACCAAAACATCATCAAAATACACCAGACAAGTCCAGGCAATATCGGTTCCATCTCTTGGAGGTAGTCGTGGCATTATAGGGACCAAAAGGTAAAACCGTGATCTGATATAGTCCGCTACCCGCTTGCTAGTATCCATCTTCGAGCCAAGTTTCGAAATCCATTTTGAGAGCGGGTTAATGTTTCATCGATTCGATTGGTATTGGTTGCCGTTCAAACTGATGCTGGGCTTCTGGGATGATCTGTAGCATTTGGCTATGCCATGCAAGACCTTCCAAGGCCACTATAAATGCGGTAGGCTTTTCTTCGTCTTCGCATCCATTGGCTTAGGCTGCAACTCCGAACTGTCTACGATATAGGGACCATGATGACCGGCCGTCAAAAGTCGGTGGTTTGATGGAATGGTCTTGAGTCTTCAGTGAAGCAAATTTATTCACACTTTCTATTTAATTTTCAATTATTGTACTGTACAACATTGAGAACACCTCGCGCAGCTCCGACTTTTCTGGTATCATTCGGGTTTCTTTATGAATCATCTTTTGTCTTTCACTATGTACAACCCTGAATAAACGTAATTATTATTACTATTATTATTATTACTATTATTATTATCTCACTGCCTATTTCGTACTTTGTTTTCCAGACTGTATTTGATTTACGATTTTCTGATCAATCTACTCCTGAAATATTTTCTGTACTCGTTCTTCATTTTGTTTTCCCAGTTATTTTCTGCAACCGATCATTTTCGTCTTGTTTGTCCCTCTCATGGCATTTCTCTTATTTTTCTTGACGTACTCTCTCCTCCTCTTGTCTACTATCCTCTCTCTCTTGTTTCTCTCTCCATCGATGTTTCTTCTCCTTTCCTCCCTCTGTCGTCGTTCCTCCTCCTTTTGACGGAGTTCCTTTCCAATTTGTTTTCCTTCCAGCAGTAGATCATTGTTTCCTGCACATCGTAGGACATGAATTCTTTCAGTATCCTCGTTTCTGAGACCAACTGTAAGTAATTTGGGGTTAGTGGCTATTAAATCTAGAATATTTGTCAATATAACACAATCGGAATTCACTACTAAAGTACCGCGCACTTTACTGTTTTTTGAAACTTACAAATAATTTTTATTGATTAGAACTAAGTCCGTCGGCGATGCGCTGCCCATTATAAAGATCATTAGCAACGAGCAAATTCCCTGCGGTTGTTTCTCGATTCTTGGGAATATCCCGATCCATCTGTCCGTATTTTCATCACAGAGGGTACATCTGATGAAATCTTATATTTACGGTGGGGAATGTGAAAATTATGAGAGAGAGAAAGAGACAAGTGTCAGTATTTTTAATTCTTTGAATAATGTTTTACAAGAAAGTTTTCTAGGTGCTCTAGCTATTACCTTCACACTACGTTTTTGTGCTATAAATATGTCTGGTGCCGCCGTATAGTACCTCAGCGTGTTTAAATCGAACTTTAAAAAACGCGCGTTTTTTAAAGGTAACCATGACAACATCAACAAATCGAGAAACGTGAAGTCTAAATGACAAATTTTTGATTATTGATCTGACAGGAGTACCTTGTAACGTCAAATAAAATATTACTCACAATTCGTTCATTTATATGTGCTTCTCCATCCATTTGATGAACTTTTCATATTCTTTTTTATATATATCACTGGATTTTCGCGGTATTAACCGCGATTCTGCCTCACTATTCAAAAAATCGATATTAGAATAATTCATTTTTGAGCTCTGGTGACAACAAATATTGATCTTTGGTAACAAATTGCAAATGAATGTTTTTCTCATTTCCATGACAACGAAAGGTATACTGATGTCACATCACGAATTCAACCTTCTTGCATTATTAGTTCTTATTTCTATTTTTTGTAGTAATAATACCAGTATATATGATTTCAAAGTGCACCAATAAAAAAAAATAACGTAAAGTATTCGTGGATAACTGGTCTTAAAAACACTTGCTCTATTTCGAGCACTCCGCTATATTTCCGCCCTAGCGTCCATCTTTCCTGAAGCCTACGGTTTTCCTCCGGTTTTCTGGACAATCTGCTCGCAAAATGACTCTTTGTGTTGTTCCAGAATTTTCGGAAATATTTCATGCAACTGAAAACTTTTCACTTGCTTTTCTCTTTGTCTCAGTTCTTCAAATCCTTTTTGTGTCTTTTTCAGACTGTTCTTCCTCCTTTTCTTGATTACCTTCCTCATCTGGCGTTTCTTCTGCACAGCAAAATTGTGCTTGATCGTTTCCATTACGGCTTTAGTACGCATTTATTGTATTAACCACAAATTTCTCCCGAATCAGCCTCCAATATCTTCGCTTTCGACATCAACTTTCGCGAATCTGGGGTTCGTGGCTATCAAAATACTGAACCAATTATTAACCCGCCTAAAAAATCAATGATGGACTCTTGTAACTGAATAACTAAATCGAATCGTTTTCCTCAATGAACTAATCAACACTCGTTTACGCTATCTCTTATAATGGTCATTAGCACTTGGAAAATTCCTGACGGCCGTTTCTTGTATATTCTCGGAATGCATAGAGTCATTTGTTCGTTTCTCAGAATACATTACGTAGGCCACACGAAAGACAAACTTGCATAGATGTAGTGTGTTCTTTTCCATAACAATATCAAATCAGAAACAAACATGTTTCGTTCTCGTTTGTTTATTCAAAAATATATGTCATGTGTATTGTATTTTGTGTGAATGAATAAAAATATTATAATGAATAAGTAAAGTTTTGGAGATTGTGGATTCATAAAAGTGTATCTCTCTTTCTATTTTTCATTCAGAGGACACCGAAGTGATTATAGTGTTTTATTCATATATTGCTGGTGGAACTATCTGGGATCCGTATAGTCTCACAAATATACCTCAGTTCCAAAAGTTCAAAATTGTTTCAACGTAATGATCTTTATCAATTGCAATCACAATTCTCCTTCATCTGCACTAGTGGAAATAATATTATTTTCTATGGACATTTTCCTTATCGCTTATATGGTGTTGTACCACCTTTGTGAGTGGCGCCGCAGTGGCGGAATCTGGCGAATTAGTCCACATAGTGCAATTTATCTGAATTTGCCTCTTTGATAGAGTGTTTTTGAAGTTCAACAGTTTGAATTTGATTACTATCGTTTCGGACGTCCATTGTCTTGAGGTATTTGAAAGGTTTTCACGACGTTTCGAATGCTTGTATCTGCAATCGTCTTCAGGTGAATACTGAAGTTTAGGTGCTACTTACCAATTTATATGACTGTCGGCGCAATGATGCGGGCAATTCCGCCATGTGCAGCGGTGCGTGTAATTTCGCGCGGTGTGGTGGTGCGTGAAGTTTCGCGCCTCTGCAGCTCGCCAGAAAGGGCAATCAGGGGTTTCCATACGTTCTTGATCTCAACGCTTGGTTGACTAAAGGCGTTATTGGCTTCGATGTGGCGGCCTCTTTGAACTTTCGTTTGAACCAATGCTCCTCTCTATGTAGAACACTTGCGTCGTCCCATAGAACTCGATGGTGCTCAGTCCAGGCGTGGTCAGCGATTCCCGATTTTGATGTTTCTCCACGTTGAGTCCATTTCTTGTGCTCATCCAATCTTACCGATACCGGTCTCTTTGTCTCTCCAATGTAGGAATCTCCGCATTCACATGGAACTTCATAGATGCAATTCTCACTGATTTCATTTTTGTTGTCAGGTTTGGTCTTGGTCAGGAAACTCCGTAAAGTACTGCCGGATTGGAAGCAGCTCTGGATGTTGAACTTGTTTCCAATCCTTTTGATCTTCTCGGAGACACCTTTGATGTACGGAAGGCAGATCACTGTGCTTTGTTGTTGCTCTCCAGATGTCTTCGTTCTCCGGAGTTGTTTCAATACTCCTTCTAGGAGTTTTTTGGGATATCCATTCCGGTGGAGGTCCTCTCTGATGTGGTTTAATTCGGCATCTAGTGACTACACGTCGTTGCATATGTGCGTTGCTCTCTCTACCAATGTTCTCACGATCCCTCTCTTCGTCAAACTCGGATGGTTGGAGCTGTAACTGAGGTACTGCCCCGTATGTGTCTTCTTTCTGTAGACGGAGGTGCGAATTCCATTGCCTATTTTCTCAACGTTCACATCGAGGCACTGTTGGTTTCCATTTCCATCGTGAATTTGATCGAATCCCTGATTCTATTAATTCTTGAGAAGAAATCCTGGAGATGTTTGTCTCCCTGATACCATATAATGAAGGTGTCATCCACGTACCACGTAACCACAGCTTTGGTTTGTATTCTGCCTCCCGTATAGCCAATTCCTCGAACCACTCCATGTATATGTTGGCGATGATTGGAGAAAGGGAAGATCCCATCGGGAGTCCGTCGACTTGAGAGAAGAATCGGTCCTTTTCCTGAAAATATGAGTTCTGTAGGCAGCACTGCAGTAATTCCAATATTGCGTGGGTAGGAAGGTCAGTCCTCTCGTGCAGCTGGTCATCCTCTTCGAGTTTCCTTTTGATGTTACTGAGAGATTCCTCTACAGGGACATTGGTGTTAAGGCTCTCCACGTCGAAGCTGATGAAACGATCTCCTGGTCCAAGTTCAACATCTGTGATGGTGTCAACGAAGTGCTTGGAATTCTTGACGTATGAACTGCTATTTCCTTGTAAGTATCGACGAGAGTCATATCAATTGGTAAGTAGCACCTAAACTTGTCAGTATTCACCTGAAGACGACTGCAGATACAAGCATTCGAAACGTCGTGAAAACCTTTTAAATACATCAAGACGATGGACGTCCGAAACGATAGTAATCAAGTTACCACATCGTCTACAACCTTCAAACAAAAGTTTGAATTTGTTTGTTGCGTGGAAACTGCGGTTGCATTGTGATTGTGAATCTTTGAATTCAATTGAGCCACGGTTTCGGAAATTGCGCTAGTAATGAATAAAAAGTGGATTTCGACAAGTCATTGAACACGTGCACTGCGAACACCTGATTTGTCTTCCATCGTAGTGTTCACATGTGATTTATTGTCAAGTTGAAAAGTGTCCTATATTCGTGATGGAGCAAGTGCTTGCAGCTGGGTTTTCACACATTACAAGGTAAATTGTTTTCGAAAATCAGTCTGTAAAAAAAGCAGCAGCATTGGTGCGATAGGGTCACCTGTGTCAGGTGCGGGAAGTGAAGAGATTGATTATTCGAGCATATATGCGAAAATGATTAGCCAGGTAGCAGCGACAACCAATCAGTACTCTGACGAATTAGAGGTGAATGAATGCTTTCTCAAACAATTGATGAAATTTAATAAAATTTTACATGTCTAATTCTGCAGTAAATTACACGAATACAAAAACTATTGAAGAAATATCAATAAATATGAAAGAAATATAAATATAAAGTATATTGAAAATATTGTTTTCTTTTTTACATACATATATTTTCACATATTTTTCATATTGTTCGTTTATTGTCAGAATTTGACTTAAAAAATATTTGGAATGTGTATTAAGTATTGCATTGATTAGAATATGTTCCATCCATATTTTTTCATATAACTGTAATTACTAGTATGAAAAAATTTAATTGTTTATATCAATCTGAAAATACATTCGAATACATTTCTGTCACCAAATATGTGCAAAAAAATTATGAATTGACTATGAAATTTCCAAGTATATATCGTACCTACAAAGTCAATATCAATACTGCATTTATCGCAATTTGTCAATAATCTTCAACAAAAAAGTAATACTAGTTGTTAATTGGTGTAAAATAATAACAGACTTTCCACTCACTCTACTTTTCGTACTATTAATTTTGCCTCTGGTCACGTTTGTAGTTCACGGTAGAAAAACAATAGAATTTCCTATTCGGGGTTGCATTTAAACACGTATTTGTGCACCCAACAACAAGGCAGTGGTCAGCCAATGTTTTTATGTCCTTCACGTCCTTCACATTTGATTTGAGGTTATTCGCTGCCGACTCGTTCAATGTCATTCATTCATTATACGCACACTTTCAACACTTGGCCTTTTTTTGATACGAAGCTTTTACTCGCCGAATCACAATACGAATGCCGTTTTGACGTTTGCGGCCGAAAATGTTAAGCTATCGCACTTTGTAGACACTCTTTTTATCACAGTGGTTAATGGGGATGAGTAATACTGAAAAGTGTGTGTGTGTGTGAAAGAAAATTGTATTTCGTGCATAAAATAATTATTATGTAGTACAATATCTGTATGCAGTAAAGCAAAGACATAACATTCGATCAATGAATTGTATAGGTTTATCATACTACTGTTAAAATAAGTATTCTAGGCCAGGATTAAAATAATTATTCTATTCAGATCCTGGCCTAGAATATTTATTTTAACATGTATTTTATGTAAACCTATACAATTTTCATTGATCAGGAGATGTTTTATGGTCTTTCTGGCTTCTTGTACACCTGACGAGTACGCACTGATGATGACCTAACGGTCGAAAGCGCTTTGCTACGATTGAATAAATTATTTTATGCACGAAATACAATTTTCTTCCATCGATAAGTAATACTGTCTGGACCAATTTATCCGATTCCGCCACTGCGGCGCTGCACGTTTAACTCCTCCCCCATGCTCTTAGTCCATAGCATTGTGAAGCTAATTCATTGGGTCATATAGTGAGGTGTTTTTTGTTAACTTTGATATGGATTTTCATCGGGTAACATCAATTCAAAAATTAACATTGTATTGAGAATCCAAATAAATATTAAAATAAGGGATTATACCCCTGAAATAAGGGAAATAAGGGAGTTGATATATGTTTTCAGTATACCAAAATATGACCGGAAGTTGTGTTCATTCAGAATGCTTATATCTTCAAACAAATTCTCATTCTGCACTTCTGATACTTCAAATCAGCCCTCGTCAAGAATGACCCTGTAGATTTTAAATTATCGGTTCAGAGTGAATCCAAACTGTAGCTAGATATTAAATCATACGGGGCTCGATTTTGATTATGTATTGCAGATTTCGTTCATATATTCAGTGATTATTTCTGGGATTCATAGCCGTCGCTATTTTTGTCATTACCGCTGAATTGCGTGGATTAGCGGGTGATGAATTAATCTGAGCGGATGATGAAGGTGCCCACTATAGACACTGGCGTAAAGCTAACATTATTTCGCACTAGCTCACCTGCATGACTGCATCGGCTATTAACAATGACTCATTATAGGTCATTTATCACTATCGGGGCTTCATTATCCGGGTAATGAAGCTGGACCGACCACCGACCATGGTGTGGCGCTGCCAATGCGTTTATTTGGACGCGCCAAAGCCAAACCGATGCATCGTTGGTCGGAGGATGTCGACACATTGTTGCACCGATATAGATTAATGGTCGTGAAGGATGTGGAATGGCTTTGGGGAGATGAATCAACCCTATATCACTCAGCTTCCGGGAACATCCTGGACATCATGTTATAACGTTCGCAATGTTTGTAACGTACGTATTCGTTTTACTTTTTTTTTAATTATCGAAATTAATAATAAATTGATGATATGCTGCCATAGTTCAGTACAGTTCAGTACAGCAGGATATTGGAGTTAGAGGAATGCCGCTCGAAATTTTCAAAGATTACTTATCTAACAGAATTCAAATAGTAAAAATTAATTACTCATATAGTAATCCGCTACCCGTCAGCATGGGCTTACCTCAGGGAACAGTAATAGGCCCTATTTTATTTTTGCTCTATGTAAACAACATTTTTAATATCAGCAATTTCAAAGGAAAGCTATTATCTTACGCCGATGATACTGCTGTAGTATTTGTGGGTCGAACTTGGAATGAAACATACGAAAATGGAAACAAAGGAATGAAAATGATATGTAACTGGCTAAGTAACAATCTATTGAGTCTCAACATAGACAAAACTAAATTTATAACTTTCTCTTCAACAAGAAAAGACCAACCTGACGAAAACTTCATTACGATTCATAAATATACGTGTACAGAAAACCAAAACTGTGGATGTTCCGGAATATATAAAACAAATACTATCAGATATTTGGGCGTCATGATCGACCAATTTCTACGCTGGAATGATCACATAGATCACATATTAAAAAAACTCCGCAAACGAATTCGAAAATTTTACCAACTAAGAAGTATCTTAAGTAGATATGTCATATTGACGGTGTACGGTGCTTTGGTGGAGTCGATAATTAGATACTGCATGTATGGGGTGGCTTATTTAAAACATCACTACCAAATATTGACGTAATACAAAACACACTGATCAAAATCGCCTTCTAGAAGGATAGGAGATATTCTACAGAACTACTTTACGAACAAAGTGGTTCGTTCAGAGTCAGAAAATTATACGCTTATAACTGTTTATTATGGATTTGCAGTAACCCCATTAACATTATTACACATAAATACAATACGCGAATGACCTCCAATCAGGCAATTTTAATACCACGATATAGATTGAGTCATAACCAGAAATTTGTAACTTATTTTGGCCCGAAATTATACAATAAGCTACCACTCCATATGAAGAATATTAATAATTACTGTCAATTAAAGAAAGAACTAAAAGTTTTCATCAGAAATTATTATGATCAATTGCAGGATATCTTTGAAAATGTTTGAGCTAACCTGCTCTCTCTCTCCTTAATACCTCCCTCTAGCCATCATTCTCCAACCTTAAGGTAGACAGTAGTATATAACTAAACGACCTTTTTTAGTTTTTATGTTTTTATTCTATTATATATTATATAACACAACCAATATCAATCTGTAACAGCCACGACACAAGCCTAGCTTAGGTGGCTACAGATTGTTTAATACATGGTTCTATGATAGGATTATTAATGATAATTAGAATTGTAAATTGCAGGGAAATCATGTAACTGAATGATTGAATGACATGAAATGAATAAATTACTTACTTACTCAGTTTCAGGAGAGGAAAATCGACAGAAGATACACAGATACATAGATAACTAGATGCCTATGTGAATGAATTACATTTGTAACAGGTCAAAATTTCATTCATGTAAAGTGAAAGACACATTGCAAGAGACAATACATAATGAAATGCAATGAAAATACATTAGGATTGAGACACATATCAAGAAAAGCACCCAAAATATTAAAAAAGTAGTCTTGAAAAAAAATATGTAGTGATTTTTAAGATTAATTCAATTTTCCTTCCGATAATTGGTACTCGGAAATCAGACGATGATTTTCTGGATTATGCGAATCTCTTTTTGTAAATATTGCATTGACTCCAAATGAAATAGCGTCGCGGTAATTATTTGTATATGTTTTATAAGATATTTTATCAATCTGATTTTTTGTGCAATTTTTTGTAATTTAGATATTTGTTTATTTTCAGTAACATCATTTCTCATTTCCTGTAGATTATTGTCAAAAAACTGCGAAGGGGCCTCCAGTGGAAAGTGTTGTTTCGAATTTTGGGGAGCAATCATCAGGAATATTGGATCTGCAGCCGGATTCTCAAATATGGAATCCCCACTGATCTCGATAAGAGATTTTTTCAAGATTTGAATGCCATAGCCATATATTGCTCACCTCCTAATATGTTTGGAGTTATTTCTGTACCATGTTTCATTGAATTTATTCAGTTGAAAAAAGATTATAAGGCAGACTTAATATGGTCGAATTTTTCTCGAAAAGTAAATTGAAATCGCCAGCTATTACGATTTTTTTTAATTTTTTTACAAATAAATGCAAAAGTTCTTCGAACTCCATAAATAATATTGATATGTCTCCCAGACAGAGAGAAATTCACCATTGATTTCATCGCGGGGCAGATTCAGATTTGTTTCGAATCATATTCCATTTTGGATAAACATGACGACTTCACACCATCCTTATTCACCTCTCTACCAAAGTTCCTAGCTACATTGTACGAATTTATATTGACAAAAGTTATTGATTGATCCGTAAAAACTGCTCCGCAAACAACTACCTGGAAATTGTGATCATCTAGAAAAAAATGTTAGTTCGTAAATTTTATTCGCCAAACATTGGATATTCAATTGGAATATACTCGCAGATTCGGCAGTTGAATTGGAGCAATTTGTAAAGGAATTCATAGTCAGTTTGTGTTCTGATTTGAACTTAATTCTTCAAAATGTTTGCTCCTGAGATTGGGCCTTTCGGAAGTTGAATCTGATTGCTGCACCTGTGGGCTACATATCGGGGTAATAAACATCACCGCAGCGTTCAATCGGTTATGAAACTTTGATGGAAACAGTGACGTCCGTTTTTCATCAATATTCCAAACATAAATTCCATATCCGTTGGTGTTTCGTTCAGAGTTTCAAAGGATTCATCACAGGATACGTTAGGTCCACATCGATAAACATGTAGATATCAAAATTTAGCGCATAAAAATCAATTCGAGGCAGTCTGATCACTCTAGTTTTCCCTTTTTTTATATTCATGTATGGGGGTTATTAGAAATGGTGAGGTAGCTCAAGTTGATGATCCATTATTTTCTGAAAAAATGTGGAAATGCTGTTGACGAAACTGATCCAAAAGATAAGATACCACATTCTTCTGCATTTCTGTTGGTTTCTCTCTCCTGGAAGTTAGAATTGTTAGTTCATATATTCTAGAAGGGCAAATTAGTAGAATTACACCAATATATTGTCATAAATTAGAAGGCCTTGCGCCTCCACCATATGTCATGAGTTAAAAGGGAGTTGGTAGCTCAACAGATAACTTTTGTGATAACCAGATTATGAACTGAGAATCGACAGAAAAAACATACAACATTCAATGATATAATGAATATATACAACAATAACTATACTTACACCTAGAACTCTCTATACAACGCTGCCAGAACGACAGCTCAGAAATGGAAACTACATTCTACAACATTGCTGGCCTTTACTGCAAATATGAATTGTCACTCATTTTATACCAACACACTTTGTCCGATGTGATCCATTCCTAAACAATTTGGGGTTGAAAAATATCCGAGATTGAATAGCATTTAAACAAACAATATGAGTATGGTAAACATCTGAGCGTGCTGACCCAGATTATAAGAATATATGCCGATCATTTCCGCAGGGCATATTCCTGACAATATCTCTGCGTTTCCCAAACTTTGAATTTGGGTATAAAGGAATGTCAGTAAGGTACCGTAAAAAATGTTTCATCTGAGTAATTCACAAAAAAATATATAAACGATTTATGAAAAATATATTTCTTTGGGTAACATTCCGTAACACCCTTCTGTTCTTCCCTTCAGACCTTTTCAAATAATTATAATTGATATTGAATCTGAGACATATGTCCATCGATGTTGCATCGTCAGCATACAGAATTATTTTGTTTAAGAAAAATTGTAAAAAATCATTTATGTTTTACTTATATTAAATTTCTTACAGATTAACTTTTTTTTCAGTAGGTTTCGATTCATACTGAGGGAACAGTTTCCATAAGTTGAAGAAAGCTAAAACAACGAATTGAGTGAAATAATGAATATAATATAATATCCAATGAAATAAGAACAAAACAATGAAATTAATATCTGTTACTCATGAATATATGCCGTCTCCCTCACGAGAGATTCTGGTGATATCAGTGACACTAGAGAATAATTATCCTCATGTCATGTCTACAGAAAGTCATGTAGTATCCACTATAAATCATTTCGAAAAGGAGTAATACTATAGTTATACATCTCCAATACTTATCGTTCATTGGGACAATATATATTTTTTGTATTTTATTGAGATGGTAACAAGTGAATAACAAATAATCACCCAGATAATAATAAATAGCATCGGGCAACCCTACAAGTATCCAAAGAAGGATTGGGAGTTCACTCTTCAGTTTCAATAGTTAACCAGCTACCGTTCTATCCGTTTGTAGTATCATTAAAATTTCAGAAACAAAACTGCATTCGCCTATGACTGATTCTTCTGATTGCATGTTCTAAAAAGGGAAACAGCTATGGATATCAACAAGTTTATCAATATACCAATTAGATGAATGAGCAACAAGCAAAACATAGGTTCCTCCACTGCTAGAGTTGGATGGATGTCAATAAGTCTGGAATGACTTGCCTCTAAGCTTTTTCTTCGATAAATGGGAAGCGTGACTCAATGCTTTTTTGTTACATCTCTTGGTACCCTTTTGTATGATGAAACTTCCAGAGTATCAATTTTATTCCATTTGGAAGTATTTATCATAGATACTGTTTTCGTTTATTTGTTTCCTGGATTAGAACTATATTGGGTTCGATTTATTGCGCATCTGCTTGTGCGTAATCCTAGAACAATTTCCATTTGGAACGCGAACAAACTCATAGTCAATTGGTAGGAAGTTATTCAGTGGTTTATTTATGATCAAAAGGCGGCTGGGAGATATCGTTTAGATTGTATGTTCGGGTTAACATATCTTTCGGATTGTTATCCGCCGGATAGGATATATTTATCCGAAAATGAAAATACCAGGCCTATTTCATAGAGTGTCCGACATCGAGCTTGCCTTCCTAGAGCTGGGCGAGGGGGATGCCTCTGCCGGTGTTATCAGATGTAACTAGTGGTATCTGTTATGTTATGGTTGTTTTGTGTAACACTCTATAGATAAAAACAAATGATTATAGAGGGGATTTTGATGTATGTTACTGTACTGTCAATATAGTTTTAGATGTCAGAATTATAATAAACATTTCACCATTCATATTCAGTTTATATTAATATAACATGGCGCAGTCGAAGTTCTGAGTCAAGTAAGAACCCGCCCCAGTAATAAAAAATATCAAAAATAATGGAATTTCTCAAACAACCCGAGGAAATGTCACTTGATGGTGACTTGGCTTTGAATTGGAAGAAGTTCAAAGCAGCTTATAAACTGTATATAGTAGCATCTGGTTGCAGTGCGAAAGAAGATAAAGTAAAAGCGGCAATTTTATTGCATATAATTGGAAATGGAGCTCGTGAGATATTAGAAACATTGAGTTTGACAGAAGATGAAAAACAAGATGAAGATAAAATTCTACAGGAATTCGAGAAATATTTCGTTCCAAAAACGAATGTTAGTATTGAACGACACAAATTCAATACTAGATGTCAATTAGAGGGAGAATACTTTGATTTATTTTTGAAGGATTTGAGAACAATTGCAGCTTCATGTAACTTTGGGCAACTGCAATCTAGTTTAATCAAGGATAGGATTGTATGTGGAATCAGTGACAAAAGAATAAAAGATAGACTACTCCGTGAACAAAATTTGGAATTGAATAAGGCGATAGAAATATGCAAAGCGGCTGAGGAATCTGATAAACATATTAAAAAATTATATAATGGAAATGAATACGACAAAGAAATGTGTGAAATACAGAAGAGTGAAGATTCGAGGTACATGGAGAAAGTACAGCGACATAAGAGAAACACAAATTTTCAAAACAGGAGATGTGGATGGAACAAAAGTCAACCATCAACCAGCGGGGCTTATCCATCCATAATGCAGAGACATACACCAAGTAGGATCGTCACAAGTTGTCCTAAATGTGGTTACAGCCCATCACACAAGAGATGTCCTGCAGAGGGAAGAAGATGTAATCGTTGCAATAGATTTGGTCATTTTGGGAAAGTTTGTAGATATGAAACAAAACATGAAATATGTCATTTAGTTGATACCAGGTCGGAGCAATCTGGTGAGGATATCGATGAACATGATGAGTATTTACTTGGTTCTGTTGATGATTGTTTCAATGAGTATGAATGGTGTGTTCGACTGAGAATTTTGAATGGCAACAAAAACATCGTTTTCAAAGTAGACACTGGTGCTCAAGTTAATGCTATACCTTTATATGTATTTCAAGAGTTGCGTATTTCTCAGAATTTAAGGCCATGCAAATCAAAAATAACGAATTATTCAGGTACACAAATCAAAACTTTTGGTATTGTTGAATTATCAATAGAATTTCATAAAAAAATATTTGTTATGGACTTTCTCATTGTTGAAACGACCAAAGGTGCCCGTCCAATTTTGGGTCTCAAATCTGTCGAGATGTTAGGTTTGATAAATAGAGCAACTATCAATGAAATTCGAATGCAAACAAAAGAAGAAATATTAACTAAATTCAAAGTCGTATTTTCAGGAATAGGAAAAATTGTATCTGAACCAATTAATCTCAAACTGAAATCGAATTATGAAGCAAGTGTTGTACCATGTAGAAAGGTTCCATTTCAACTTATGGGTAAATTGAAAGATGAGCTAAAAAAAATGTGTAAAGATGAAATTATCGTGAAGGTGACCGAGCCAACTGAATTTGTGAATCCTATTACTATTGTTAAGAAAGTGAATAATCAAATACGCATTTGTCTTGATCCACAGAAATTGAATCGAAGCTATTCTTCAGGAACACTATGAGTTACCTATATTTGATGAACTCGTTCATGAGATGAATGGTTCATGTTTTTTTTCTGTTCTAGATGCATTCAAGGGATTTTGGCAAATATCACTGAGTAATGAGGCATCAAACTTAACGACGTTTGCTACTCCTTTTGGCAGATATCGATTTTTGAGATTGCCATTTGGTTTGTCAGTTTCTCCAGAAATTTTTCATCGTATATACAGTGAGATATTTGAGGGCATACCAAATGTTAAAATTTATATAGATGATATAATTGTTTTTACCAAAACTAAGGAAGAACATGAAGAAATATTGAATAAATTATTATACAGAGCAATCCAATATGGAGTTAGGTTCAACCCAGAGAAATGTAATTTGTTTGCTACTGAAGTGAAATACATTGGTCATATTATTTCAAAAGACGGAATAAAACCTGACAATAAAAAAATTGAAGCAATTCAACGAATTCCAGCGCCAACTAATGTTAAAGAGTTGAGCAGATTTTTAGGAATGGTGACATATGTATCAAAATTCATTCCAAATTTTTCTCAACTCACCAGTAATTTACGTGAATTAACAAAAAATAATGTAAATTGGCTTTGGACGGAAATTCATTTGAAAGAATTCGAATATTTAAAAAAAAAGTTGACAGAACCTCCTTTATTACAATTTTATGATGAGAAACTTCCAATTGTTTTATCAGTAGATAGTTCAAAAGACGGTATGGGTGCAGTCATTATGCAAAATGGAGCTCCAATAGCATATGCCTCGAAATCACTTACAGAAAGCCAACAGAATTATGCTCAAATAGAAAAAGAGATGTTTGCTATCTATTTTGGGTGTCATCGTTTTCATCAGTATCTTTATGGAAAACAATTTATTGTTGAGAGTGATCATAAACCATTAGAAATAATCTTCAAGAAACCATTGGATAAATGTCCTTTGCGACTACAAAGATTCAGAATTAATTTACAGAATTATGATTTCGTAGTAAAATATAAACCAGGCAAACAGTTGTTTTTTGCAGATACCTTAAGTAGAGCTAGTTTTGATGATGACGAGTTCAAGCTGGAAGATTTAGAAATTGAGGCACATATTGACTTAATCAATTGTGATAATAGTATTAGTTCTTCTAAATTAGAAATAGTAAGAAATGAAACTAAGAAAGATATTGAATTGCAAATGGTATTAAAACAAATAAAGGAAGGATGGCCTAATGAAAAATGTAAAACACATATATTGGTAAGACCATTTTGGTATTGTCGAGATGAGCTGACAGAAATTAATGGAATTTTATACAAAGGTACTCAGATAATTATTCCTAAGGTTTTAAGGAGAGAAATGTTGAACCGAATTCATTATAATCATATGGGAATAAATAAGACGGTTGCGAGGGCTAATGAAGTGATGTTTTGGCCATTGATGCAGAAAGAAATTGAATATTTAGTATCAAACTGCTTAACGTGTGCTACTTTCAGTAGAAAAAATCAGAGAGAAACTTTGATAAATAGGGAAGTTCCTAGTAGACCATGGGAAATTGTTGCCATAGATTTATTTTATTTTCGAGCAAAACATTATATTTTGTTGGTCGATGTTTATTCCAAGTTTCCTGAAGTTATTTTGTTGCATGATTTGTCAAGTTCTGGAGTTATTACTAAGTTGAAGGAAATATTTTCGCGACATGGCAAACCAGACCTGATTTACAGTGATAATGGACCACAATTTTCTAGTTTTCAGTTCAGTAACTTTATGAAAGAGTGGGAAATTATCCATAAGACATCTTCACCAGGATACAGTCAATCTAATGGATTCATAGAAAGACATGTTCAAATCATAAAGAATTTGATGAAAAAATCATTTTTAGATAACAAAGATATGTATTTAACTTTACTTGAATATCGCAATACACCATTGTCAGCTAATGAACCATCTCCTGCTCAACTACTTTATAGTCGTAGACTAAAAGGGCATTTACCCATGGAGGAAAAATTATTATTCCCAAGCATAGTACAGGAGAATCATACCAGGGTGTTAAAAAATAAACAAATTCAACAAAAAACTAATTATGACAAACATGCAAAGGACTTAGAAGATCTGAAAGTGAATGATAAGGTTATGGTTTTGAATGACAATGAATCTTGGGAACCTGGAGTGGTGTTGAAGGTGGATGGAAAGAGACCCAGATCTTATCAAATTAAATTGTGTAAATCTAATCGAGTAAAGTTGAGGAATAGAAAATTTTTGCGAAAAATTGATAAACATCAAAGTTGCAAACATGATATTTATAATTTTGATCATATTCCAGAGAGCTCGTTGGAAGAAAGGGTTAGTCTGGAAAACAAAGAAGTAAGTGAGGAGAATGAGTGTAATGAAAGAACTGTCGATGTCGATGTCGACAATGCTACAGACATGTCTGTCATTTTTCTGGTGCAACGTGATGGTAGGAGAGATGCAGAACGGTTATGAACAAGAAGGTGAAAAATATTGACAGTTCACGACTGAGGGTAGTGAAAACCAAAGTTTACAATCGTCGTCGTCGTTGTCTACAACTTGGTGTTTATCTGCTGCAAAAACGAGCCTAAAAAATTTGAGAGTTTATGACTCACAATGGACGGGATCTCACCATCAGCCTTTCAGCGACACAGATTTCGTTCGCCAGCCTTCTCAATGGGGCGAAAGGGCGCTGGGCGGAACTGTCTGAGGTGAGTGTTCCTCTTTCACAACACAGATTAGTTATGCTTGAGTTTGGAAATAAATCAGTCCCCACATTTTTATTCCAATTCGTAGAAATCAAAAGACAAACGAGGAAGATGATTCTGATTCAAATGCATCCATAGTAGTGTCACAAACCCAAAATAAAAATGACTGGCGTCTTGATACAGGAGCGAGTAAACACATGTGTAGATCGTTAACTTTGTAATAGCTTGACAGAAAAAAAAATGCAAAAAGTGCAACTGCAAATTGGAGAAAACTGGATGTGAATGGAATCGGAAAAGTCACTCTGTGAGCATTTAATGGTGAAAAACTCATAAAATCATCACTGTTAAATGTTGTATATGTTCCCAAATCGAACTTATTGTCGGCAGGTTGTGTCCTTGTGTTTTTGTTCAAGGGTGTCAGTTCAAATATCAAAAGAGGCACTTTTAAAAAGGTTTTTTTTTGGTTATAGTGAATATGGAAAGGGGTCCTGAATTTTAGGACCTGAAGAAAATTAAGTTGAAATCCTGATGGATGTAGTATTCTTACATGGAAAGACTGGAATTGGGAGAAAGCCAGATAAACGAAATGAAGAATATACATTTGATATGTAGATAAAAAGTATTGAAGAAAGGGATGAGCCAGAGACAAGACCCGGACATTAACAGTGAGATAGAAATATATACTGAAACTTATAGCAGTTTACATGGAAGTGCACGTGGAATTGAATACATGCACTATAATTCGAGAAGAAATATAAAATGTCCGTCCAGATTTGATGATTTTGAGCTTGATAGAAGCCAGCCTATCAACAACATGTGAAGAGGAAGACCCAACTACCTATGACGAGGCGATGGCTAGTAGCAAAACAAGGAAATGGAAAAAAGCTGTGGAAGCTGAATTCGAAGCGCTCGAAAAAAATGTGAAATGGGTTTAAGTTGAAAGCACGGATAAAATACCAATCGAGTGAAAATAGGTGTCATTTACTGATATGTATAATTTGGTAGCAGAATAGATGTTTGTGATGCTTTTCTTATAGGTAATATTGAAGAATGTTTTAATATTATAGTCTAAAGGTTTTGATCAAAAGGAAATACGGAAAAATCCTTATATGACTGAAGAGGTTCACCTGAAAATTGAAATGAAACATTCCATGAACTAATTAGGTAATTGTCATTCTCTAGATCTGAACATGAATAGTGAATAAACCAAACAAATTATTTGGGAATATCTTGAAAAAAATAAATACGCAAGATTGTTGACATGCAAACACAACAATGGATTCTCATCGTCATGAGGTGGAACGGAACAAATCTGAAAACTCTCATACGCAAAAGAAGTGTTGAGGAAAAATAGGGTCACATAACCTTTATGAATTGGAAACTTGCACGTGGCACAATAACTGATATATTATATATAGATAATAGTATTTCTGTACTTATTGGAACTCAATAAAAAGTAAATGCATTTCATTACAAATATTCAACTTTTCCGAATCTAGTACAACACGAAGACATCAGTCGAGTTCGGAACATAGACATCACCTGAAGATGGCAAATGTGAATTTGCCGAAACGTCGTGAAATCGGACCTTTGAGGACCAAAAACATAATATCGATTCAGTTCAGAATCGAGGGATCTTTGAAAAAACAGGAGAAGGTGGGGCACAAATAGATCTTAGTAGGTCGTAGCGCATTTGTCACTAGAAAATATCAGCCAATTTGATTTAATTTTCTGGTTTCTTTTTTGGAAAGTAGAGCGGACTTCTTCATCGGATTGCCTACTCACAAAATCAGAAGTGAATAAATGCTTTTGAGAAATATTGTATTTTCTGCAAATCATGCCATTTCGAACAAACGTTGTAAATAAAATATCCATGATATTTCCAAATCATTTGAATTTCTCATTTCCCTACGAGATAATCCAAATCTACAGACACAACATAACAAAAACACATGGTAGTGAAAAATATGTGATGAATATTTCCGTAGTAATTTCTTATCCATACTAAAGAAATAAAATTCCAATGAATCATATTGAGCTATCACGAACAAATGATCGATTCATATTACAGCGTTTACAGCAGTACAACTCAGCCCAGCAAAAAAGTCGTTAATAATTTATGATATAGCCCTCGGTTGATGGCCACAATAATCGTTTTGGCCCTTAGCGCCTGAGCTCATACTACGAGTTAGTGAGTTTCGTGACAAACTGTAATCAAATGAAATTGGACTACAACGCAGTCATACGCTTTTCACACGTTATTGGTTTCCATTGATTACTGTAGATTTATACAATCATATTCAGGGTTTGGGGGTGTTAAACTTGCGTCGACAATTGTGGATAGTAGAAAAAATATTTTGTGCCGTTATTCACAACGGAAACATAAAAAAATATATTGAAATGAGCATCGAATTCAATCATACTGGGAAGCGATATAAATAGTATTTATTGATAAAAAACTATTTATAGAAAAACTCTTATCAGCATATACAAGAAAGAGAAAATAAATATTTTGAATATGATTACGTGATTGAAAATCTTGTCACAGAAGAATACCAACTTTCGTTCTAACTGAAGACATCTATTGATCATTGTATATGAAGATAAAAACTTATATTAAACAATAATATTTATTTATCTCTTGTGTATATACGGGTATTTGATTCTTCTCCGGCAATTATCCGCTGAATTCAAACCCAAAAATACCTAGTCCGCGAAAAAAAACCTCCATATACAGATTTTTAATCTAATCGGACAATACATACTCAACCAGTGTTCAGTGGTTAGAATGCAAGTTCGTTCGTGGGCCGAAATGGAATTATTATTTCTCTTTCTCTCTGATTTTTTTTTGCTATTGCTTCTTCTCAGGCGCATTCAGCCATTTCACTTTCGATGGATACAACTTTGTCTCATACGAGATCATGTTGGAGGCCACATTTTGTTTTACATTGTTTCTTTTCCTTTTCGACAAATTTTTTCTGGTTTCTACATCTTTATTTTCTTCGTCAAGTTATTCGCCTCTGTTACTTATTGTTCCTCATTTTTCACTTCGTTGTGCTGAAAGGTAATCAGTACACGGGTGGATAGCACAAACAAAGGTATGGGACTGTGTAGTAATGATAGTTATCGGGAGGATAGGTGGTAAAATGTCAATCATATTATCTAATACACACTGTTAGTTCAGTCTCGTAGTTTTATATTAATATGATCAATGAAATTTTTGAAAATATTTATAATTGGAATATTCATTTTTTCTCAGGACTGTCACAATGTCGAGAAGGGCGGGGACCCCTTGAGTGATAATTTCTTGATATAGATCTTTGTTAGGAATATAATTCCATTCTATATTCTATTTGATGGGGTTATCAATACACTGGGACCTATAAGGTCTATTGTGTCTCCTTCTACTGGCCAGCCGCCTAGGATGTCCCAACGACTAGAGCAGTTTCTCCAGTCCTATAGCTTTCAAAAAGTTCAGGATGTCGGAAGACCTCAGGTTAGGTAAATCTTCCTCTTCTATTTGATGTTCTCCGAAGAATCTTGCCCTCGAGTTTTGCAGCATAATGCATTCTGAGAGAATGTGGCTAGAGGTTTCGTCTTCTTTCTCGCAAAACCTGCAATCTTCTCTCTCTACTACTCCGCGTTTCTTAAGGTACCCTCTCAATTGGCCATGCCCTGTTAGAATTCCCGTTAGTATTCTGAGCTTATTTTTGCTCTTGCTGATACAGTCATTTGATCTCTTCTGGTTGTAGTTTCCCAGTAGTATCTGTGATTCTATAGTGTATTGGTATCTTCTGTTATGTACTTCTTTTTCAAGTTCGTCTAGTATTGTGCTGGTGCTCAAGCAGAAGGGTTCAGGTCCCAGAAATGGTGTTCTGGCCCTTTTTCTGCAAGTACGTCTGCCATTTCATTACCTCTCACTCCAGTGTGTTTCGGAACCCAGAGGAGGGTGACAGTGTTGTTCGTGTCCAAATAATTTAGTTTCTCCAACTCCAAAAACATCTTGAAGTTGATATTAATGGCTGCTTGACTGTCT
Source organism: Gonioctena quinquepunctata (assembly GCA_018342105.1). NCBI lineage: Eukaryota > Metazoa > Arthropoda > Insecta > Coleoptera > Chrysomelidae > Gonioctena > Gonioctena quinquepunctata. The sequence goes on along the minus strand of JAFIRS010000020.1, from coordinate 802,602 downwards.
TACATGATGGTAATCTCTTATCTGCGAAAATTTCTTTCTATATTGAACTGGGCAAATTTTACGATGGCGTAGATTACCGCTTGAAAAATGCTGGGTGATTGACTTTCGACTTCTGGTTCTCGGTGGGGGTATTGTCCCCATAAATAGTGCGGTCCTCTTCTCCCTTCTCTTCAACCCCCATTATTACCTCTCCGGATGATGATTCTACGCCAAAGAGGTTGGAGATGTGAAGACTTCCCGTGCTTTCCACATCTTCTTCAGGGGTGCTGGGAGTCACTTCCTCCACTTTCCCTTCTTCTTCGTTTTTTCTCAGGCCATACACGGGGATTTTCGCAAACCTGTATCCTTGCACCCAAGATTTGACTTTCTTCTTTCAGGCTGACGACTTTTGAGACGTCCTAAGCTCTTCATTCTGAGCTTCTATTAGCTTAAGAACCTTTGTTTTCTGCCATTTTCTGGCTTCTAGGAAGGCAGAAAGTGATGGTGTGTACTTTTGAGATGTCGCCTCCCGTACACACGATCAGTCCTACTCCCTTCCAGTTTTTCAACTGTGAAACTTCAATTCGCACTCATTCCGCTGACTGTGGTGTTCCACTATCGAACAGGATCATGCCCGGACGGAAGTGGATGCCTCCGACCTTGAGTTTGTACCCCCATCCGTCGAACATCTCTTCTACCATTGCCTCCTCCAGTTTGATCTGTGCGTGCACTGAGGGTTGTCTCAGGGAACGCTTTGGGAAGGATAACTGCTTCCTGTGGAGGTGCTTTTTCCCCGCCTTCCTCCTCTTTGGTTCTTGCTTCGGCAGTGTGATGTTTGTCTCATCTTGCTTTCGCTTTTTATCTTTGGGTTGGAATTATTGCTCCAACCCCTGATTCTTGTGCTCCAGGGCTTTTTTTCAGGTGCGAGCTCTTGTTTGAGGTAGCGCAAGTACCATCTTATCCCTGCCCCACTGAGTCCACGCCTCATCGGGTCGTCCTTACCCCTGGGTTGTCCCAGCTCGGGTAGTGGAGGTAGACTCCTCATATGCTCTTTTTTTCGGGGAGCTTCCCGCCTAATTCAGGAAACGATGGAGGATGCTCTCTTTCTCTGTCTCTCTTCTCTTTTTCCCCTCTATTCTTACCTTGTGCTGATGTCTCACATGAGATGATAGGTGTTTCTTGTGTGAACGGATAGCATGCTCCGTTTTGGAATGAGTAGCGGGAACATCCCGCAGTGGTTTTTTATATGTGTCTTTCATAAGTTCCCACGAGTAGCAAAGGAAGGGGTCTCCGGAGCTCGCATACTATCGATAAAGCTTCCCCTTTACCATGCACCCATTGGCATATGCTGTTCCACCTTGGCTTGGATGGATTTTTATCGTGGCTCCCATCCTCTTGGCCGGCTGGTTAAAACAAGCCCCCAAATTCAGTAAATATATCGTCAACGACCATCAGTTGAATCTGGTAGGAAAAGCATTGATAGGGCATTCAAAAAACATATGATTCAATGTTTCTATAGGTACACATCCGCAATTTGGGCTGTGTACGATTTTGAGTCTGAATAAATGTTCTTTATGTCTGAATAATGTCCTGTTTTAATTATGTCCATATTGTCCCAATGTAGAATTGGAAATCAGCCAATTTGCTTTGCTACTGTATTCATCCTTCATCACAACCGTTCAAGTATCATCAAAAGTTTCTGAGGGCTACAAAAATACAAATTGCTGAAATATTATTTTTCAGAGAATCGCATAGTTCATGCAACTCCACTAAATAACATTACAAAAATAATTTAACGTCACACGCACGTAAACATGAATAGAAAGGAATAGGGGCCAAGAAGCTCAAGTGAGGAATGCATTAGGCAAATTCTGACACGCTTGACTGACACAATTGACAGGAGTGTGAGGGGACGCAAACGATGACGTTGTCGTTTCACTGACGTTTACAATGGGACTTTCGATAGCTTTTCATCTTTCCGGGAAAACTTGCGTGAGAAAATTCATACTGACGCTTTCTCAAATCTAATTCAATACATGATATCGCTGCTGGAAGTATCAAGGCTTTCAGAATGTGAGGATTGCATGAGATAAGTGTTTTCAGAAGACGAGTCGTTCAGAGTAATGAAAGGAATTGTACAGGGATAAAATTCCCTTCCTCAAGAATATTATCAGATGTATGTTTATATTTATTACATATCAAGACTAAATGAATATATTCATGTTCAATATTGATACAAGTGATAGTTGTGAACTATATGAACGTTATATTTATGCCGAAGTTCGAAGATATAACAAAATACTCTGTAAACATTAAAAATGGCGTGACCACCTAGAGGGGAAGACTTTGAAATATAAAGGGATAAATATAATAACATAAAAAATAAGCGAATTTGTTCAAATGGTACAAATAAATTATGAATCAATTCTTCCACTGATTTAGATTTGGCAGGGTTTATAATCAAACAGTGATGCATTCACGCCTTCGATGAATTTGCTAATTCATGACTGAAAGAATAGTGAATTTGCATATCATTCGCATACTATTTGATAGATACGTTTATACATTCATGAATAGCAACGGTCTTAGAATTGAGCCTTTATTGAGGAACGCCAGTAGTAATACTCAGTGGAATAGAAGTTTCTCCACCAATTTTCACTAACTGAAAGCGCTCGGATATATATTTCTTGATCAATAGATGTGCACTATTACTGAAGCCATTATAGTGAAATATTTCCAATAAAAGTTGATTCAGACGATCGATTTTTTCTAGTAGGAGTAAGTGTAGTCATGTTTTTTTCATCAATACCAACGAATATGCCATCCATAACCTTGAGAAGCGAGGATGTGCAATTGTTATCGTGTCAAAAACCTGACTGATTGACCGGTAAAAGTTTATGATTTTCCAAGTATTCTCTTACTTGTATGTTCCTAATTTTTTCTAGAATTTTCGATAGCATGGATAAATGTTCATTGTTCTTCAATCCTTTGAAATTTTTGTATCACTAACCTTGGGAAGTTGGAGAACATGTGCTATTTTCCAAGAGTCTGAAAAGATATATATTTTTTTTTTTTTATGTTCTGGTTCCCACGAAAAGGGATATCCTGTAATGTTCAGAGAACATCGTGGGAACCAAGGGAAAGAAGGTAGGAGTTGGTGTTCTTCTTAAATTTCTGGAGGTTGTATGCCTCGGGGAACACCTCCCTAGGCAATGAGTTCCAAAGCCTCGCTGTTCGTTGGATGAACGAGTCTTTGGAAAGTGATGTTCTGCAGGTCTCCAAAGTGACCACGAAGGGGTGTGATGACTGAACTTGACGGGTTAGTCTCGAAGAGACTGCCAAAGCAGGAACGATTGTTGATATTTCAGAAGAGCATCGCCCATGAAAATATCTATAAAATAGAGACAAATCGCCAACTTTTCTACGGTGTTCCAGACAAGTGAGCGAGTTTGTAAGCGAGGCATCACCGACGAGACGAATTGCCTTTTTTTGGACAGAATCCAATAGCCTCAGGATATGTTTAGGTGCCGCGCTCCAAATATGGGAACAGTATTCCAGGCAGGTCGGATCTGTGCCTTATAGATCATAAGCAGCTGAGTGGGGGTGAAATAGCTCTTGGCACGAAACAAAAAACCAAGTTTTTGGGATGCACTTTTGGCAATGGACCTCACGTGATTTTCCCAGGAGAGGTTATTGCTGATAGTAATACCAAGCATCGATATGGATGACTTCAGTGGTATGGTTACTCCTGACAAAGTTATGTTAGGCACAGTGAGATCGGCTTTTTTAGAGAAAAGACATGCTTGTGTTTTGTTTGCATTGAATTCTACCAAGTTATTAGATCCCCACTCGAGAATTGTTGCTAAGTCCATATTTATATTATTAACATTTCTTTCTCGTTCATTTCTGGTTTCACGGGCTCATATAGGGTTCCTGGAAGAGAAAGCGGTATGGCGGGTACTATCATCGGCAAAGCTGTGTACTGGACATGAAGTTGCTTTCAACAGGTCCTTGATGTGAAGTAGAAATAGTGTTGGTGCGAGAATAGATCCTTGCGGAACACCAGCATTTATGAGTAGAGTGTCAGATGAAACTCCATCGACCACTACATGGAGAGACCTGTTTGAGAGAAAACTAGCAAGCAGAGAACACAGCTGAGGGGGCAAGCCATAAGACGGAAGCTTGGCGAGGAGTCCCTGGTGCCATACGTAACATACGTAACAATATGTTTCATGTATAAAATTATGCGAGAACAATTATTCAAATTCATTTTCAAATAAATGTTGTCTGCCCCAGTTGCATTGGAATTGATTTCATAAATATATTTTTTAGAAAGTTTCTACATCGAATGGATTTAGAAAAATCTCAGTTTGGTGTCCATAGTCAGTTCCAAATTACTCGATAGATCAACAATTACAAGAGAATCTGAATCAATTCCTACATTTATTATATGATTTCGATAGTTTCTGTGACGAAAGAAAAGCAATTCAGATTTGGCAGGGTTTATGAGCAAACAGTGATCACCTGACGCCTTCGATGAATTTGCTTGTTCTTCATTGTGAACAGTACGGGCCTCGTGTATATTAGCATGACTAAAAGAAAAGTAAATTTGCATATCATTCGCATAGAAGTTAGACATACAATGTGATAGATAAGTTCATACATTCATGAATAGCAACGGTCTTAGAATTGAACCTTGAGGAACTCCTGTAGAAAGACTCAGTGGAATAGAAGTTTCTTCACCAATTTTCACTAACTGGAAACGCTGGGATATATGATTTTTGATAATTAAATGTGCACTATTGGTGAAGCCATCATACTGTTATACTGCCAATAAAAATTTAACGATCAACTGCTTTCAAGAAATCTAGTAGGAGAAGTATGGTCATGTGTTTTTCATCAATAACAAATAATATGTCATCCTTAACCTTGTGCAGATGTGCAGCTGTGAGTATTTGTATGTTCATAATTTTTTCTAAAGTGGAAGAACATGTGCTATTTTCCAAGAATTTGGAAAAAAATATAATTAAATATATATATTTATATATATATATATATACAGTGGCACAGAGACTACAGTGGAACAAACTACGTCGAACTTTGTTAATGAATTTATTTGCTCTCCATACTAATGCCATCTGTTAAGCAGTTGTATAAGTTATACTAGGAACGTAATAAGTTCCTTCTCGGATAGGTAGAGAGTAATCAGTTCGAGTCTGAACTTGAGAGTTTTTTTCGGCGTTTATTCATTGTTTCAATTGTTTCGAACGTGTATTTGTTCATCTGCAATTGTTAATGAATTCATAAGGAGTCCAGGTAAGTTCTCGTTTAGTTATCTTTTTTATTGGTTCAATAAAAAGCTGAATGTTTTACGAAAATGGCGCGTGTGAGTACTATGGCACATTTCAATTATGGGTACACTGGTACGGTGTTCCATGTTGGTACTATGTTATTTTTTCACATGTTTAATTTATTTTCAGGTTAAAATGCCAAGAGTGAGGAAATGTGCGGAACGATTAGTTGGAAAAACTTCTTCAGAGTCTATGGAAAATGCCATAAAACAACTAGAGGAGGGTTGCAGCTTGAGATTTGTTAGCCGAGAATTTAATATTCCCCTAACAACGTTAAGAAGATATTCCCTTAAAATGAATCGAAAAACAGGCGACAAAGAACGAATGTAAAGTTTTGCCCAAACTATGAGGTTAACAAGATATTCTTGAACAAAATGGGAAAGGATTTGAAGGACTATATAATTTTTGCTAGCAAAATTCATCACGGTCTAACAAAAAACAAACAAAACTGTTAGCATATCAATTAGCACTTAAAAATAATCTGAGAATGCCCCCTTCTTGGAGTTCAAACAGAATTGCTGGGAAAGATTGCTTGAAAGGATTTCTAAATCGATGGCCCGAAATATCTATCAGAAAACTCGAAGCCACGAGCTTAGCTAGATGTACTAGTTTCAATAGAACCTCAGTGACAAACTTTTTTGACAATGTATCCAGAGTTTATGCTAAATTTCAAGATAAAGAGCTTAACGGAAATATGATCTTTAATTTAGATGAAACCGCTCTAACAACTGTACATAATCCTCCGAATATATTAGCCATGAAAGGCCTAAAACAAGTAGGACAAATAACTTCGGGGGAGAGGGGTGTTCTTGTTACAGTGTGCTGTTGTACCAATGCAGCTGGAAATACTGTGCCACCATTCATGGTGTTCTTTCGAGTCAACTTCAAAACGCACATGTTATTAGGTTCTCCTGCAGGAACTGGTGGCAGTGCTTCCAAATCGGGATGGATGAATTCCGAAATATTCATGCAAGTTCTGAGAACTTTTACAAAGCATACTAAATGTAGTGAAGAAAATCCTGTAATATTATTTATGGATAGTCATGAGTCTCATATACGAATTGAAGCTTTGGATTACTGTAGACAAAATGGAATTACTATAGTTACCTTTCCTCCACACACTACTAACAAATTGCAGCCATTGGATAGATCCGTTCTTGAATCTTTGAAGGTCAATTATAATTCCACTTGCAACGACTGGATGTGAAGCAATCCTGGCAAAACTATTCCAATTTACGAAGTTTCGAGACGTTATTTGGTAAATCTTATCCAAGGGCAATTTCGCCAGAAAATATCATTAACGGGTTTAATTGTACAGGAATTTGGCCTCTTGATTGCAACGTTTTCAATGATGATGATTACTTGAGTTCTTATGTAACTGATCGACCGGTACCACATCAAGCTACTTCCAGAGAAGATAAAAGAGCTAATACAGGATTGTCACCCCAGCAAGGTATTTCACAATTGCCAGAACACCAATCCATATCTACTGATTTTTCGCCTCTTCCATCAACTTTAGAATTGTCGTCCCTTCCATCAACTCCTAAACAATTGTCGCCCCTTCCATCAACTTCTAAAGAATTTTCGCCACTGTCATCAACTTCGGGACAACATTCAGAGTCCACTAATTTCAGAAAAGGAGAGATAATCCCAGAGAAGTCATCTAAGAAAACCATTGCTCCAAATATATCAAGCAAGCATATTGAAATACCGGATGTAGACGAAGAGAATTATTTTTCACCATATGTGATTCAACCTTTCCCAAAAGCGGAAGAGAGGAAGACAAAAGAAAACAAACGACGAAAGTGCAGTGAAATTCTTACCGATACACCTGTTTTTAACCGTATTTTATTTTATTTTATTTATTTTGTAATCAACAGAATAAATCCAATTACAGATTACAGATAATCACTGTTACATCGAAATTCTTAGAGATAGCCATATCACATGATTACTATTGTAAGACTACTTAAAAATAAAAATAAAAGCTTTAAGTGAATAGGATACATTTTGAATAATTTTAAATCGAAAGAAGAGAAAATGACAGAAGTAAGCAATGTCTCCAATCATCATGTTTGTATGAGATATTAACATAGCAGTTGAATAAACAGAAGAAATGTACTTCTAATAAAATTAAATTAAAAAGTAAATAAAAATAAACAAAATAAATAAATATAAGTACTCAACATGGAAATAAAACTGATATCTTTCGCTCAAAACTAGAGAAGGTTTCAAAAAAAATATCTACGTTGTGTAGGTATTCGTTTGCTGTGAGACATAATCTATACAGGGGAGTTCGTAGGCCAAGATTGGAACGTGGAGTTGATAACCGGAATAATTCATTCATATTTCTCCTATTAAATTGAGGGACATAAAAATAAATCATACTTAGTAATTACGTGCAATTGATTTGATTGTTGACCAGTTTATATAGAAATAGTATACTTGCAATTGTCCTTCTACTTTCAAGTTTTCTGAATTTGAATTCAGTGAGCAAAGTGTCATATGGGATATCAAAATAATAGAATAGATTTTGGAAGACAAACAAGAAAAAGATGCAAAAGAAATTGAGAAAAAAAGAAATCAAACTGCCAGAGCCGAAAGAAAGATTGTTGATGACGAAAAAAATGACGAAAAGGAAAAAACGAAAAAAAGGAAAATACTACTATATTAGAAAATATTTTTGACGACAGCGAGAGCGAAGACGATTTCGAAGCCTACGAAGAATCTGAATTTAGTATAGGATCAGAAAACTTTAGTGATGATGAGTTTCTTATTCCAAATAGTTTAAAATGTAGAGATTTTGTAGTGGTCATTGAAAATAAGAAATCTATGAAAACGTACAGTATTGGAGAAATAACAGAAATTATGTTACCCTATAAGAAATAATCAGGTATTTTTTCATCTGTTTTGCTAAACGTCAGGAAAAAGTCGTTTAAGACACAAAAAAATTATTCACAAAACCCACATGAATAATGTGATGTCAATTTAGTAGACTATGTACTATTATTTTGTAATTCATAAGTGGCAGACATACGTCAGTGTATTGAAAAATATTTTTGTGTATATTTGATTCAACTATGTCTCATTTATCCGAAACTCAAAGAATAGACATTTTAATTATGATTGGATGCGGTAATAAAACAAGAATTCAAAACGAAGTTTGTGAAATATTGAATAATAAATACCCTGGTCAACACGTCTCACAGTCTACAGTTAGCAAAATAGAAAATAAAAATCGTGAAACTGGACATGAAGAAGTATCCAAGAACCAGGTCGAAATGTTAAATTGAGGGAAAAAAGTTAGATGTACTTTTAGCGATTGAGGAAAATCCGCATATGACAAGTAGACAACTTGCCGCCGACAATGATGTAAGTATATCATCGATATTGAGATCTTTACATCAAGAAAAATACCATCCTTATAAAGTTCAGTTGGTTCAGGAGTTGAATGAGGGAGGATGATCCTGATAGAAAGCATCAATTCTGTGAAATGATGATGAACAGAATGGAAGCAGATTTGCAGTTCATAAACGAAATTGTTTTTTCTGATGAAGCTACAATTTATTCAAATGGAACGGTTAATAGACAAAACTGTAGATATTGGAGAAGAGAAAATCCTCATTGGATGTGTGAGGCTCACACATAATATCCTAAAAAATTGAACGTTTGGGCTGGTATCATTAACAACAAAATTATTGGCCCTTGTTTTTTTTTGAAGGCACAGTTAATGGTGAGGTTTATTTAGATTTTTTATGAGTTTTTTACAGCCTTCATTGAAAAGAAATTTTCCTGATGTTGATGATCCAAATGCAATGGATAGATCAATTTGGTACCAACAAGACGGAGCTCCACCGTATAACAAACGTATTGTTAGAGATTATTTGAACGAAGTTTTTCCGAAAAGGTGGATTGGAAGACGTGGAACGATTGAATGGCGTCCTTGGTCCCCCGATTTGACTCCCCTCAATTACTTCTTATGGGGTTAGTCAAAATCAAAAAGATATTTCAATTAACCAGATAATATTGTAGATTTGATTGTTAGGATAGCGGAAGAAATTTACAACATACCCCCGAGGTTCTATAAAATGTGGTACGAGAATTCCAAGATCGACTTGCTTATTGCCAAGAAGTGAATGGTGGTCATTTTGAACATTGAATTTGATCGTTTAATAAATTGAAAAATACTTCCTAAACATTATGTGGCATTATTTCCTTCATTCTACGTAAAGTATCAAAATTTTACATTTTCAATATAAATTTTCTCACTTATGATGTCACCAAACTTGAAAAACTTAATATTGCTGAACAGATAATAAAAATCTTTTTCGAACAAGGTGCCACACGACCTCCCTTCTCGTTTACAATTTTTGAGGGGGTGCTCATAATTCAGAGAGGGTGCAAGAAGGGGGTAATTTTCTCATACTGTAAATTGTCAAATTGACGATTAAAATCGACATATTTCAGGTTTTTTTTTTTAACAAATTCATAATAAAGCTAAAAATGAGTCAAAGTATGCAAATAGAATCGGTAACCATCTACTCCTTCATTTATTCCGTTGTTACTTTTGTTTTTCATATTTGAAGTATTTATTTCCTTTCTGAGAATGAACGTATCGAGAATATTTAATATGTTACCAAAGCGAATATAAAATCTGGATAACAATTGTTCATACCCCTCAATCAATGTGATAAGGGAGTCTTTGTGAGCAAACTCGTGAGAAATGAACCAGAGTAAAAGAGATATGTCTGAATGTATAAGCCGATGTTAAGATTAGGTAGCGAGCAGACATAAAGTAGCACTTTGATGAAATTTAAATAGAAGTCGCGATAAAATATTTTATTGTGCAGTGCCTGAAATTACCTATTGTAATAATAAAAGGGAAAAACTGATGGAAATCGCGCGCCCTTGTGCTCCATAAATTATTTTTATCTTTGATGACGAAACATGCAAATATTAAGCAAAGCTTCAGGATAAGTTATTATAGTCGTCAAAAAACGTCCCCATCTCCGCAATCTATAAACAATTTTATTTTCTGGAGCATAAAAATTGCGATAAAGCCTCCTTACGGCTTCAGCCTCAATAAAATATAGGATTATGTTTGAGCAAAATCGATTGTTGAAAAAATTTACGTAAGTAGGGTCGGTGTGAGGAATCCGTTTTATGTCATTGCTTCTTTCGAATATGTTGGGTTCTCCTCGGTCCGTAAATTGCAGAGGAAATATAAAATCAGTTGAATACGAGAGTCTCTGGAGAACAGACATCAGGGTCTCGGGATACTTTCTGTTTTTATTCGTCTTTGTTGAAATAGGGCACCCTCTAGGAGAAAAGACCATAAAATTACTGGTATCACATTGACGGGATTTATTTAAGCATTTATTTATTTGATGTACGAAGTCAATAGAAAAGCCTTGTGACGGTTCATCATATACCGGGAGTATACGAAATGATGAAACGGATAAACAGTTTAAAAGTTGTGAGCTATTATATAATGTTCCCCTTGAATTTCAATGACAGTTGTTAGTATACATCACCGCTTGATAATGATAATAATTATAATAATAATCTACAGCAAATGCAGAAACACAATGAAAATTGTATAAGTTAAATGTGTAAATGAATAAAGTATCATACAAGCAAAAAGTGTATCAACAATACCTATATTATTTTATAAATTCAAATCACTGACACAAAAGGTGAGTATACACAGTAAGGTATTTCAGTATGAATAATCAAACAAATATAGACAAATCGCGTAAGTATGTGAATGTTACTACTAATAGATTATAACCAAGCACAAAAAAGCCTATCTAAATATGTAATTCACTAACTGTACGCCTATGTCATAAGTTTTATTTATATTTGTTTCCAGTGAATTTCGATTGGTTTGTTCCTTTGAGCTTTTAGGATATTTTTTCCCATATTCAAAAATATGAGATTATTTTATTTGTATATATAATTGGTGTCTTTGGAGTTAAGAACGAATAAGAGCGTTGACCAATTGCTCTCAGCGCTAGTGGTATTAGCTTTGACTGCTTTTGTCGATTGTTTTGAGAATTTCTGAAATATATATATATATATATATATATATATATATATATATATATATATATATATATATATATATATATATATATACACGTAAGAATTGTTTTCGACTGGATGGTAGAGAGAGGATTGTATTTGGCAGGTTTCGCAGTCACTTATTCAAAGAAAATGCTCTTTTTTCTGTTCAAGCTTTCGAGATTTATTATCTCTTCTTCAGGAACTCTGAATTAACAATGATATTGATTAGTAATGTTACAGAAATAAATTTGTTCGTACTTACGAAATGTGAGGTTATAAAATAGCTACAATACAGTATAAAATCGAGGAAATCATTCATTCTTGTACGGCTTATTGTAAAAAAAAAACATTAAAAAGGATGTTCTGCTCAGCAGATCATTAAAAACATAAACAATCATGTGACAGGAACGTCTGTCACTCTTTATACTGATGTTGTGCAGTGACAGTGACTCTTGACATCTTACAGTAATACCAATTGTTTTGGGAGGCACTGGGTCTATCGTCAGTTGTTGGGAGTTAGTGTGTTTTGAGTTTGGTGGTTGTTGGTTGTAGATTTGGTTGTTGGTTGTAGTAAATATGTGTATTCACACATATTCACTACAACCAACAACCAAATCTACAAATCTGCTTGTCTTTGCTCTGGAACCTTAATTCAGTGGGTTTCAATTTGGTCAGCTTCCCAGTGCCTAATCTCTTCGTTGATGTGGGCTTAGGAAAGACCACAAAAGGGTTCCGGGCCAGAAAATTTAGTTGTTGCGCCTTCTTTGGCAAGGCTGTCCGCTTCTTCATTGCCATTGATTCCCTTGTGACCTGGCACCCACATCAGAGTAACCTGATTGTTCGTAGGCAGTTGTCTTAAGTAGAGTTTTCCTTCCCGAGTCAGTATATACTCACAAGTGTGTGACTTTTAGTGCTGCTTGGCTACCTGATAGGATGGAGAGCTTTGCCCCCTGAAGCCTCTTTCGAAGCATTCTTGGGCGCAAATATGGCATGGGTTTCTGCTTGAAAAATTGTTGGGGTTTTGCCTAGGGATTTTGAGAGCCTAAAATTAGGACTGCAGTATCGTCAGCAAAACCTACAATGGTGCCATTATATATAAATATATATATATATATATATATATATATATATATATATATAAAAATATATTGGGCCTATGACACTGCTCCGCGAGACAACATATTGAACTGGGAGATTGTCGCTGTTTGTGGTTTTCTATTCTAACAAATTGATTTCTATTTTCTAGTTATCATTCGGAGAATTTGCAGCCTATTCCACGGATGCCAATATCTTCTCAACTATTCAGTAGTAATATGTAACTCACTGTAAATCGCGTTATATAGGTCAAGAATTATTCCCTGACGTGTGTATTTTATTTTTTCATGAGGCAGTATTTTTTTTTTTGTCAATTTCTCTTTGAATTTGTAACAATGGGAAGTGAAATATTGGTGTTTGAATGACAAACATATAAACAAAATGGGCCCGCTTCTGAAACATCACGGATCACAGCCCATCATGAAGTAGGTGGTACAAATCAGATTTCATTAGATTGTGCGAAAACCCTTGTTATCAAAATGCGTTCCAGATTGTGAAAATATAAATTGACATCCATAGAGCAAAAAAAAATAACATCCATAGCTGAGGTCATTTGTGAGATTTTCTTCATATATATTGTATTATTTTGACATACTTTTTATAAATAGGATATCATACCAAGGAAAAATATTCCATTAATAGTCTAACCAGGCTTCATATATTATAATGAAGGGGGTGTGATTTAGATATTTTTCGAAGTATCAAAGGTAAATTTCCCATCATTAATAATTCTAAACAACAAAATTTGTCACACGAAAGTTTTTGCATTTTTCAACAACAAATTTGCTCAGGGGGATTCATTATATCTAGAACGTTTAACACTTTTTTATATTGTTAAATATTCATGATAGGATAATTATTGAGCTCGTCACAAATTAATAATATTGAATCACAAATTCAGAGAACCTGAATTAACCCTCAATATCACTGAGGAACTACCGAGGGAAATATTGAATTATATGGGACCCAGATGTAACCCTTATGAGACACCAGGAAAAATATTTCAGTCCTAAGAAGGAGCCGGGAATATAAAAATTAGTTGAACTTTGTTGAATGCTTTAGAGACATGGTCTATAGAAAATTCCATCACAATATTGAATTATTTGATACTTATAACTATAATAATAAAATAACAATTTTAAATGAGAAATAATGAGATTCATCAATGAAGGGAAAATATATCATCAACCCTATACTGAATTATAGTGCTCCCTATATTGAATACCATGATTCAATTCAAACCCCCCAAGTTATGCCCAGCTGAAAATCATTATACACAACAAACAGAAATACGTTTCATTTCGACAAAAAGTTAAAGTGGAAATCATTCGAAAAAATCCCCTTATGATATGGATCTGAACCCCCAATTGACAAATTGCAATGGGGTATCAAGAAATAAAGATTTACAGATTATAGAAAATCAAATCATAAGTTAATGAAGACAATTCATGTAGTGACAACGGCTCTGGAATATCACCTCTTAACACCAATACAAGGTAAACGTCGACAAAATTAGTCAACACAAACCCAAAAAAATTAGTTGTTCGCATTTAGGACGGATTAGATACGGGACTGTTTATGGTGGGTGATATTATGGTCAATTGTCATCCAGAATTTGATGAGATACAGAGTATAGACTCAATAGCTAGAAACCGCATATACATAAAATTCTAAGATAGTACGACAGCAAATAACTTTCTGAATTCAAATTTACTCAAAAATGACTTTTTAATGAAGTTTAGTGCTCACCTGACCTTAGTGGAGTAATATTAGATTTCAGCTTCAGAAAGTTGGGGGATGGTGGTAACTTTTTACTGTACATTAGTCATGATGTTGGGAACAACATATAAAAAGTTACCAACCGTAAAATGTGCGCTTAATTAATTATTTAACAAATACATTGTCAAATTACATTGTATATTGAATTAAAAAAAAGATCAATGTCTGAAATGTCCATAGAATACTCTCGAAATGACACATAAATGGGGGTAAATTAAAAAAAAATCAAAATTTAATTTCGAAAAATACAAAGCTCAAAAATTGAATAATTTCAAAAAATGACAAATTTGAATTTTCAGGGCATGCTTCGAAGAGCAAAAACTCTAGTTTGAAATGTGATATTGTAACTTTACAAGAGCACTCTTCAAAGCTTGAAACCTGTATGTACTTTGAGATAGTTTGAGTGGTTTTATTTGAAAAATTGTATTATTAATAAAATTTAATCAAAAACGAAAAAAATACAAATTTTACTCCAAAAACCGTGGAATTTCTTGTTGAATAAACTGTGATAATGTTTATAAAAAAAATGTATGCTTACCCAACCAACATAACGACCTTAAACAAAGTATATGCAGCGTGATATATTTTTTTCTTTGGAAATATAAGTGTACATTGTGTCAAATACGAAAAAATAGGTTTTTTCAGTAAATTGACGCAATATCCATTTTTATAAATGAGTTCCTGCTCAAAACTCTTGCTTAATATAGAAATATAAGTTTACCTTTTTATGTATTTTTAAATATTGGATCAAAAATATCGTATTTGAATGTTAGAGAGTTAGAACACTAGAACAGCTGCTCGGTAAGTTTAGTGCTCACGTGGCTCTACGTATCATGCAGAAAAGAGAGAATTTTGTAATTAATCAGCGCACAAATATAAGTTTATAGCTTTCTTCTGTAAGTCATTTCTGAGTAATAACAAAAGGTTTTAGGAAAATCCATGGCATCCTCCAGGATTCCAAAATAATGCATAATTTCAATCTATTTTTGGTCCACTAACGTGTCATGCAGAGAAGAGATAACTTAGAAAGTAGTCGTTTATTTTCTGACAGTTGGCCTTGAAAAGTCAAGCTGAAGCAGGTGTTCATTGTTGCTCACGTTATTTGGATATAGAGAGTATTCTTTTGTAACAATTATTACCAATATTTCTCATCAATATTCGAATAATATGTTATGTAATTTGTGATTATAAAAGAAATGTTCATTTAAATATTTTCTCGAATTTAAAATTTTTTATTAATAAGTAATAGTTTATGCATATTTCTCAATTTTTATAGAAATCAAAACAAAATGGAGCAGGTCGATGTAGAAAAAATTTGTTTCATTTGTAATGATGTTTCAAATAAAGATTCCATCGTTGAAGGTACAAAAAGTCTAATTGACCTTACAGAAATTTGTATTATGAAGAAGAGATTATTTTGATGGTTTATTGAAAACGGCTCGTAGACAACAATATATCCAAGAAAAAATTGTTAATGTAGCTCTCAGCACTAACGCGAATTCTTTTACAAGTAATGTCCCAAAAAAAAAACGATTGAGACTTCCGGATACTTCCTTTCAGTGGCAAAGTAACTGTTTCGTTTGTAGAGAAAAAGCGAATCAGACCGCGCAATTAAAACGGAGCAAACATTCTCGTAGAATCATTCATTCAGTTACTTATGATTCAACAAAATCAACAATTTTAAACCGCATAAAAAATCTTAGAGATGATTATCATAGGAACATCTACACAATAATCTGTGGAGCTTCAGGTTTAGTGGCTTGTAATGCTGCATACCATGAAGATTGTTTTAAATAAACCAAACTAAAAAATAGAAAATAAGAAAAAAAAAATTTTATTTTAATGGTATCGCCTCGGCCAACAATTACCTGTGATCTGAGACATTTCTTACTTTACTGCCCAGGTGTGTAATGTACTATATAATTATTGATACCATGATTTTTTTTAAATAAAATAATTTTTTTTCTTATTTTGATTTTTTTTAGTTTGGTTTTCTATAAAAGCGTGTTTTTTTAATTTTTTATGAAAGTTATATAAATTAACAAATCTTATTTTGCGAATAAAATATGGAATAATCTCATCAAATTAGTGTATTGTCATCGGTCTTCGATAAATCTACAAAGTTTGAATGAAATCTGACCGTTTGAAGTGGGTCAAAATCGCGCCCAAAGGAGTCGGTTACAAACATAATCTCCACCCCAAAAACCCCCACAAACCAATTTTGAATAGAATTGGACCATAATCACATAACTCGTCCGCCATTTTGGAGCCGCCATCTACATTTTTTTCAATTTTTACAAAAGAATCATAATCTCTGACCACGAAAACTCTCAGATACCAATTTTGAAGCGAATCGGACCATAATCACAAAAGTCGTCCGCCATATTGGAGCCGCCATTTCGTTTTTTTTTCAAACAAAAATTTCTTAATGCATTGTCACCGGAATTATGTATACTTGCCAAATTTCAAATCATTCGTACGTCTAGAAGTGGGTCAAAATCGCGCCCAAAGGAGTCTGTTACAAACAAACATACAAGTGAAGCTAATATAAAGCGTGTAAAAAAAAGTATTTAGAACAACAGATGAAGTCGCTAGCTATATAAACAGTTTCATCATGCGATTAAATCAATAATCGATGTTATTGACAACAATGATTAATGT
This sequence comes from Gonioctena quinquepunctata, assembly GCA_018342105.1. Classification (NCBI taxonomy): domain Eukaryota; kingdom Metazoa; phylum Arthropoda; class Insecta; order Coleoptera; family Chrysomelidae; genus Gonioctena; species Gonioctena quinquepunctata. The sequence goes on along the minus strand of JAFIRS010000020.1, from coordinate 785,671 downwards.
CAATTTATTCTGAGTGAATTAAGAAGCGCTGTTTGATAGAGCATGTCATAGGACTATCAAAAATAATTAATAAAATATCAATACAAGTCATGTATCAATACAAGTCATATTTCTTTCAAATTCATCGAGATGGATTGAATTTTCGGCATATTATTTTCTCACAAGACGGCCATGTTATGTCAGTAATTCTGAATTTCTTTTTTAGGTGGATTTCAATAGAAAAACTACCCATTGAGGACGTCAGCATAACATGACTTTCAAAAAATTTTGTTATATCTTCGTCGATCATGGTCCCCAGAACCCAAAAATACCATCAGTTTGAAAGTTTATATATACATAGATAGATAGATAGATAGATAGAGTTTATTAGTTCCATAAAAATCCACATAAAGGGATGTAGAACATGTCACAACAAATATTTTTATACATATTTCATTTGTAACATTAGCACTTAGATACGTATAATTGAAGATAAAATTTACAAATCAAAATTTAAAACTAAATGACTACATATACATCATTTTGCAATGCAGACTAGAATCAGTAGATGAATAAGATGATTAAAATATCGTACATAATAATAACAATAATAAATGATGAAGACATATGAAATTCACGATTGACACATTTGATGAGATAGATTCAATTGATAGGTATATTTTCATTGAAAAATTCGTTGAGGTTATAAAAGGCTTTAGAGACAAGTATTGTTTTCAACCTTTTTTTTTATTTGACTGTCATCTCACTGTCATATATATATATATATATATACTGAAGAAAAAATATATATACATATATATATATAAGAAGAATAAGAGAAATTTGTAACGAATCCAAGAGAGCCCATTATTATTAGCACTATGAGATATTTGATACGAATTTGAAAGAGACCAAAAGCCGTCTCTTTATTTGTTTTGCGTTACTCAGAACGCACTAGGAGTACGACTATTGGTGTCATGGATTGGTCTATGCCGACATCTGTTGGTGACCTATTGATGTGCACGAAATTTCGTGTCATTAAAATTCCACGATAACAGGTCTAAGCTTCAACACACAGATTATAGGTGTCACTATCTATAATTTGATGCTTTTCATATATATATATATATATATATATATATATATATATATATATTCATTTTGTTTTTGTTTTTTAACCGCTTTCTTAGTTGTTTGACCAACCCTCAGAAGTTAATGAAAACTTGTACGAGTTAAGATCACGGGGACCTTACCTTTTATAGTGGGATCCGAAACCACTCTTGGGACCTTGAAAAAATTTTTCACCAGCTGCGGGAATCGAACCCGCGCCAGGTGGAAACAGTTGACACAAGACCGACGCTGGTGCCACTGAGCCACAGGCCCCGTGAATATATACATAATATATATATATATATATATATATATATATATATATATATATATATATATATATATATATATATATATATATATATACATATATACTGTTCAAGTGAATAAATAATTTTCCCACCATTTATAACCTATTGTACTTTCTCAAGGCACACATGTTTCAGAATTTATATTTTTAATATTTTAATTAGTAACTGTTCAATGAATTTTAATGTGTATAATTAGTTGACGATTTAAAACATGAGTTGCCAACTTCAAAGTCATAACTTATATTTCACCGTACTGTACATGAAGAACATTCATAAACAACATAGAAACTAATCTCAACAAAGATTATCCCTGAAGATGGAAATAAAACATTCACAAACTTTAAAGAGTACACTTTTTCTTTTGCTGCATACCCCAATAATCAATTTGTTTACACCTAACTAGTCAGCAACGACTATCTTTCACTATATATATATATATATATATATATATATATATATATATATATATATATATATATATATATATATGTGGCTACATACTGAATTCTGTTATTGAGATAGGATTTTATACGTTTCACAACGTAGAGGTTTAATTTTTCTAGTAATTTATCATGCGATACATAATCGAAGGCCTTGGATAGGTCGCATAAGGTGCCATTCTCAAGACCCTCGACTATGTTCGAAACAATGCGGCTGATAGCCTGAATCGTGGAGCAGTTTGGTCGAAAACCAAACTGTCCTTTGTTAAGAGTATTATGTTTATTATAAGAGAGCAACAATCCTTCCTTCAGGATCATTTCAATAATCTCACTGATGATCGTGATTATAGAGATGGGTCTGAAATTTGTGGTATTTTAGTAATTTTTAGATTGCCAGGAAAGATTCCATTGAGGAAACATAGATTGATCAGGGTTACTAGGGGTACAATCAACAGGGTCGCTATGCCCTTTATGATTTTACTGTTTAAACAATGTATATCAAAACAATTTGAATTTTTTAATTTATTCATTGCAGCGTTTACCTCTTCGTGATTTACTGGTCCTAGGAAGAGTGATTCTTTTCTTTTGGGGAGGTCATTCAGAAAATCACTCGAAGATTGGTTAGTATTAGGTAATGTTAGGATGATCTCCTCGGCAACATGAGTGAAATACTCGTTGAAATCGTCAGGACTGAGTTTAGATATTTTATATTTCTTCGCTTCCTTATTCCTTTCGTGTTGTATTAACTTCCATGAATCTTCAGCTTGAATGAAACTACTTATCAAATTTCAAATCTTTAGCTTCAGCGGTTTCGGCTTGGTGATGATGAATCAGTCAGTCAGCTTATTTCATATATTTCTTTAGAATACTAGTATGGTTACCGGACTTATCTCAGCGCGTTAGTATTCATTTTATTGTCATTGATTCTCTTTATCATAATTATTTAATACAATTTCAAATGTTCCGAACAGAATACACTGGAAATGTGCGTTCGAAGGTTATATATCTACATATTTGCCAGGAAAGTAGTTGTTTTTCACCTGAGATCTACCATTTTCTGGTTCAATTTTATATTGAATCCTTTATGTGAAGAAAACCGTTTAAATCGATTTTTCTATTCATTCCACTTCACATGGCACTTATCTTTCACTATATGCTAGACGGGCTTGCCACTCCTACTGAGAAGGAATCTTTTATTTAGAAACCTATCGAGGTGGGAGATTTTCGGAGTGTTTCTTTCTGTCACTAGGTACCGCCAGTTAAAGTTTATCTTTTCCGGCGTACCTATAGGTGTTACAAGCTCGATGATGGTTTGTTTACGTTGTGTCTCACTTCAGCCAGAGTTCTTTGGACCTTTGGCTGGTTGACTACTCCGTACTGATGAGGGCCAAGAAGCCTGAAACCGGTATGCGGATTGTTAGGTGAACACGACATAAATTGAACATAATCGAGCCCATCAGAAAGAAACATTTGCATTCAATGTCCATTGATATTATATGGAAGTATGCATGGATTTTCAGGTGAATATCATTCAACGTTCTGCGTGGTATTTGCCAGGAAAGTAGTTGTTTTTCACCTGAGATCTACCAGTTTCTGGTTCAATTTTATATTGAATCCTTTATGTGAAGAAAACCGTTTAAATCGATTTTTCTATTCATTCCACTTCACATGGCACTTATCTTTCAATATATCTACATGTTTCTGCATACGAATATTCATTTTAATTAATTATTGGGTAAAATGGGTATACATTGTAATTCGGTTCAACGGCTTCCTTCAAGCTGCTTTATATTTTAAACTTCTCAGAATTAAAAGCTTGTCTTCGTGGGCCTTATCAAGAGCTTGACTTGGAGATCAATTCAAGCATAAAAAATTAAGCCGATGCATCCTTTAATGTTCCAAGAAACTGCTACGGCATATCCTTCTGACGTCTCTTCTAACTCCAAACGTAACCGAAAATACAAAACTTTTATTACCCCTTATTCCAAACTATTCCTGCTCGAACAAATCTGAGGCAATGAATTCACCTCGGCTTCCTAACTCATTACATTGATTTACAACTTGGATGTGTGTATACTGCCATCTAGAGACTTTTGAGTAATTAACAAGTATTAAGTCGTTATTACGACACCCTCGTTTCGTCGCCAGTAAAAATGGGATGAGGGTGGTTTGGATTCGGAATTAACGACCATGTTAATTAGTTTCAAGCAGATAATGAGAACTAAGGCAGAAACTTCTTTATTTATCTCTGAGGAGCAAACATCATCATTTTTCATGAAACCGAATGGAGCGAGGTGAGCCTATTAATTCAGTTATGATGTTCATCGACTAAAATTCGGAATAGGTTAGAACGAAATATATGTGAATGGTGATTCAGATAAAACATGCATTGAAATAACTAACGAGACGCAAAAAGTGAAAGAGTAAAAAAAAGTATAATAGGCATTCCTTAAAAAACGTAATATGTAATATCAGTAAAGTATAGCACTCAAAATTGCAAAAATTTTTGTTCAAGCCATTATTTGATTTGATCTTAATCTTTTATTCGGCCACTCATTGAACCGTTTGAAAAGGTAGATAAATAACACTGGTATGCAAAAAAATGTTTTCCTCCTTTTTATTTTAGGCGTGATTATAATGGATTTGATGCTTCTGAATCGAAAAATGGCAATAAAGAATATGTACCACGTATACACTCTATGCAATGATTTTTTTATTGAAACACTATTTTTCCTTACAAATCATAATCAAACACTAATGATAGCACCAATAGTTACAAAAAAAGTTAAAATGTAAAAAAGTTTTAATAGTGAAATCGTCAGTAAATCTCTCTGCAAATATAATTCTAGTTATTTGGTAGTTTTCTTCCTTCATATTATCAATTGGAGTTTCACTGGTGATAGCCCAACAACAAATTGCAAGCAATCCTTCTGACCATTTTCCGTTGTATCATCATCTTTCTTTGTGTAGTATGTCCTGGTGAAACCTTTCACCATGTTCGTCTGATACTACGTAAAAATCATTTTCATGCTTTTGTGGTTCACTTCAAATCGCAGGCATTGTAAATGGTATAGTCTTATGACTTCCTTCAAGCCACCCTCTTAAAGTTCTTGAGCAACTTTTGCAACATATTTTCGGCAGCCAATTTTTATCTCCTTCATCCACAGGGAATCCAAAGTAATGTTGATAAGCTATTTTCACCAGAGGAGTTATTGCATTCCTGTGCGATTTCATAGTTTACTCACCATAAGTGTAGCAAATGAGTCTGCAGAACTGTTGCAAGTTCTTGACATTTTGTACCTGAAATAGAAGGAAAAAAATTACTAAAAAACCATTTTGATGTTTCTAATATATGTTTTTTGCTCTGTAGTTGAGAATACAGAAAAATTTTCACAACCAATATAAGTTTTGTGCAAAACTTACCAAAATATCCGCTATAAAACAAAAACAATGATTAGATAACTTCTTCACGTACTACAGCGAAAACTGCGCAAACCCAAGCATTGGTGTAAAAACAACTTCAGGCGATATCTCTCATTCTCTTTCTATCAGCACGAACTACTTTTGTAGGTACATATACTATTTTATTAGATTAAAGTACTGTAAATGCATTAACAAAACACAACAAATTCCTAATTTCGAATAATAAAAAAAACATATATAATATTTTACTTTCGAAGCATTCTACTGGAGGGAACTCCTACCTACCAAGGCGTAACAACACTACTTTAATCTAATAAAATAGTATCCGTATCTACAAAACCAGTTCGAGCTGATAAAAAGAGATAGAAAGATATCGCCTGAAATTGTTTGTACACCAATGCTTGCGTCTGCGTAGTTTTCGCTGTGACTCCATAGTGCGCAGTACGTGAAAAAGTTATCTAGTGATTGTTTTTGTTTTATAGCTGATTTTTTTGGTAAGTTTCGCACAAAACCCATATTGGTAGTGAACATTTTCCCTTCTTCTTAACTACAGAGTAAAAAACATTCATTAGAAATATCGAAATGTAAATGTTGTTTTTTATTTCAGGTTCAAAATGTCAATAACTTGCACTTGGTACATTTGTGGTGAGTCAACTATAAAATGGCAAAGGATTGCAATAACACATCTGGTGAGAAGAGCTTATTAACATTACTTTGGGTTCCCTGTGGACAGATACAGGACAGATAAAAATTGACTTCCGAAAATATGTTGCAACACTTGCTCAAGAACTTTGAGAGGTTGGCTTGAAGGAAGTCATAAGACCAAACCCTTTACAATGCCTGCGCTTTGAAGTGATCCACAGTTACATGAAAATGATTATTACGTAGTATCGGAACAACAAGGATTTCTCACCTACTTCGCAGCATTTCAACGCAAAATAAGAATAGCCATTTGGTAGTACTATACTTCATGTCTCAAATCTCCTAGGCAAATAAAAATTGCAGCAGACATGCGTCAGAGGTATGTCTGCTGCAATAAAGTGCATTAAAAAAATCAAATTGTCATTATGCCAAAACTAATAATCCAACAGTGCCTGAGTTTTTCACACATAAAGTACTTATCATTCACTACTATACGGTGGAGGCCCTGCTTCAAAACTTGAGAAATGATAGTGTTATGAATTAAAAAAATTCCTGTTTTTCTCACCTTTTCTTGCCTAACAATCTCGAGCGCACTCGATATATTCCTTGGCGTGTTTCTGTCTTTCGTCTCAAAAATAACGATTTTTTATTTTTTGATGAACTCGCGAAATGCCCAAGTGTTCTTCCGGTAGTTCGTTATGATTAGCCATATTCTACAAAGAGCTTTCAATCGATAAGGTCTAAAATCTACCTTCTTTTCCGTGGAACAACCCCAATTCACGTCAAGTGGTGGAGGCGCCGGCACGGCAAGAACCTTACTTCGAAACCTCGATCGAAGAACCATCAGTCATACTTTTCGAAAACTCCTCCATAGCACGAACGGGGACAAGTCGTGGTTTGAAAAATAACGTTACTTTGACCGGATTGAATAATTATACTAACTGATAACTCTGCGGGATGTTTCGACAATATTAATATTCCATTTGGGTTAAGTGCAGTGGAGCTAATATAATGTGCTATTTCGGAAAATTGGTTGCGACCTTTGTAAATGTCATTGTTCTACATAACCTTTATCATGTCCAATCAACAGTGCAGAGAACACTTTACCTATGTGGTGGTATGACCTTTTATTGTGACCTTAGGAATACGTATACGCGTGAGTTTTCCAACGTGTGATTTTCTGTTGTTTGTTGTCATATGGGAATAGCGAAGTGAGCTCAGTCTGAAGGAAAGGATTTTCCGAAAGAACAAATAACGGTATTTCTACGAATGAACTAAATTGGATGAAAAATAATTGTCACGAAGCGGATAATGATTTGTGTTCTTTTTTTCTGAAAATGTTGCATATTTGATCAAAATATTACATTTCAGAAACTACAGAGTCTTAGAATAGGCATACACTGAGCGTTGTTGTTTCGAAATACTATCGATAGAACTAATCCCTTCAAATCTCCCCAGAACACTTGGTAGAGGATTGTTGCATTCTTGTTATGCTTCTCATTTTTATTGGAACCTCGAGCTCAACGATTCGCTCCACAGCCTTTGAATTATTGAATACGGGTAAAATAAATTGAGATATCCGCATTGAATAGAAATTGAATCAGTTTGATGGAAAATTATTTCGATGAGAATGAAAAGCAATTAGTCAATAGAATTATTACTGCAGGAAAAGAGTTCCCGATTATCCTAGATCCTAGTAAAGCTAGACCCTAATTACTTCCATAAACCAAAATTATGATACTGGTTTGCTGCAAATCAGTGAGAACTCATTCCATAGATGAGGGACGTTACCTTTCCATGGCTGCTTTTTTCTAAAATATCGAGGGGTTCTTCAACTGAGTTGGGAGTGTCTACATATGAGAATGATTCTGGATGTAGCGTTTAGAATTATCACGATCCGGCAAAACAAGGAACGGATATGTTATTCAGAACTTGTGCAGTCAATGAACTCGGTTTTATTCGCGACTCCAAATGGAAAATCCATTACTCTGTGTTACCGAGTAAGCCGGAAAAGCCTCCTTGGAAGCTGCAGAAACCGAAATCGGAAAAATCGGAATCGGGATCGAAATCGAAATCAAAATGGATTTATTTACCATTCGTCATATTGCTAACAGCTATGGTAGGAATTTTCTAAATACAACACATTCATGCAGAAACCAATGCAACTACATAAAGATGATCCAATCGATATATGAAGTCAAGCACGGCTGGGTGCGATTAGTACTTGAATGGGTGACCACTGCCTGCCAAGGAACTTTCGCGTTATCAAGCCCTGTTCAACTACAGCCTAATAATAATGATAATGTAAAAGGGAGTTGATGTCGTGCAGACAAAAATTTTTACATTCTAGAAAAAGATATCTTCGGTCAGGGATCAAACCCACGACCTCATGATTACCAAATTCCAAATTATTGATTCGCGTTTTCAGTATGTACATTTCATGACTTATTCTAATTACTAACCTAATCTATGCATAATACATATATACAATGATTACAGACGAAGGTTGTTTGTGTAACCTAAGTCCGTAGATAGCCGAAACGCCTTCCCGGAGCCCCGTTTCCGGTACTCCAGACGAACGCTCCGGCCCAAAGACGGGCTGTTACCTACGAGCATCGAGGAAATGAGCCCCATGCCAGCAGATTTTGGCACTGTTCTCTTGGGTATTAGGTAAATCATGTTGACTTGTTGAAATATTATCAGTCTCCTATCTTGCGATTCATAATGATATTTGAAATAGTTTTGTGTTTATTATGAATAATTTTCGTTTGTGTAGATGCATTTTGTGTAGATTTCCAACAGAAGCAAATCAAAAACTTGGTGGGGGTGTTCATGATTACCAGTCAAATGCTCTCTCAACTGCTACGAGTCCTTGCACTTTCTACAGGGCTTTACCTTTTGTTACTAGCTTGGTTCTGCCATGCCTAACTGTTGCTTAGTAGGTGATCATTGATCTCACCATCATGGTATATAACCATGGCACTATTGAATGGTAGCAGCTCCACGTTCCACCTACAATATTTTTGCATATCTCTGGTGACGATTTGGTCTTGCTAGTAACTTTGTCCAGATGTCGGTTCCAGAGTATTCTAGATATTATACTTCCTGCTAGTGTACGGTACATTGTGGTTCTTTTTTATTTTCAACACCATTGGCAGGCATAACCTCTTAGTAATTTCAAGTCATATGCCTATAAGACCCAGAGAGTTATTTTTCATTTGCCATTGGCCACAATATCAATGTCATCGGCGTATCCAAAACATGTTACACCATATTCGAATATTTGGAGTAGTACGTCGATCACTACGATCCGTATCAAGGGTAACAGAACTCACTTCTGTGAACAGCCTTTGGTGGTTCTAATTTGAATACTTTTGTGGCAAGCTTCCATTTCAGTGATTCTTGTGGCCAGCAGTTGCATCATCCACCTGGATGTAGTTCTGTCCACCCCTTTCTGTACTGAAGCTCTAATCACTGCCTCGTGCAAGGTATTGTCGAATGCTCCCTCTATGTTTAATAAGGCTCGAATGGCACTTCCTTTGTGCTCTAGTGATTTCTCGATGTTTGCGGTAATCTCGAACAGTGCGGTTTCTATAGATCTGTCGGAACTGTAAGCATGTTCTAGTATCTCGGTTCTGATGTAGGTGTCTACAATCTTCCCCAGTGTTGGGAAGGGAAGATACATATTGGTCTCAGCTATTTTGAAAGAGAGAGATCTTCCATCCCTACTTCTGAAATGAAGGTTACTCTTGCCCTTCTATTAGGTGTATACCCTAACGCCAGACTGGCTAGTTTGATTATATATGGCAACAACTTTATATTTTTCGAAGGCTAGAAAAATGCCAACCATTTTTGAGTACTTGTATGGTTGTACGATTTCATTTGGAAAGTACATGAAGTTTTGGCTACATTCCAATTTTCTAGCGTAGGTTTGTTATATGTTGCCAATAGCTATGATGTGAGAACAACATTCAGAAGAATTGACACCAATGAAATCAGGAAACGGTAAAAATTATGTTTATTTGTGTGATATATAATATAAATGGAACAGACCTGACATTGCGCAAGAATGGGAGTCATATATTATTGAATAATTTTTTCTTTCAGGAGCCACTTCCCTGATATCGCTACCAGAAAGGTGAATTTTCTTCTGGATATTTGGAAACATTAATGTATTTAGATTCTCGATGAAGTGTCTCAAATCAACAGAGAACTAATTAAATCGTCATCATCAATCAACTAATGACAGTAATTTGGAATATTCACCCATATTTGCTAAGATAAAACATAATAACCACAGGCTAGATCTACGTATGCATATGCCCATACATAAATTAATTATCTTAATGTGAGAGGTATTTGAACAGTTATGTGTATTCATAGAGTCTATTTGAATAGATAGAGTAAATTTGTGTGGGTTAATTAACATGGTATCAATCAATTCCGTTCATGTTTGGAAACATTTTTCCTCAATATGAAACAATTTAAATGCGTAATGAATTATCTGCATCAAAATGATAGCAACAAATATGATCAGTGAATATACATTTACTACATTGACATTTTTATATACATAGTAATATGAACATGATGGTCCAAATAGTTTCCATATTCATTGCCATATATTGATTTTTGAAAACTATAATAGATTTTGGCGTATATCGGCTTGTAACCGTTACACCTATTGAGTGGGTAACCATTACTTCCGTGGCAGAGCACTTCAGATGATGTTGATAAAATATGTTTGTTGCGTATTGATTATCAAAACTGAGGCATTTCTACTTGTGCAAAGCGGAGCCGCGAATGAACTGTTTGTTTGGGAGTTGTGAAATAACATTGATTGTATCGATGAGTTGTGACTAAGTTGAACGACGAGTCATGACTGTGTATTGAGCGATGTCCAGAGAGTGACTAACTGAACTCGAACTGGAACTGGTGCTGAAAGAACTCTGAGTGATTGATTGAACTCACTTGATGAACTGACGAGAGACTCACTTTTATGTCCCAGCCACTTTGCTCTACTTTCCGATAAGGTGCTTGCTAATTATCGAGGAATATTGCCAGGGATTAATCTTGGGTTAATTTTGTGTACCTAGTGAATATCTAATGAAGAAGCAGTAATTTGGTTTCACCCAATGGAATAGTAGTTATCGAATTGTCCTGTGATAATAGGAAAATTCCAAGGGTTTGTAATCCGATCAGAAAAGTTGTTCGCCAATATATTAAGTGTGAAAATTTGTCGATTTAGGGAAACCCTTACTTTATAGGTAGGCAGGATTCGTAGAATCGCCCCGGCTAAACTGAAATATTTACATACATTAAATACTTGAAATTGAAATAATTTAAATGAAATGAATATAAGGGGATAATGCCCGACACGATACATGAGCAAGAAAAAAACTGGATATATTTTCATTCAACAACATCTGAGGCGAAGAAATATATTGTCATATTAATGGGGAATGGAACTCATTTCAACCAATAACAAATACCGTGTACTTACGGAATTAACATAACATTATCTTTAACTGTCTGTGGTAGGAAGCAAGTGAAAGAACAACCACAGCTGGTAGGTGTTATCCCACGTTGCCCGCAAAATACCACAAAGCATCATCGTATCCATTATGGCTGCTGTAAAATGGATCATACCAATGTTTCAGTATCTGGTTGCTGTTTATCTCAACCCCCCCTGATTTTCATATATCCACAACTATGACTGAAATACTGAGATATCCTGGAGAGAGATTTTCGCACTATCCCATGACTGAATGCGAACGAAAACAATTTCAATCATCATCTCGAAACAGAAAAGCCATATATCTTGGCTATGATGTAGACACAGGGCAACTCGTCAATTGACTCAACCCATATGCTAAAAAAATCCTCTGCTGCCCTAACTTCGAATGACCCATCCCAGAGAGACTCATTTCAGTATCTTTTACCTGAAGTTGACTCCATTCTGCAGTCCCATCCGTATGCTGAATTATAAATCATCTTGGGAAACTTCATAATAAAGTGTGGCTCACGTTTTCGAATAGAAAAGATGGTACCGGATGCAAAACCAAGGCCTTCACGATATTTTAAGCCTCAAGGAGCTGAACAAAGTACCTTCCAGTATTCCAGATATTAACATCCTTCATGCTAATATTCTCGATCTGTTTCTCACCAATAACCCCGAACCATACAGCACAGTTTCATATACTATGAACTGATTAGCACATCATGTCCATTTGCTCCTCCAGCTCTAGAGAAATCACCACCGCGATTTGTTTGGCACTATATTTCGGACGATCCACTAGTCTCAGAATATGTTTCATAGAGCTTTCATTGCATCGAGTTTGTTCCATTACTGATGACCTTTCACACTATTTACAATCGTTAACATATATTTTTTGCTGGGAATGGAAACTAAGATTCCTCATAGCACCAAGATGCAAGTAACCAAACATTGATTTGACGAGGGATGTAAGAGTGCTGTAAAAACGAAACAAAGAGCGTTTATGTCCTATTTGGCCACAAAATTCTTGCTTGGAGGTGAAAATAGAGTACATCGATGAAAGGAAAGGAAACGCAATCATTTCATCGAAATAGTCGGACAGAATAGGATTTAGACTGCAAACTGCCCAAACTGGTTTCTTCCAGTTCCTGCATTTCAGTTGTAAAGAAGTATTGTATTGTCAGAGTGCATCGTTGTGTTTTGTGAAGATATAAAGGACAATAATCAGTTGTTCAAGTGTTTCAATAAACGAGCACCAGTTTCGTAACAATATTTCAAATCGAAATGCTATAACTTGCGGTAATCGCAGCATTTGCAGCAACACCATTAGTTTACCTTAATCATGATCAATAATACTATAGGTATTCATTACCACGGAAGAGGCTGAAACTTTCAAACGATAAATGGACATTGTTAGTATATAAAGACACGTCCTTAATGAGTAGCTAGAGCACTACTCATAATCATAATATACTTGAGAATTCCATTGTATTGTTAGAAACGAATAATGCACGCATAAATTATTTGAATGCAGATGATAGAGTTCACATCAACTTGTTGACACAAATCGCAGGATCATTAGATAAATATATGCGGACACAGAAGGAGAAACAAAAGAGTTAAAAAATGAATAATTAATGGTCTACGTACTTTTCGAAAAGCTTTTACTAAAAACCTGGATAGCGAATATATCAATGAATGTATCAATAAAATCACCACAGATGAATATCAATTGGAAAACCGGAAAACATTTCAAAAAGTCGAATATCAGTGACCACTTCAGTGATCCGAATTTTAATTCCACTATTCAAAAATTACCAATTGATGAAGAGATATCCTACAAGGATATTAAGGAAATTGAAAAATCCATGTTGCAAATTTCCGACAGAAATTTGTGAAACTCTTATGGAAAGCTACTCGTATATCGAATGTTATTCAAATGATATTTTGAATTCAATTACTTCTGCAAGACTTAAAATACTTCATACTTCAATTATTATAGCCAGAGATTTGGAATATGTCCTCCAAGAATGTTCCCAATCAATAAAAAAAAAACACCCTTTCTGCAAAACTTCATCTGTTGCCTACTATTTAGATTTAAATTCCAGGCATTTCAAACTGAAACGCGAGTCGTTTTTATCCTGAAAATGCCTCTTGTTGACCCTGAATATAATATATACTTCCTCACAACTTCATCCAATTCCCATCCATTATAACAGGACCGGAATTTCACATATTTCACTTACAAATTATAGATTTATTGAGAGTAAGGATGATTTCATATTATACTTTACAAAGTTTAAGTGATTGTTGAATATTAGACCCTGATATGAGAATTTGTTTAGACATTTTACGCCTAACCTTATAGACAAAGAGGCATATATAAATCACAACTTTTCAGACATTCTCTCTCAAAATAAATATATTTTACATGAAATCAATTTTACATGATATAAACGACTTCTTTCTTTTTCCATTTCCTAATGATGTACAGTTAATAGAATCGTTATCGATTAGTCAATTTGAAATTTTGCAGTCTACATGGTTTACTTCATAGGAAACATCCAACGCAACGTTAGAATTCTAGCATAATTTAATTTTTTTTAAAAAGTGCTCATTTTTTTATAGACGCTCTTTATTCACTAGTAGGCACGTGTTTCTAAATTCAACCATACTATTTCATTGTGTCATAATTCCTAAAATAGGTGCTGATGTGGATATTTTTCACCTTCCGTTACGTTTGTGACAGTTAATACTACTGTTTTCAGGTCGTAAATCTGGCATGTTTTAAAGTGGAACGCCAACATGTGTACTTCATAGTCATCAAACATAACGTAAGGGTTCTCCTCGGTAAGCCGCTATTAATTACTAATCTGCCGAGTTGTTATGTTCTAATGGAGTGATATAATTGGTCATGCAGAGGGCTTCAACAAGCTGGCACGCACCTATTTGTTACCCACCTAAGAGAGAAAATAACTAAAAGTAAATGTTTTTGTATGCACTCGAAATCATTTACCTAATTGGCAATTTATTTTCCCGGTATCAGATACTGTATTCGTATCATTTGTTCCCGGAATGTGATACGTTTGGAAAGGAACGTTATATATTGTTTCAGAGTTATCTGAATTAACATATAATTTTTGTTAGGTGACGACAAATAATCTTGAATTGTAATATTTACAGCAATTTCCACAAGGGTTCTGTTATGAGACCGCCCTACATGATTAATATATTGATATTATTAACGAAATACTTGAAAACTTTTCGAGAGATTTTCTATGATATCGTTCCAAAATAATTAAAAAGTTGAAAAAAACACAACACACAACACAGTTCACCTACAATTGCTTAATTACTACCCTGAATATTGTTGATTGTTATACTACCAAAAAACTACCTGCATATGTTTGTAATATAAGTAAATACTTTCAGAATTAATATTTATCTATAATTGAAACAACTATTCAGTCAAAGATGGGGAGGGAGTGGGTACTTTCGAGTGTTAGGTAATGCATAACATTAAAACTCAGGTAAGATTAAAAATACTTTGAATTTTCGAAAAAAAAAAACAAAAGGGACATAGGCGCATAAACAAAAGTAGGAGGCGTCTCACACATCAATTTTTTCAATGTTCACCAGCTAGCCTGCTAACACCAGCAGGGGCTGTCCCTTCGCCCCTTAGGGAGTGCAAGTGGGCAGTCAAAAACCCCCAATCCAGTAGCTATAACTCCTCTCCATTTTTCCATCCCTCTAGGAGGAGACCGAAGAAAGAAGTTGACATTGTAAATTTGTTTATAGTAGATAAGTTCAATTTACAAGATGTATTAGACTAGGAGGAATCGGCGCATGAGTACCGAAAACTATCCCACCTCAATTTTTTCATGCGATCCTCTTCAAATTGCCCTACTGATGATATAAATGCATGTTGCCATGGGGCAACCCCGTGCCATATTGTTTAAATCGAAATTGCTTAAACAATTGCAAGGAATTGTTATTTTTCAACCTGACAATTTTTTTTTTATATTCTTTATTGAAATACAAATTAAAAAGGTTTTATGACTTTTCACGATAAAGTTAATATTTTTAGAGATATGAATTTTTAAAGGTTCGAAAAATCTCAAATTTGGGTACTTTTGACCCATGGAAAATATATAAAAAAAAATATAAATAATTTTTTTTTTAATTCTTTATACAATAGTTGATGATATTCTTAATAGATATTTGAAAAAAATTCATTGTTTATACCTGTTTTTTTATTGTTAATAAGTATGCGTCGCTTACCTTTAAGTATCGCCGTCTCTCTCTGACTCATGCGCTGCATCGGCCTCTCTGTGTCCTGAATTATTATTTATCATTTATCTTGAAAACTATTAACTTTATCAAGATTATTAAGGAGAGCAATGTTATAAATAATATTGTTTTTAACAATTTTTTTTCTGGAATCAATTTTACAAAAGTTATTTAAACATGAATCGGAACATGTAATTAAAATTACTTTTTTATCAGTTTATATTACTTTTTTGTTATTAAAACAGAAAGTAATTACATTGAATAGCTTCTTCAAACGAAGGTTATAAATGTAGAAGTATGAAATAATGAAACAAAATTTGAAAATAAGTATTTATTTATTATCAATATCATTTTTATATATTATATTCTTACAGTCTTCTGAATCACAACCACATAGAAGTATGCAACTAATTTTTTTTTTTTCACAGTAACAAGCTTTGGTTGCACAGGATTTCTTACAATTACACGGTTTTTTAAGATCAGTTGAAAATGGGCTTTTGTTTATAAATAAAGGTAGCAAAGTACCATTCTCTAGTTTGTATCCGAAATTCGTAAAATCTAATGTTTCATATTGGGGATTCAAGGCATTTTTCCTAATGAATGTATGAGCAGAAGCTCTAAGTGCATGCAAATGCAAGGCATCTGATGTGCACGGATAACACGGGATAACAGGAAAACGGGATAACGGGACAACAGGAAGCGGAAGGAGTCAAAAGCATAGTCTAGATGGAACAACATAAAGGAAAACATAGAAAAAAAGAAATTCTACGCGGACGAGAGTTTTCGGGAAAAACATCTTAGGGAACATATAAATTTGGTCAGGACAACGTCTGTCGGGTCAGCTAGTGCTCTATATAATCAACAATTTTGTCACAAGAACAAACAAAGATCTTTAGGTTTTATACAAAGAGTAACCTTGAAAAAATAAAAAACAAAAAAAAAAGGAATCTTTTCATATACACATCCATATAAGTATTTTTTATTTTATTATTTTTCAATTCATTTGAATGTTTTTTCAAAACATTTAAGTGCGTACCAAAATCTTTTTATTATTTGTATATATTTGTGATTCCAAAAAAATGTTCAAATACCATTATATCTTATTATTGTTAATATAAATGCATAAATTACTATAATAATAACAAAAAAGTAATATAAACTGATAAAAAAGTAATTTTAATTACATGTTCCTATTCATACTTAAATAACTTTTGTAAAATTGATTCCAGAAAAAAATTTGAAAAAAACAAATTGTAGACAATTTCATTATTAATAACATTGCTTTCTTTAACAATCTTGATAAAGTTAATAGTTTTTAATATAAATGATAAATAATAATTCAGGTCACAGCGAGGCCGATGCAGCGCATGAGTCAGAGAGAGACGGCGATACTTAAAGGTAAGCGACGCATACTTGTGAGCGCGCGAAATTAACGATAAAAAAACCGGTATAAACAATGAATTTTTTTTAATATCTATTAAGAATATTATTAACTATTGTATGAAAAATTTAAAAAAATATTGTATTTATATTTTTTTTTATATATTTTTCATGGGTCAAAAGTACCCAAATTTGAGATTTTTCGAACCTTTAGAAATCAATATCTCTAAAAATAATAACTTTATCGTGAAAAGTCGTGGAACCTTTTTAATTTGTATTTCAATAAAGAATTGAAAAATAACAATTCCTTGCAATTGTTTAAACAATTTCGGTTTAAACAATAAAGGCAACATGCATTTATATCATCAGTAGGGCAATTTGAAGAGAATCGCATAAAAAAATTGAGGTGGAATAGTTTTCGGTACTCATGCACCGATTCCTCCTAGTCTATATATAGTTATCAATAAATATTTTTGGTTGATTGATGGTACTTTCGAGTCAATGAGTAAACATCTCGATCATGCACAAATGTGAAGGTACACGTCTCGTCATTAAAATTGGTCGCAACAACCAACATTATTTCACGTTCCAATTTTTTTGGTTCCGGTATTTCACATACATTGAATTTACAATTTTAATTTCATTCAGTCAGTACGCAAATATAAAGCTAGGTTTTGAAATGTTAGGCTCCTTTAAAATAACAATTAGCACTTAAGCAAGTACAATTTTAAATAAACGCCGCGACTTCAAACAAAAATTATCAACTTTTTTTTTGTAATACTGGGATTAGTTCGATGCTCAAAAAAAGCTTTCTGGAATGAAACATGTGCAATTCAAAATGCAGAGAGTGAAAAAAATAAGGCTGCATTATATGCGTGATCATTCAAGCAGGTTTCGCTTATGTTAACTTCTGACTCCCCCTGTATGTATGTTGGTATTGAAACAAGGGCAAAAGACAGAGAATAACATAAGCTATTATCCCTCCTAGAACTGAAAGGGGTTATTATGCAGAAAGTTGCATACAAACATACGTTTACGTACGAAGTCGTAGACTAATTATATATTTTATAAAACTATATATACTTTCTTTCATTATTCTATTCAGCAGATACTAGTCCCAATTACAGGATAGAAATGAAGAGACATATCATTCAACTGAATACCTTCATAATATCAATCAAAAGAAACAAACACACAAATCTAGATATGTTATAGAGGAGGCCAAATTGCAGAAAATGCTAATAATGTCATTCACTTTATCATATATGCAAAGGCGTGTCTGTTTTCAATTGTAACATTATGGAAGGTGAAAAGAATTACTTTCATGAGATCCGAGTTTTGTAATATTGGAGTGAATCATGTCCAAAAGACTGCAACTCAAAATGTTGTTGACAAGCCTGAAAAGAATGATAACAGATGAACTATTTCGACGAGATTCCAGTGAATCAACTGAAAATGCAGAAATTTATTATGTGGGTAAGCTATTTCTGGATATATACAATCAACTTAAGTTTATATACTTCAAAAATTTTCGCTAATTATTTTCTATTTTTGAACTGACATACGGAAAATATAATTGTTTGATAGTCCTACAAAATCCATTGAGAAAACTATATATGATTTCCAAAAGTGTGCTTTCTGTCAAACGTCACTCCTAAATCTCTAAACGTGTTGAGGCGATTGGGTACAATATTATAAATCATCTTGAATGATTGTATTTAGCTTGGAGGTGAAGAATATAAAGGAACATTTAAAAGCAGTCGGAAATAAGTTACTCTCATTGTACCAGCCATGCACACGGCCAATTCTATGTTTTCAGGGAAAAGTTTCAATATCTTGAGATTCAAATTTTGGAAAATCCTTTCTCAGTACAGGTGGTGAACTTTACCGGGTGCGATGCATATGAATGAATGGTGGGGACTGATTTGAATTTTTGTATGGGGACACAAAAAATATGTTTTGTGCAATCTACTTTAGCGTTTCAATGGAATATCTCAGCTGGAAATCCCCGTGCAGCAGAGTTATTAGAAAAATCACAAGTACAAACTATCCCTAAATGGGGATGGATTGAAATTTTCAATATAGTGGCACGAAGGCATTTCATTGTGGATGTCGATTTTGCATTATGATCTTCATATAGCATTACTTATTATATTGAAAGCGCTCATTACATCATACAAGAAATATAAAGTTTCAATTACACCCTGTATCAACTGATGCAAGTGCTATCGTGGTCTCGTAGAATTATTCTAATATACCTTAGGTGTAACTAAAATTTCAGCAAATTCTATCGATGCCTAGAAACCCTCTTATATCTGGGCCTAATCCTTCCACACGAGAATGTGGAAAATATAATGACTTTCCCACATTTCTTGTCGTTTGAAATCCATGTTCAACAGTCACAGGTTCCTGCTCGCCTCATAATAGTTCTTTCTGTACTTCATTATTCTTGCCTTTCTGGAAATATGTTCTTTTCACTATTCTTGCTTCCACTTCAGTGATGTTGTCATCATTCTTCTTCAGCCATACCCCTGAGTAGGTTAATCCTTGAACTTTTTCCACTGTCATCGAATTGATATTTTTCTATTTCTAGTTTTTTTATTGATTTACTGTATTTTTTGCGTTTTCCATATGCATATATTTCGTTTTCTCTTTTAATCCACAAAACTACTTTTCTTGCCTCAATCTCAATACTTTTTTAACCCTGCAGACACACAAGAAATAATTTGAAAAAGTTGAATAATTTGCTCCACAGAATATCATATCCGAGAATTATCAAGAAAACTATACGTAGGCAGGATTTCATATTATATATATATATATATATATACATATACAGTGTGACCCATTTAAAATGGAACCACCCCTGTAGAATACGCATTTTCCAGTCAATCTCAAAAATATTTTTTTCCAATATTAGGCATCACAAACTGTATCTTGACACAAATTTTCATAACTTCAGTTTCATTTCCAAGGCACTCTATGGTTTTTTTTCTTTGTCAAAAACGGCAAAAGTTTATTAGGCAATTTTTTTTCCAAATTTCACTACACCACTGGATTCGTAGTCGTTATAAATGAAAACCATCAAAATTTCTTAAAAAAATATTGGTTAACAACGAAGTTACAACAACTTTAATTTTGGAAACAAAGCATTTGATTATAATTTTTATTTAGATTGCAGACATATTTGAAATCTGGCAACACTGCCGATACAAAGTAGAGCACAAGTGAATTTGTACAGCGAAAATCCGAAGTCAATAGCTCATTCCGTTCAACAGTTATAACTACTGAAAGTATGGTAATGTGAGCGATTTGTGGATAACTAAATCACAGCCTACTATTGATTTAGTACAATACCTATGCCCAATGTATTAGTTCAGCTTTTCTCAAATTATTGATAACTTCTCTGAAAGCTTGTTTCATTTGAGTTTTGCAGAATAAAAAGGGAACATTTTTTTGTCCTGCTTTCTGTTTTATTATTGAATAAATAATTTTGATACTTTATTTCGTTTTTATCGGCTATTGAAAACTGCATAACTTGGGAATGAATTTTTAATTTTGTGTTATTTTCGAATACACTTATAACCTAAACTTAAATAAATGATTTTAAGGGAATATAATTCACAAATCCAGTGGCGTAGTTAGATTTTTATTACAAAATCGCTTCCACCAGAAATCGCTCACATTACCATAATTTCAGGAGTTATAACTGTAGAACGGGATGAGGTTTTTTTTTTTTTTTGCTTGGACATTTCGTCATTCGGCCAGACACAAGTGGAATATTATTATTGTATGATGGGATGCAGGTTGTCTTGCTCTAAGCAATACTGCATCCCATATTAATTTATTTCAAGACAATCACTACATAGAATGTATCATTCACACAGTATTCTGGGTAGGCCTTCTTACTAACTCCATACGCCACCTAGGAGCAGCACTGTTAATTTGAACGCAACAGCGAATCGTCGAGGATCATCCTCGGCCCGGCTACGGAATTTAACATTTAATTCTCTCAAATTAAATGAAAAATTTCTGCCCTGGCCGAGAATCGAACTCACGACCTTTCGATCATGAGTCGAACGGGATGAGTTATTGACTTCGGATTTTCGCTGCTCAAATTCACCTGTGTTCTTCTTTGTATCGGCAGTGTTGCCAGATCTTAAATATGTCTATAATCTAAATGAAAATTAATATCAAATACTTTGTTTCCAAAATTAAAGTTGTTGTAACTTCGTTGTTAATCAAATTTTTCTTATGAAATTTTCTTGGTTTTCATTAATAACGACTACGAATCCAGTGGTGTAGTCAAATTTCAAAACAAAAATTGCCTAATAAACTTCTGCCGTTTTTAACGAAGAAAAAAAACCATAGAGTGCCTTGGAAATGAAACTGAAGTTATGAAAATTCGTTTCAAGAAAAATAATTTGAGAATGACTGAGAAATGCGTATTTTACAGGGGTGGTTCCATTTTGAATGGGTCACACTGTATATATATATATATATATATATATATATACATATATACAGTGTGTCCCGCTTTTCATGAATACACCATAATATCTCAGTTATTAATAATGCGGTAAATAGTTTGGTGGTGATTGTACGTTAAAAAATTTAGTATTTGGCATAGTGAACATTTGTATTTTATTGGCGTGCGGTGTTGGGGGGGAAGGGGTTGAAAAGGGTTTGTTTTGGGAAAAGGATATTAGCACTCATTTCAGATAACTTTTTATATCAGATTTAGAATTAGCATCCCCAAAAACCCCCTTATTCATATTTTCAAAATCTCAAGGGCTGATTTTAGCAGAAAAAAATATATTTTGAAATCACTTTTCCTAATAGGTTGTTTATTCCTCTCTCAGTCATAAATAATGCGATTTCCCTGAAATTTTGGTGGTGATTGTATGTAATTAAGTATTTGGCATAGTGAACATTTTTATTTGCCATTAGCGTGCGGTGTTGGGGAGGGGGGACGAGGAGGTAAAAAGGCTTTGAGGACTTAGTTTAGATAACTTCTTCTACCAGATTTAGAATCAGCATCCCCAAAAACCCCTTAATTCAAATATTCAAAATCTCATGAGCTGATTTAAGCAGACAAAAAAAATCTTTTCTTAATAAGTTCTTTATTTGTAACTGGTAACAAAATTCCGAAATACATTATTTTAAATTCTTGTTATTTCAACATAACCACCTTCTAAAACAATACAGTTTTCAACAATTCGTCTTGAACGTACATTTCGCTTTTATTAAAGTTTGGGGATTAATGTCCTGACATGTTTGCCAAATTATAATGCAAAGTTCCACTTCATTACGCGGCCGAGAAGCATACACTTTATTTTTCAAATGCCGCCACAGAAAAAAGTCACAAGGGGTAATAGTCTGCGATCTAGGAGGCCATGGTTCTGAAGGAGAATTTCTACCAATCCACTTCATAGGGAAAGTTGCATTTTAAAAGTTCCTAATTATCAGAGAATTATGAACGGGGCCACCATCTAATTGAAAGATTAAGTTTGGTCTCTGTGCTAAAAATCATTTTGTCCGTTTAGATTATCCAGGAAAAGAGGGCCAACAAGACGTATGTTAAATATGCCACACCACACGTTAACTTCTTCACTATATTGGTGTTTACAATTAATTACCCAATTCGGATTTTCGGCTTCCCAAAACCTACAATTTTGACTAGAAACCACAACGTTTGCCTCGTCAGTAAACAACATGTTCCTTAGAAGAAGTCTGTCGTTAAGATAGGTACCTTGCAACCATAAGCAAAATTCAAACCGCCGCGCCGTTCAAAATCACCATTTAATAGAGTTTGTAGAAATTTTGGTTTGAATGCCCTGGTCCTATTGCGTTTCAAACACCTCCATACTTTGTTTTTCGTTGAATTCAGTATCGTCACAACTGCCCTTATAATACCATTTGGGTTGTTTCGAAATTCTGCTAAGATACGTTCGCCGTCTGCATAGTGTCTTTGATTTAAATTGTACCTCCTTGGTCTTGTCTTGCGAACAATCTGTTGATTTTGGCAACGGTCTCGTGAGAAATTGGTGCTCGATCATGATGCCTTTTATTGAATATTCCAGCAACCTGACGCGCAGATCTTTCATTATTACCAAATAAGCGGAGAATTTCTACTTTTTCTCCAATTGTAAGAACTACTCTTCGGTTTTGTGCCATCTTATTAACAGTTAAGTAACACTGCTTGACTTATTGACAATTCGTACGAATTACTAAATGTCAAACAAACATTTTGGTTTCGAAGTACTCTTTGATTAATTTGCTTAAAAACAATACAGGTCAGCATGCCAACGGTAACACAGCACGCGTATCTTAGCGAAATATCGAAAAAACCTAAATCGTAATATGAGCGGGTATTCAGTCAGGTTTTATATGAAGAAACACTCTTCTTTACTTTTCCAAGCTTTCGACAATTTATTTTGTCTTTATCAAGGCTAAAAATATATGAATGGATGAAAAATACCAAATATAAAAAATTGGTGAACTTACATGTGAAATGGGTTAAATTAACGAATATGTATATAAAACATATCGACATTACGACTTCAGAAATTGTCACTCATTCATTCATTCCTTACCTGTCAGTTTCACTTGTCACACCACATATTTATATAATTTTAAACAACGCTAATGTGGTTGTAGAAACTTTGAACTTATTTTTATTCCTTGATGATTATCTCAGCCATTTCGAAAGATAAAAATTTGAAAACTTCATGATCTCCAATTTGTTCAAGGAACCTTCAACTGAGAAAAAAATATTGAAAGTCACTTCCGGTTTGACCGGTGGCCGGTTCAAGGCAATAGAGACACTGCCACTGCTGGCTAACTTCAGTTTATTGGATGGTCTTTGGTATGTTATTGATCATTGTGAGAAAACAAACAACAAAATATCATAAAGCAATTATCTCCTTTATTCAGGAAGACTTAAAATACCTGGCCTACGAGAAATAACTTATACTAGGGTGAATCAAACAAATATTCACGGATAAAAATAATAAATCAGATCATGGATAGATAAACAGAACCTCACTCTTTCCGTGAGAGTGAAATTTTCTGTTATTGTTCAATATAGAGTGACATAAAGTTCTTCGAATGTAAAATTCGTTATTGTGAAATAGTTCAGGACCGGAAGAGCACTATTAAAGTTTTATACCTGGTTGGAACTGTTACTTATACCATGAATCAGGATGTCTCCTCTCTCCAATCGCTGTCAGGACTGCAATACCATGAATCAGGAACTATATAGATGCGGAAATCAGCATTTGGATCCGTAGATATGTTATCATTAAGGTAATATTGGTTTTGTTTACCAAATGATGGGATTATTCCAATTTTCTTTTAGTAAAATTTTTGCGTGGCATCCGCTTGGAAATTTATTTTCGATCTCCTTTAAGCTTTGTTTTCTATCGCCTAGATACCTCTTTTTTCTCCTTGTTTTTTCATTTGAATTTTTGAATTGGTGCACTAAATTGTCACTTTTCACTGTTTATATTTATATTGCATAACTTATATACACAATTATTTTTCCACTCTTATCATTATTTACAAATTTCAATAATAATTGCTTCTGATACCATCTCATTGCTACTCTCCCATAATTTCCAATTTTACACCTTGGTTTTGGCTACCTTTAGTTAGCTACAATTTCATATACGGTATGTTTCAAATTTATAAATGTGTTGATTACTGTTTATTCCTGAAAATTTTGTAAATTTAGACTTTTTGTTGTCTTTTGAGCAATTATGGGTTATAATAATTTTGACAGTGTATGAAGTTGATTGTTTTATAGTATTTTGACATTTTTATCTATCCATATTCTACCTAGGTTCACAATATACATAGAATTTCAAAAGTTATTCACAAACAAACTCTTGAAACCATTAACCATCTAGTAATTATTCTTTTTGTGGGTTTTTAGTCTTTTAAAAATTTACAACTGGCATAACATAACAATATATATATATATATATATATATATATATTCAACGCTTTTTTTGGCTCACCCTGTAGAGTCAGGAAAAAAAGTATATAAGAAGTTGCTCCTCCTGATTTTTTTCAAGAAATAACGATTGCAGGGCCATGTTATTTGAGTCTGCTAATATAGGATATTGCATGTTTTCGATAGAGAATGATTTCCTCATTTTCAGAACCAGTTCGACAAATTTGGAAAAGGTTTTAAAAAGATAAGTATTCATCCACTTCAAGAAACTTATTGTGTATACGGTGTCGTAAGATCAAACATATCCAACCATTCTTTTTCTGAGAACGAATACAATAATCCTTTTTTTGCCCGACTACGGCATCATAATTTGATAAATGAGGTACCGTTGGAAGCGTCTTGATCGTCCGCTGGTTATAGGCTATGTGACGTCACATTGAATTGAATATGGCGCCCTCTAGAGGACATAAAGTCATGAACTGAAAAACATTTTCAAATGATGCCGTGTTGGGTAACAAATGAAAGGGCTTAACTAGCACATTTCGAAAATATATAAATTGTTAACTGTTGTTCGCGGCTTTGCTTGCATGCTCCTGATAAGTGGGAAAAAAATTTAAAATCACGCCTCAGATGTGAGCCAAACATATTTTCTCTCCAAACCTACCCAAAATACAGATATAATAAATACGTTTTTCATTATGGACTATGGCACACATGTTATAATAACATAAAAAAAACAAAACGTGTGTAATAATAATGACATTAGCTGGGAGTACCTCCACGCGGTACATCACCCAGGTACATGTAAAACAATAAAACCTAAACAAACAAAAAATGTAAACCGGCTCTGCAAATACTTATAACCCCAAAATAATATGAATAAAAAGTAAGTTCAAACCCGACTACTGAAAAATCTCGCTCTGAAGAGTATGAAATAGAAATAAGTTCAAAAACTAGAACCCGACTACAGAAAAATCACGCTCTAAAAAGTGTGAAATAAAAATTAGTTCAAGAACTAAAACTTGACTACTGAAAAATCACGCTCTAAAAATTATGAAACAAGAAAATATTCTCATCTGGAATTGTTATGTACAAACTATTCAATATTTATCATCTATTAAATTACTTAACACGTAATATAATTAAATGTATTTAATACATATTCATAGTGATGCTCAGAGGATAGCCGTCATATGCCACCTATCCTTACAAAACAATGCATTCTAACAGCAGTAAGCGATCATAAGCTTCAGGGCAAAGTGGCATATGACCACGGCTATCCTCTGAACATCACTCTGAATATGTATTAAATACATTAAAACGATAAATATTGAATAGTTTGTACATAACAATATCAGATGAGAATATTTCCTTGTTTCATAATTTCCAGAGCGCGATTTTTCAGTGGTCGGGTTTTAGTTTTCGAACTCATTTCCAAGTTATTTGTTCAAAATATTGCAAGATACGGAACCCATAGTGTGTTCAACTCGCTCGCACTTGAACGATTCTTCATTTTGGTCATTCCTTCTTGGATCATCGATCGTGTGAGAGGGCATAACTGTATTCGCAATTCACACTAAAATATTCCTTCCTTATATCCAATTCCGAAACGAACATCTCAGAACAAAATAAACCCGAACCATTAAATAAAATTACATCATTCAATGGAGTATATTACACAGCATAATTGAGCCCTAATTGGCAAGGACTTTTAATAAATCCGCAGTAATTAGTGAATTTGATATTGACGCGGAGGGAATAGACGCATCGGCGTTCATAGCCACCTGAGGCTTCTCTCCCAAGGGCCAAACTTGGCGACATGAAGACGTGCTAGGCGCCCTTCTGGTCTGGCCTGACACCCTACGGTTTTACGTTAGTCCCCCACGCCGCGTACAAATTACTTCCTAAATTGTTATGATCGTCTTTGTTTGGTTCAAAATTTTTGAATCTTTTCCATTATGGAAGATATAATGACAATCTAGTTTCAGTAGTGAAAAGACGTAAGGGTGATTCATCCTTGCAATGAGACTGCCCCACTTCAGAAAGAGTAATGGAGGAAAGGGATTTGAAATTAATTTGCTGGGTATGCAGGGACCTGTCTTGATTTCAAGATTTTATCGTCACATCAATAATGTTATGTGATCTATCAAAAGTATTCGATTTTGTCTCTCATGACATTCTGTTTTTCTTATCGTGAAACTGCAGAGGTAGAGAAGTTTCTCTCATTTTCATTGAATAACGCCTACATGAAAAATTGTTTTCGAACTATCGGATTAAGCAATGTGAGAACAGGAAAAAATATCAAGGCGTGCCATAAGACTCGATCTTTGGACATCCATTTATCATAGTAATAATTTGAAATGTATGGTATACGAGATAATGTGTCTTCTTGGCTATCAACTTTTCTCGAAAACCGTGAGCAGCTTATGTGAATTGCTCCTTCTGTGAGCCACGAAATACTCGAATATGACTCCCTCAGGGATCAATTTTGAGCCCAGTACTGTTCATCCGCTTACGTTAATCATTTTTCTTTCACTATCGTGGAACGCTTAAATCAATACCTTGGCAATGAATGTTCTGATGTGACGAATCATTGTTTTTTTCAATAAACCGTGCTTATTATTGAACACAACAAAAACAGATATAATAAGAGTTCATACTATACCAAAGAGTGCTGATAATGTCAATGTGAATATGAATGAATTGGTGTCCAAAATACACACAGGGAAATTTTCCACAACCCTCAAGAAAGAAAAAGTCAATTCTATTTATAAAATAACAGACTCTAATACTTGAAAAATTAGAGACCTAACAATTTTCAATAGTCTCTCGAAAGTTTTCAGATATCGATTAATTATCTCAATGAACATAATATTTTGACAAAGAGCCAACATGGTGAAAAGGGAAACATTCTCGATTGAATATTGATAGAAAGATTTTTCTGTGAATTGAAAAATCCACGATTAAAATGAAGTTATTTTTTGTGGATGTCTAACAGAAAACAACTACTTCCCCGGCTAAAGCCACGCTGGACATTGAACTACATCTGATAGATATTCTGAAAAGGCCCTAACTCAAAAAAAAAAATCTGAAATTGAAAATTTGCATTTTCATTCAGATAGTTATTTGATTTTCTATTCCAGTTTCAATTAGGAACTCATAAAGATGAATGGGGCAAAGAAGAATGTTTTCTAAAAGAGAGTACTCACCAGAAATCACTCGTACCATTTAAGTTTATCTTTCAGTCGCAGATGATTCCACATCTGATTTTATGAACATCCTGTTTATATTTTCAACAAATCAATCTATCATACCCCATGACAGGTTTTAATGTCAGAAAACACTAATTTCAAAGTGTCTCTCCAAAAGAAATGATTCTAACCTTTTCCATCTTTGCAAAGTGAGATTGCTTCTTGAAAATGTGTTTCCCATTTCTTCCGGTCTTCCTGATGATTGTGGAAGCGTGAAATAGATTTTCGTCGACAAAAATGTATTGAAGACCTAGTGAATGCGATGTCTCTCCTGCGTCAATGTTACGAATGATTTCTGGTGAGTACTCTCTTTTGGAAAACATTCTTCTTTGCCTCATTCATCTTTATGAGTTCCTAATTAAAACTGGAATAGAAAATCAAATAACTATCTGAATGAAAATGCAAATTTTCAATTACAGATTTTTTCTTTTGAGTTAGGGCCTTTTCAGAATATCTATCAGATGTAGTTCAATGTTCAGCGTGGCTTTAGCCGGGGAAGTAGTTGATTTCTGTTAGATATCCACAAAAAATAACTTCATTTCAATCGTGGATTTTTCAATTCACAGAAAAATCTTTCCATCAATATTCAATTGAGAATGTTTCCCTTTTCAACATGAATACCCCACAAGAGGGTATCTTGACGATGGAAGATAGTGACTAAAGTTTATCTTTCAGTCGCAGATGATTCCACATCTGATTTTATGAACATCCTGTTTATATTTTCAACAAATCAAGCCAACATGGGTTCAGACGTGGTAAATCAACAACAACTGCAATCTATGAGTTCTATAACAAAATGATAAACATTATAGACCAAGGAGAGGTCCCAATGGGCATTTTCTGTGACCCGAGTCGGACTTTCGACTGCGTTGATCACGATTTTTTTATATCTAACTATGGAATTAGAGGTGTTTGTTGGAAATGGCTAGAATCATTTTTCAAATATCGTTCTCAGTATGTTAGTCTTAAACATGATGGAAATAATTAATCTCGGAATATTGCATCTGCGAATACCGATATCAATATAGATGTTCTCCAAGGCTCCATCTTGGGCCCAGTCCTTTTTATTGTCTATATAAATGAAATCTCAAATTCTCTTCCGGATATGGATATGACAATTCATGCAAACGACACTTCTCTACTGATATCTAACAAAAACGAAATGAAATTGAAAGAAACTTGTGAAACTACCCTATGCCAACTGGCTTTCTGGTATATTCAAATCTCTCTCTATTTTAATGCAGGCAAGACCAACCTCATAAACTTTCCTGCCTATCAGAGAGAAATGGTAGATGAAGATAATTTCAAATAGCACACCTTTGTCTATAAATAACAGCGGTAAATAACCATTGACTCACTCTTAGATAGGAAAGAACATTGCAAGTCTCTGATTTCCAAACTCTCCTCTCTCTACTATATGTTCAATAATCTTAAAGATGTTTTGACACAACATCTATCGATAAATTTATACTACGCACGAGTGGAAAGTCGACTGAGGTATGGCATCTGCCTTTGGCGAGACGGTAAGCTGTCGAATCGCGTCTCTCGAACAAAAAATATAAGGTGCATTGCATGTCGAGAAATCTTCAAAGGATTCGATATTCTGACTCTTACAGATCTCTACATATTTGAAGTATGTGCCTATGTGTTCAAAAAAGAGACTTTTATTAACACCGACTTCCACGTATACAACACCCGTCGTTAGGATGATTTACGATCACCACTCTCCAAATGCAATCTTTCTTATAAAGCCCCAGCTCGGTGCAAAGATTTTCAACAACTTACCTATCTCCACCAAAAGCTTAAAACATGAAAGTACTTCCAAGAAACAACTCCAAGGATATATGGTTGGAAAATGTCTATATTATTTGAATGAATACTTTTACCTCAATTTTTTTTTATCTGTGTTTTTTATATACTCATCATATCATAATTGCAAGAGTAACGCAAAACAAATAACGAAAGAAAGAGAGATTTGTTTCGATTACAAAAAAGCCACCATCCGCCTACAGCTGTTCCATGGTTTCCCAATCATCAGGACGGCTTGTGGTCTTTTTTGAATTCGAACCAAATCTCTCAGAGTGCTTATACCTACCGGCAAGGATAAAAATATGAAATGCACAAAATTATACAAGTGAAGCTTAGACCTGATGAAGTGGAATTCAATGACACGAAATTCCGTGCAACATTGATAGGTCACCAACAGATGTCAGTAAAGGCCAATCGATGACACCAAAAGTCGTATTTCTAGTGCTTTCAGAGTAACGCAAAAGAAATAACGGATGAAAGAGAGATTTGTTTCGATTCCAAAAAAGCCACCATGTGTTACAGCTGTTTTATAGTTTCAACATGAATACCCCACAAGAGGTCATCTTGCCGATGGAAGATAGTGACTAAAGTTTATCTTTCAGTCGCAGATGATTCCACATCTGATTTTATGAACATTCTGTTTATATTTTCAACAAATCAGTATCCCAATCATCAGGACGGGTTGTGGTCTTTTTCGAATTCCAACCAAATCTCTCAGAGTGCTTATACCTACCGGCAAGCATAAAAATGTGAAATGCACAAAATTATAGAAGTGACACCTATAATTTGTGGGGTGAAGCTTAGACCTAATGAAGTGGAATTGAATGACACGAAATTTCGTGCAACATTGATAGGTCACCAACAGATGTCAGTATAGGCCAATCCATGACACCAAAAGTCGTACTTCTAGTGCGTTCAGAGTAACGCAAAACAAATAACGGAAGAAAGAGAGATTTGTTTCGATTCCAAAAAAGCCACCATCCGCCTACAGCTGTTTCATGGTTTTCCAATCATCAGGACGGCTTGTGGTCTTTTTTGAATTCGAACCAAATCTCTCAGAGCAAGGATAAAAATGTGAAATGCACAAAATTATAGAAGTGACACCTATAATTTGTGGGGTGAAGCTTAGACCTAATGAAGTGGAATTCAATGACACGAAATTTCGTGCAACATTGATAGGATATCCCATCAACAAAAAAGTGGACATTTTTCTATAGAACTCCTTGACTTATACCAATATTTCTTTTTTCAGATTTTTAATATTTTGAAAGTATGGTAAAATTTTACTTTTCTTGTTTTTCTCCTAATATTTCCTGTGATATTGAATTTGGAGTATGGATACAAAAAAACAATAATTCCAGTCGTCATTTGTTGACTCGTTTTAGAAAATTTTGAATTTTTATTTTTAAAGCGAGAATTCTTTGATTTTCATTTAAAATTGCGTCATAAAAATTTGCGAAAAGATTCAAAAAAATTCATGTGAAATGGAGAAGTAGAAATTTGGGTTTCTTAAATCCATGTTCTCTTCATTAAAAATAACTTCTTTGGTACTATATTTTAGGAAGATTTTTTCATTTTGAACCAACAATGTTTTTCGAAAATGAATACCTAGTACATGTCAATAATGGAAAGCAGATATTATCAATTGAGAATTGATTAAAAAAAATTGTATAATAAAATAAACATGTTTGTAACAGGAAACTACTTTCCCTACACTGGACATTGAACTAACTGTATCTGATAAATATTGTGAACGTTGGATGACATCTGATGAATAATGGTGCACAGCCTATCAATACGGGGTAATTTCGCAAATGCTTGCGGTGAAGCAAAGTCATATCAATCAATCCAATTCGGGTTGACCACCTGTATACCGGTTTCGGTGTTTTTACCCTTCATCAGTACAGGGTAGGTCAGGCAAACAACAACCAATGTATATACCATTATTAGTAGATGCTTTTCTAGAAACAATACACAACATTACAAATAGCTTACCTGTATATACATATAATTGAGAAATCATATTTTCTGAACTCTCTCTTGGATTCTCGAATTTCAATGAAATAGTTTCCTATATGGTAAAAAATATAATTAATGATTACAAAATTGAAACAATAATTCATACAGATGGAAGTAAAAACTGGAGGGAGTAGGTAGTGCTTTTCTAGTCCCAAATAAGAAAGAATTACATAAATTTCAAATCCCAAAAATGTATAGCATTTTCACATTCTCAGCTGAATATTGAATAGAAAGATTTTTCTGTTAATTGAAAAATCCACTATCAAAATGAAGTAATTTTTTGTGAATATCCAACAGAAAACAACTACTTTCCCGGCTGTAGCCACGCTGGACATTGAGAATGTTTCCCTTTTCAACATAAATAACCCCAAGAGGTTATCTTGAACGATGGAAGATAGTGACTGAAGTTTATTTTTGAGTCGCAGATGATTCTACATCTGATTTCATATTTTCAAAAACATTAATTAGGGAATAGTGTTCTGATTGCTACTGAGATCTGTTAAAATCACTTTTTTGCTGTGAAACCTCGAAATATCGCAGTTTGAACTTGGGAGACATTGGTTTTCACATTATTGTTCTTTCTAAGATTATTGGAAGGTTCGTAATTATTATTTCCATGTATTAGATACCTCCGCAAAGGATGGGTTGAGGGAGGAATTGAAATTTTTCCTAGGGCAACAATATGGTTCGTGACGGTCCTGCTATCATAATTGTGCAGGGTTCTTTCGGAATGCTGAACGTTGAACAATAAAATTAATATTTGCATTTTCAGCCCGCAGTTCCTCAGAAACTAGCGAAACGAATTGAATTCATGTGCCACTTCAGTTATTCGGAACTAGGCAAACAATTGAGTTATTGACCCAATTAGATCGCAGAACTCGATGAAAAAAGTTCGTTAATAGCCGCTTGAATTTAAATAAATTGAATATTCTTGACAATTCATCCTGCATTTTTTGGCACGGTTATATTAATTGATTCAGAGAAGAACAAATTTTTTTCTGTCGAATTTATTTCCATTTTTATGAATTTGAAAGTATCGAAATTGTCGAGCGTTGACCTTTAAGTTATATCAAAGGAGTGAGGAAACCTAATAAAATTTAGTTCAGAATATGATGAATTATTCGAGTCTCCTTGTTATTACTATAAATTGGCAGCATTCAAATTTCATCTTGTGGAGTGCAGATTTTATCAGATCGTGAAATTTAAGTTTCCTTTCTGTATCTTGACTATAATTGCTATTTTGTCTAAACCCATAACTTCTAGATATCGGAAGATTGACCTTTTTTTATTTCGTAGTTGTAATGTTTTTTTCATTCAGAACAGCGGGAAGAATTCAATATCTGCATCATAATGATGTGTTTTCAAGAATGTTATTAATGAATCTCTGAAAATGTTTCATGTTACCCTACCGTAATGGGTTGGTGTAGGAACGTCAACCAAATATAGAGAAGAATTCTACATTGTTCTGATAAGGGAAATTATTTTACCAAAAATTCCATATAAAAAAATAACGCAGATACAAAACCAAATCAATAAAATGGGTCCCATTACGGTCTTGGGGTGCTACTCTTGAACCATCTTCATATACGAATATATATTGCTTTATATTTCATATGAACATGATCTCCATCAGTATATCCTATGAGCAGATTTCGAAAATGGAATAATATACGGGGTGTTCTATTTAAAAAAAATATTGAAGATGGCGCTCAGCCGCCATTTTAAAAGTTTTAGCTGTTATTTTTTTCATGAAAAAGTAGGTTTTTATCTCCTATTCAAGCCCTCCAAATTTCGTTGCGATATACCAGGTGGTTCAAAAATTCGTAGAGGGGGAACGGACTTTAGACGAGCACCGTATATATATATATATATATATATATATATATATATAAATATTGTTATGTAATGAGAATTTGGAAATATATATTTTTTTTTATTATTATAATTAATATATTTTTGCACCGCGTTGGGCGCCACTTGTAATGTTTTGATGAATTGGAAATATTTTGTTTTTGTATATTGAAATTGCTAATTATTTTTGGTTATTCTTTGTGAGCCTAATTGATATGATATAAATAGATATTTCTGCCCCTGTATTGTATGCTGTAATAATAATTGCCAGCGAACGTCACTGTTCTCTCGTCACGCTACCAACAATTATTATTTTCCTCACCACGGCTAAACTACAGTTGGTACGCCCTTATCTCAAGGTGGCCGGTTCAAAGCAATAGAGCCACTTGCCACTGCTGGCTAACTTCAGTTTATTGAATGGTCTTTGGTATGTTATTGATCATTGTGAGAAAACAAACAACAAAATATCATAAAGCAATTATCTCCTTTATTCAGGAAGACTTAATAATACCTGGCCTACGAGAAATAACTTATACTAGGGTGAATCAAACAAATATTCACGGATAATAATAAATCAGATCATGGATAGATAAACAGAACCTCACTTTTTCCGTGAGAGTGAAGTTTTCTGTTATTGTTCAAAATAGAGTGACATGAAGTTCTTCGAATGTGAAATTCGTTATTGGTGAAATAGTTCAGGACCGGAAGAGCACTATTAAAGTTTTATACCTGGTTGGAACTGTTGGTGTTCTACTTATACCATGAATCAGGATGTCTCCTCACTCCAATCGCTGTCAGGACTGCAATACCATGAATCAGGAACTATTTAGATGCGGAAATCAGCATTTGGATCCGTGGATATGTTATCATTAAGGTAATATTGGTTTCGTTTACCAAATGATGGGATTATTCCAATTTTCTTTCAGTAAAATATTTGCGTGGCATCCGCTTGGAAATTTATTTTCGATCTCTCTCGAAGCTTTGTTTTTCTATCGCCTAGATATCTCTTTTTCTCCTTGTTTTTTCATTTGAATTTTTGAATTGGTGCACTAAATTGTCACTTTTCACTGTTTATATTTATATTGCATAATTTATATATACAATTATTTTTCCACTCTTATCATTATTTACAAATTTCAAAAATAATTGCTTCTGATATCATCTCATTGCTATTCTCCCACAATTTCCAATTTTACACCTGACCATCTATTCCCTGATTGGCTATTTTTATAAAGACGTTTGCTGTTCTATTATTGGCTACTTTTAGTCAGCTACAATTTCATATACTGTATGTTTCAAATTTATAAATGTGTTGATTCCTTTTTACTCATGAAAATTTTGTAAATTTAGACTTTTTGTTGTCTTTTGAGCAATTATGGGTTATAATAATTTTGACAGCGTATGAAATTGTTTGTTCTATAGTATTTTGACTTTTTTATCTATCCATATTCTACCTAGGCTCACAATATACATAGAATTCCAAAAGTTATTCACAAACAAACTCTTGAAACCATTAACCATCTAGTAATTATTCTTTTTGTGTTTTTAGTCTTTTAAAATTTACAACTGGCATAACATAACATAACAATATATTTAAATATTTTATTGAAATAAAATGATTTGACATCTAGTAGTCCATAAAAAATTACTTTCATCGCATTTTGTTCTTCAGTTATATCAATTCAATTGACTACGGTTGTTTTATTTTATTCATTCATCCATAGTTCCAATGTGATCGTTTTTCACCGGATACATGTGCTTCAATTATATTTGAAAATATTTCCGTAATCGATAATATTGAATAAAATACTCTTTCTTCGATGAATAATTCTCAAAATATTGTTGACTCCGAAAAAAGTTGAAATAGTGAGATGGCCTCTGCCCTTCTGAATCGATCTACGGTGTATAATTGAATACAATAATTAAGATTATTTCAGCCGTTTTCTCACAACTGCCTCCTCTGTACACAATGAATAGGAGTTATAGTAGTGAACCTTGACGGAGGATAAACACACCTAAAATAATTTGGAATATTTTTTCCAAGAAACAAGGAAGGAAAATATTTGGATTGCCTTTTTCCCCGTTTGATAACTGATGTTAAATGCGACAAAGGCGGCTTGTTTTCTCAGCACAATACTTCAAACAATTTACTCTGCATTGGAGTTCAATAATCTGACATCTGAGCTCATTGGCTGTGCTTTCTTCTCTCCAATTCTAAGTCGGCTTCACTTTTGTAATTAGTGTTGTTATAACGTAGATGAAAATGATTTGGTTTTCTTAATGTCAGAGCCAGTTGACACCGAGTGTTAGCGCTTTGGGAATGAACGCGAACTGAGAAATTGAAATAACAAACTATCTCGGCCGAAGTGAAAGAATATTGGGCAGAGATTGATGAGTAAGCCTGAAATTGAATACTGTAAACATCACTTGGGAAGTATCGTAATATCATACGCAGAATGAGTGAGTTTCATAAATCGAGATTGTGATTTTTGGAATTATTTACTGGGGAAACTCAGGAGAACATACTCGTATTGCGAGAAAATAATTCGATTTTATTTAACATAAGCCATCCTAATACTCACCAGTTCTTGGTATTATATTGTTAGGTTGTGTCATAATTGATTATGAGGCAGAGTCAATTATGACTCTATGAAAATCAAATTGAAATCCGTAGATTGGACAAAATAATTTTCAAATTTAAATACCAATGAGAGCGTTGATAAGTGTTGTAGTAATTTGTGCAGTATGTCCCTAAGCGTTTCAAACTAAAATCACGTTTTCTCCATCAGTACAATTTCCACACAAATACCATACCGAGTGGAAAAATATAAAAACAATTAAGACTACCCGTCATTTGAACTGTTAAGGGAGCGTTCTGAATTCTTAATAGAAACCTGTATTACTTCTGACGCAAGACACTTTGACAATTCATGAAGCATGAAGAAAGAAACCCAACTCTGATCAGTGCTTTGAAATAAGGAAACGAATTAATAACAGATAGCGAGATCATCTACCAGGTATTTTATCTCTAGCATCAACCCTCGTTACCTCAACCCCATAATAATGAAAAAAAAACTTCAATTTGAAAGAAAACATATTTATGAAAATATGAAAGCTGCTGGCATTGACGAACTCTCAACTGGTCTTCTGAAATAGAGTGCAAATGAATATGCAGAAATACTTTCCATACTTTCCAATAAAACACTCTGCGAGGGTCATTTCTAACATTCAGTTATTCTAACTTACAAATTGGGCAACAAATTTCTTATAGAAAATTTCAGACTCAATCCAAAATTGGGCATTATCTCGAGACTATTCGAAACAATTATAACGGTCTTTCTTTAAACGGATGTCAAATCAATTATTAATGATGACGAACATGGTCACTGGAATATAACCTATTCACATATACCTATTACATCCATGAAATAATGAATATGGGTTGTCAGATCGATGCCATTTATGCCGACTTCAGCAAGGCTTTCGATAAGATTATCCAATGCATTCTTTCGAAATAACCTGCGGATATTGGTATTGATGGAGATCTCTTCAGGTGGTTCAACTACTACATCGTTTATAGAACCAACCTTAGGAAAATCATACCGAGCATGGAGTTCAAATGTCTTCATATATTTCCGACAAGTTATTCCCAACAACTCAAAACCCATAACACAGGTTGTAAAAATCACGCTTGAGAACAAAAAATCTTATTCACAATCCATCGATTCTATGGGCAAAATAGATAGTGGAAAATCACTTATAGGGGTTTTAGTTATTTATCAGGTAAAATTTCACCTAGTGATCATCAGTAAAATATCGTCAAACTTCAAAGCAGATTTTTTTTGGTGACTATCCATCTAATTCTAACTTTGAATATATTCATATGGTTGGGGAGTGAAGAAGTCGATGAATAGGTCAAATTTGAACTTTTTCCGCCTACTTTCGTACTAGTGAGTTGGAAAGGAACTTGTAGACATTTTATCTGCAGTTAGGTTCTTCATAAAACGGGCTAGTTCTGTTTCCGCCATTGAATGAAATAATAAATAATTTTCCTAACAAAACCGCATTCTAATAAGTATAGTAGTATATCCATTCTTAGTTGGATGAGGATATGGTTTATCATCCACCCCTGATAAAACATAATAGGATTTGCGCTTTGATCGAAAACTCCGACCATAATAAGAAACGATCCGAAAGTTAATAATAATTATATTTTTTTTTGTATCTAAGCAACAGTATTGTAACCGTTTTTTTTTATATCACCCTGGGCATGTCCAATGTGGGCAGTACTCTACTGGCCTCATCAACTTTTTTAAATTGTTTTTTATGGAGGCTGTGTTGGATTTGAGAGAAAATTTGGAATTTCCGCTTTTTTATTTTGTATAAATTCTAGGAATTCTAGGAAACTCTTCTAGATGTGGAATTGATTTATTTTGTTTTTATTAAAGTTTTCTACCGAAGCAAATATCTTACATTGGGAATTTTCAACAATTCCAACGTGAATTTCTTTCAAATCCTAAGCCATACCGCAGTTCCACAATCAAGAATGATAAAACAGTTGCTGATTGCTGCTGAATTATGTTTTGGAATTTCATCGAAACATTTTTTTACAATATGAAATCCAAACATTCATTTTCTAAAGTACATGTTTCATTAGAAGTTCCAGTGGTTGAAAATACGTAAATGAATCAATAAGAAAAAACAGATAAAAATATATGCATTTAATTTTTCTATACTCTATCCACCAAACATGTTCCCAATGCCCCTATGTGATTCGTCAGTGATACTGGGTGTATTCACCTCTAATGATTTGGAAGCCCATCATATGCTGCCGACAAAGTTGAAAAATTTCAAAAAGCTCTGGAAATTAAAAAAAACTAAATTTAAAAAAAACAACCATTTTTTCTAGTATTATAAAAAACGTTTATCGTGATAATAAAAGGCATAAATTGTTTCAATGTGGATATCAATGTTTTCAATGCTTGTTTCCGTTAATATCATGAACACCGATCGTAATAATGTATTCCATTCTCAGGTTAAATGTTCTCAATTCATAGCCTAATGCTTGTTTTCGTTTATATAATGAACATCGTTCATCATAATAATGTATTGCATTTATTGTTTAAATTTTTCAATTAATAGCATATGTTTTCGTTAATATAATGAACACTACATTGTTATAATGTATTGCATTCATTGTTTCAATTATTTCAATTCATAGCCTAATGCTTGTTTTCACACTTTGGTTCAAAGTATGATATTCATAACTTAACACTTCACTCGTTGAAAATATGTACAGGATGTTCATAAAATCAGATGTGGAATCATCTGCGACTGAAATGTCCAGCGTGGCTTTAGCCAGGAAAGTAGTTGTTTTCTGTTAGACATTCACAAAAAATAACTTCATTATTTATCGTGGATTCTTCAATTCCCAGAAAAATATTTTTATCAATATCTAATTGAGAATGTTTCCCTTTTTAACACTTCAGTTCATTAATAACACAAACACTGTTCTACATGGTCTATATTTGTTTCAAAATTATTGGCAAATGGTGTGATATTCGAGGCAAAACCATTTGGAAAATTCCGGAGATTTTTGAAAAATCCCAAAATTTCTAAAAATTTTCAGGTCCGTATTCATTAGAAAAAAGTTAATTTTTTGAAATTTAGTTTTTTTCAAAAAATCTCCAGGGCCCTTTGAAATTTTTCAACTTTCTCGAGAGAATATGGTAGGCTTCCAAATCATGAGAGGCGAATACAGCCAGTATTACTGACGAATCACATGAGGGCATTGGGAACATGTTCTGTGGATATAGTATAGAAAAATTATATGCATATATTTTCATCTGTTTTTTTTTTATTGAATCATTTACGTATTTTCAATCACTGGAACTTCTGATAAAACATGTACTTCAGAAAATGAACGTTTGAATTTCATATCTCAAAAAAATGTTTCTATGAAATTCCAAAACATAATTGATTCATTTAGAAAATTAAGATAAAAAATATAAATGGTTTCGGAACAAATGTCAGCAGCTCTCAGAAAGCTATGAAAGTTGAAGTCTATGTCATCGAAATAAGCATATATAATGGATAGTATATCTTCACACCAAAGCACATGATGAATGGCTAGATTGATTCGTTCTTCTGTTTCAAGAAAGAAATGTGTTGTTCCAGCTCTTGATAAATTTTTCCAAGGAATAAAAATGATTCCTGTAAATCTTTCATTGTGAACTTCACGACGTTTTCTTTTTCGTCTATGTCTGTCTCAACGACTTTCTTCGTGGGAATCATATATCCATGAAGAGAATAGAAAATTAAAGCATCACAACTGTAAAATTATTTGAATATTTTATCGGTTTCAAAAGTACCGCTATACAATAGCGTCTTCAAGTAGAGATAATACTAACTCAACAATTACGATGTTTCATGTTGAAAAAGCATATGAAAATGTAATTGATGAATATTTCAAAAAGTGTTTAAATAAAACGGGGATTATATCAATAACCTGTTTGATATTCGGTGGAACAAAATCAATAAAGTAAAATTGGGCAAACTAATATGGCCATTCAGTGACTCTTTGTGTTAATTAATTTCCAAGTTCTAGAAGGTCGAGTTAACGACCGTTCTCTTCTATGTGTCTTATGTCAAACTGGTTAGTGAAACAATATTTGTCAGTCAAGAGGTGAGTAGCAGAAGTTCCAAACATCTAATTTTTTTTTTCATTTCGTTGATGTGTGACTTTGCGGCTTTTTATGGTCCCTCCCCCTTATAACTTTTGAACGCTTCGACGTAGAACAATGAAAAAAGGTATCGTATGATATCACTGATTCTACTTTTTGAAATAAAAGACATTGTGATAGCCCGATAGATGGCGCGGGGGGGCACACCAACTTGAAAATGTCAAATAGCTGGGAGGTCATGTGGCACCTGGTTGAAAAGATAATTCAATTATCTTTCCAAATATCTATTTTTTTTTCATTCCGTTGATATGTGATTCTGCGGCTTTTTATGGTCTCTTCCCCCTTATAACTTTTGAAGCTTCGACGTAGAACAATGAGAAAAAGGTATCGCATGATATCACTGATTCTACTTTTTGAAATAAAAGACATTGTGATGGCTCGATAGATGGCGGAGGGGGTCACATCAACTTCAAAATATTAAATAGCATGGGGGGTCATGTGGCACATCGTTGAAATGATAGTTCAATTCTCTTTCCAACAATCCAATTGTTTTTATCATTTCGTTGATTTAATTTTCCACAATGTGCATTCGAAATGGCAAGCATAAGTGCGGCTTTATATAGTCCCCCCCCCTTGTTAACCTTTGAATGGTTTGAAGTAGAACAATGATAAAAAAAGGTATTGTATGATATCCTCGTTACTACTTTTTGAAATGATAGACATTGTGATAGCCCGATAGATTTTTTAAATAGCAATGGGGGTCATGTGGCACATCGTTGAAAAGATAGTTCAATTCTCTTTCCAACCATCTAATTGTTTTTATCATTTCGTTCATTTGTTTTTCCACAATGTGCATTTGAATTGTCAAGCATAAGTGCGGATCTGAATGGTACCCTTATCTCGATAACTGTTGAACGGTTTCATATGAAACAATGGGACAGCAAACATTTTCAATGGTAATACTGATCCTACTTTTTGAGAGAATGAACATTACAATTACTCGACAGAGGGCGCTGGGGGCATAACAACTTGAAAATTTCGAAAGTCATAGTGGTCGAGTTGCACACCGTTGAAAAGGTAATTCAATAATAGTTTCAACCATGGTTGTTCTACGGAATCACAATTGCGATGAGTAACACTGAATGTGGTCAAGACAGGAAGATTCATTACTTGAATTACATAAATTAAATTTTCATTTTCGAATTCCTTTCTAAGCTTAATTGGGTATACATCATGAATCCATACAGTAATCGAATTTCTTCGAATGATGCTGACGATAGCTGAGAAAAATCCATATTGATAATAATCAAGCAGTAACCTAGAAGTGCACATTATGAAATTGAATTATTTTGTCGATGTTTGAGAATGTCTAATGTAACAATGATTCTATTATTACTCTAAGTCGCACCAGATATCTAAGAAGGTCGTAACTCACCAACCACTTGAGTTATCAGCAGGCGATGGATTCTACGCAGAGTTGTACCTGCCCTAGCCATTAAATTTTGTTTTATAGGTAGGTATGATGATATTGGGTTAAGATAATTATTAAGAAAAATCGCTTGAATATAATTGAGAATTATTTATTTATATATAATATATGATAATGATATATATATAATTATATTATATAATAATGTATGATATACCTAATTTATGTAAAATGTCAAGCTTTATACTTTATAAAAAGTTCAGTTCCTCGATAAAAGATATTTATAAACAAAATTACTCACGAAGATCAGTTTCACTTTCACTGTCGTCATCCAAATTGATAATACACTTTTCTTTGGGAATTTTTTCTATATACATATATGACTTTTCCCCCTTTTTAATATGGGAAACACACTTGGCCCAGCTGCTATCAGGAATGTTTGCCAGTTTCTGTTTGAATAAGAGCTACCACAGTTGAACTTAAGGTATTATTTCTTCGAACTGCTGACTTAAGCTGATGCCATATATGTTCAATTGGGTTGAACATGCAGTGATAAAGAGGAAGTTTGAGCACCGTATGTCCCAAGCTTTCAGCCAATGAATCACAAACATATTTCTTTTTTATCGAAGAACTGCGTAAAACTTCTATTAACTGTTTTTTGTGTACTTTTCCTCATAGTACATATCATTATTTAACATATATTCTTGTATAGTGGCTTTGGTGTCATTTGAACATCGGGCTTCATCTAGTCTTCGACTGTGGTAGCTAGCATTATCCATGACGATAATACTGTTGGGTGGAAAATTTGGTTTGAGTTTATTTTGGAACCAGTCTTCAAATAATTCGGCTGTAGTATCATCATGAGAATCGAATAAAGAGTCCTTAATATTCTTTGCCGATAAAGACTACGCATTTGGTATGAAACCATTTCCGGTTCTTGCGTGAATTATCGTAATGCGTTTGCCTTTATTAGATGGCGCATTAGTTTGGCACAAGTCAGATGAGTCTACCCAACTTTTGTTTGGAATATCGTGTATCGAACCAAGTGTCAGCCAAATACACGACCATTGCACCATATTCTCTAATTTGATTATTGCCAATAAATATTCAAATCTCCATTTCTTAAGGCGCACAGATTCCATCAAGATTTTCCGGTTACTAGTGAGTTTTTTAAATTTAAATCCGTTTTGTAAAAGAGACTTCCTTGAAGTCTCTTTGCAACACTGGATACCAGTTTCATTCTTTTCAAGCCGTTACATTAAAATATCTAATTTGCTCTTTATGCAAGGCATATATTGTTCTTCGAATTATATCACAGCCATCTAGTTCCCTTGAACCGCCAGAGTATTTTCGTTCCTTTCTTTTCAAAATAGGGTTACTTACTATTTTAAACACTGTGGAATACTGTGTTTTTGTTGAAGAAGCACTTTCTTACACAGTTCGATCCTTGGACATTCCACGTTCCAGAAGGGAAGTATAAACATTTAATATAATTTGTTTCCCATGAGGGTGTAACATTTGTCGACTAGTGGTACTACCTTCAGGCTGAGCCCATGGACGCCACATTTTTCTCGACACAAAAATCGAATAGACATTTTAAAATAGACACAACTGACAACGGAATATTAGGTAGGTAATGACTAAATGTTGTTTAACTTTCCCCCTTTTATTTCTGAAATTGGAAAGCGGACAGTTCTCAAAACAGTCTTGTTTTCCAAATCTGGTGGGTAGTTTATTTTTTAACCGTAAATCGACCATTATCGCTATAATCTCGTTAATAGCCCATTAGTACTGAAAGTCTGGTGGCCAGGTAAGTCAATTTTATTATTTACACACATTTAAACATATCCTCACCAAGGGTTCTAAATCAACCTTACGAGATTTTTTATATTATCAAATAAATTTAAATACAAAACTGTCAACAAAAGCCAAAAATAATGGAGAGCCCACTGTTATTAAAATGCCAAACTATTTCATGAAATATTTCAATCCGGACCTGGGAATCTTTTAAGGGACACACACTTATTACTCATCTATATTTCGAACAATAGGTAATAATGAGGGTCGTCCGCTAATATTGATTTACGACCTTCTTAGATTTCTGGTGCGGTTATATCTGCTCTTTATATTATGGCATTTGTATTCAAAGGAGAATTTCATTCTACTTCAACTAGTATTATTTTGAATTTTGAACATCATCATGGTTCGTGTTCGTCCCATCGAAGAGAAAACTGAGGCAAAATCCACATTTTTTGTGAGGCCCGTGGGAAATACCATGCAGCAGGGAGAATTTTCAAAGAAAAATTCCCTGATCATCCAATAACTCGAAAGTGTTTGAGGAAACTGGTTGAAAAATTCAACAGAACTGGCACTGTTCATAGGGCCAGTGGAGCTGACCGAGAATCAATTTCGGAGGAGACGGAAGT
Source organism: Gonioctena quinquepunctata (assembly GCA_018342105.1). Taxonomy (NCBI): domain Eukaryota; kingdom Metazoa; phylum Arthropoda; class Insecta; order Coleoptera; family Chrysomelidae; genus Gonioctena; species Gonioctena quinquepunctata. The sequence goes on along the minus strand of JAFIRS010000020.1, from coordinate 741,174 downwards.
GTCAGTAATTGCTAAATACATATTGTGTGGAAACATATGAACGAAACAAAAGAAAAGATGGTTGGAAAGGAATTTGAATTGGCTTTGACCCAGATAACCCCCCATGCTATTTGAAATTCATTGTTCTACGTCGAACCGTTCAAAAGTTAACGGGGGGGAGCTATAAAAAGCCGCACTGTATATTCTGAAGGAGATTCATCTATTACATTGATTATTTTCTATTGTTTTCAGTAAACTTCTTTCGAAATTCTATCAATACTTCTTGGTTGGTTTTCTCACTTATTTGTTTCTTATATATTTCATTGATACATATATTATTTCCATTTTTTCTTTCATAAGTCCGTTTGTGTGTGTTGTTGTTTACAATGACTTGTTCTACATTTTTTTGGGACTTCTACAATGAAGAGGAAAAGAAGAATAATAATTGAACAAAAAGAAAAACTAGAATTAAAAAAAACATCCGAAGTGATGAAGACGAAAACATGGAATGATCATCAAAAAGCAGGACAACGAAAAAACGAAAAACGAAAAAAATAAAGTGAATGGAATGAAATTGTATGTAAATATGTTTCTATGTCTTGAAAGTTCAACAACCAGTTCATGTCTTCCGGGGATTGCTTATGGAATTCCTCACCCGGTTCCCGTTGAATTTTGACATTAATAAGGCATTTCCGACGACAATGTGCTCTGGTTTAAGCATATATTCGTGACACAAACAACTTTATCGCTATAACCGAGCGTTGGAGCGACAGAAACGGTGACACAAGCAGCGATTTGGATTATGACGGGTATTTGAGATGTGGGTTGGTTGTGGGGTTGTGTGGCGGTGTATTAATGCAATCATGTCAAAGGATTCTATGCACTAGCGCCCTCCATTGGATATAATTCCTAATCCACCAACAATGCGTAATTAGTTGCTGATCGTTTGATTTCGCAGAACAAAGCTTACCGACATACAAATCCAATAGTGGTAGTGGTTTCATAAAATAAATAGACAATACATCCCTACTTCTAGCAATATTGTATTACAGAGAGTTTATCTCAATTATTTATCTCAGGTTTGAAGTTCAAAAGAACAGTTAACAAGTTGTTTTGGTTGTTGTTGAATGCAGGGGTATGTTCTAATTTATTCACTGATTTGTTCCATCATATGAACATAGTAGGGCAATCATTGAAGGTTTAATCAAGGGCAATAATTAAAGTTTCAATTTATTTTTCATCTATCCATGAAAATCATCCATACAGGCTATTAGCCTCATTATCGAATGTTCCAGGTGAACGAGTGCACATGAGAAATGTTTAATAACGATGAATAAACAATGAACTTGTGTATCAATGCAACAAGTGGAAAAATGTTTCAGTGACAGGTGACCATGATTATGTTGTTGTTAATTCCAAAGATCCAAAGAAAACGGAAAAAAGTATTGGTTCGATGGCCGGCAGAACCGAATGAATCAAAACGGAGACATTTCCATGTTGAATGTTGTAGAGTATCGCTTCGTTATTGTTTTACAATTTGTGAATTGTGTGGGCAATCTTAAAAGAGGTAATGTAACTTTTTTATTATATCTCTGATATCAACATCATAACTCTCAAAGTTGTTTTTATTTGACGTTCCTTTCGCGTACAATGAAAAACCAGTATTTTCTATTCCCAGATTTGTAGGCCCCTCTAATTCTATGTATCGAGATAACCTCAACACAACCCACAACTATTTCAAAAATTAAGAATACTCAGACAGGGAAAGCCGCTTCAACTTGATTTTGAATGTTTCTGTTACTTTGGAGAATTGCAGATCATTAGTTAATGCCTCCGAAGAGACACGAGTAGTCATTGGCAACGATCAGGAATAATCAGGTCAGAGTTCTTCAATTTTTCAATATCTCAATACTCGAGGACGATACGTCCCCGTGAAAAAACCTCCACGTAACCAACTCAAGTAGATATAAATATTTTTGTTCCAAGGCGAGATAGGCCCGTTATTACCGAAGTGGAAATGAAATAATTCAGTATATTTTTATCATAGCTGTGAACTGAGAATAACGTTAATTGAGGTACCTCATTATTGTTCTTCACAAAGTTTCCATTCTGCATAACTGTAGATGTGTTATTGAGCCCCTAAATACATTGCTGCTCAATTTAATATATGTCATTATTTTCATATCTCTTACTATTCTGCTTAATTCTCCAAAATTTCAAACTTTCCCAATTGAGTACAATTGGATGGCGCCCAATCAAGAAGACACCTAGTGAATAAAAAATAAAAACCCATCCCATTGCCTCCAGACTCACAGAGTGATCTTAGCACACCATCCCAATTAGGGTCACAGTACAAACTTACAACACCCATTTTACCTCCTTTCGGGTTAAATTTGTAGAATCCTGAAATACCATTTTTTATGACTCTAACTTCAAAACAGACGGTACTTCCATACAAAATTTCACCCCCTTTTCACCCCTTTAGGGATGGAGTGCCAATAAAACCTATTTTTGTGGTTATCTATGTCATTACAGGAATACGCTGTGGATAGTCAGCTTTTCAGGTCCAGCGGTTTGGTCTACATGAAAACATTGCACAGAAGCGATCCGTTTGAAATATTACATAAAAACGTTGCAATCAAATTCGACCATGAAATGTCACTCCAATCGCGCTCAAAGAAGTTTCACTTCAAAATCAAAATCGTTTGTACCTTAACTATCAAACCATGTTCATACTCAGATCATAATCTATTAGAAATCACCATGCTAGAAGAATCAAAGATATATCGACCAAACATAAATAGAAATTCTGAAATGAATGAAAGTAGTTATGTAGAAATGTTTGCGAAGATGTCGAGAGATATTGAAGAGGGCAATTCGATAAATTCATGAATATAATTGAAAAGGGTAAAGAGTAATTCATCAAAAACCATAAATGTGAAGCTCATGAAGGTAATGATGGGTGGACCTAGGAATTCATTAATATGGTTGAAGAACGGGATGAACCATACAGAGCGGCTTTTAATAGCCCCCCCCCCCTGTTAACTTTCGAACGGTTCGACGTGGAACAATGAAAAAAAAAGGTATTGAATGAAATCACCAACACTACTTTTGGAAATGAAAGATATTACTAGATCCCGATAGATGGCGCATGGGGGCACATCAACTTAAACATTTCATATAGCATGGAGGGTGAAGTGGAACATCGCTGAAAAAATACCTCAATTCTCCTTTCAACAATCTTTTTTTTTTCAATTTCGTTAATTTGCATATGCATAATGTGAAAAAACGTTTTAACACGGCAATCCTCTGAACATCACTATGAATATGTATCGAATACATTAAAATATATAACGTGTAAGTTGTTTATTTAATAGACGATAAACATTGAATAGTTTGTACATAACAATTTCAGATGAGAATATATCCTTGTTTTATACTTTTCAGAGCGTGATTTTTCAGTAGTCGGGTTTGAACTTACATTTTATTTGTATTATTTTGGGGTTATAATTCAGTGATAAGGTATTTGCAGAGCAGCTTTACATTTTTTTTTGGTTTTATTGTTTTCCATGTACCTAGGTAATATACCGCGTGGAGGTACTCTCAGCTTATGTCATTATTATTACACACATTTTCAGTTTCCAGTTTTTGTTTGGTGAATTTTGCGCTGCATCATGTTAAACAACTCCTTTCGATTCATTATTTTCACATTTGCTGACTCTGAAACAAAAAATAAAAGGAAAAGATACACGTAGTAAATAAATGCTATTAGGCCCTATGACGTTCCATCACCCTAATTTCCTAAAATCAATTGATTCCGAGCCTGGGTTTTATAAAATCGCATAGAAGAAAGAAGGTAGTTGATACAGAAAAAAATAAGTGCCAGGAAACCTCGGGAAGTACAACTAATAATCTTCGACATTATAATGATTATAATCGAATTATTTTTCTACAGTAGTCATAGTACTTCGTATTTCAATGAAAATATCTGAAAAGTATACACAGTTACCTGCTCTGTTAACATCCATAACACTTCACTGTTATTGAAAACCCGAGCTTAAGAAAATACTGTTTTGCATAGAACGCCGCCGAGAAATACACGAACATTCAAAACAACAATCAAGTTTTGACTGGCCCGTGCAGGCCTGTTGTTACGCGGGAAATGAAACGAATATTAGTGCATTGTTCCCTTATGAGTCATATTTGCTGCCCTACTCTTTTTTTTACTTGCGTTCATTTTTACAAATTATATTTTTGGCCGTCCAGATCATTCAAATACTTCACCGTGCGCCGACGACATTGTGGTTCTGGCAGGGGATCGCATGCGAGATGGTGATAGAGGGAATTCATATCAATTCTCAAAGAGCAACCATAGTAGCATTCACTCTAGAAGGCCTAATAAACTAGTACTCAGTATAAACTGAGGAATAGGTCAAATATATTGGGGTGATACCAGACTAGAAACTAAGCTGGAAGCGATATCTGACAAAAGTGACCAGCAAAGCGGAGACTTCACTAATTGTGGCCAGGTTGGGAAGAAATTGGGACTAAGACCTCACATAGTGCCCAGGCTATATAACATGGTGGTAAACTGAGCAGCCGTAACGTATGCTTCCCTGATGTGGTGACCGTATACACAACAAAGAATTGCTATAACAAAATTGGGTAGGTGACAAGGGCAATGAAATCATCACCCATTGCAGTAATGGGACACTATAGGACGGTCTTCCCTACACTTGGTGGTATAAGGTGAGGAATACTAGATGTCGACAGAGTGAATAACATATTGGACAACATAAATGTTGAGACAAGAGACATGAGCATTGTAAGTATTGTGAACAGGGAAGAGCTAGATATGGGGTATCTATGCCACATAGAACTGAATGGAATATCTTACAGGGAAAGATCTGGTAACAGTCGAGACTGAGATGAAGTACATATAGTGGGAGAACAGGAGTGTTTTCCAAAAATCCAAGGACTGGCTTAACCCTTCGTTACCCCGGAAAAAAATTACACATAGGTGGGATGTGACATACCCAATTTTGAAAAATTGACAGAATAATCAAAAAAATATATTTTTGTTGATTTCATAATGTTCCATATTCTGTTATGTGTTGTGTTCCACTAAAACAATAGCACCAATGAAAACAACGATAAAAAACTGAAATCGATTTTATTTTGTAGGAATCATACATTTTTCTTCAAACAAAAACACATACCTATACTTCTTATTTGATATATAAATGAGAAAAAACATTGTAACTCAAAAAGTATATTATACATTCAGTAATAGCATATTCTAACTGGGAAAAATTAAATCTTCCAAATAGAAAATTTCTTATCATGATATTCTTAGAGCGCAATTTTCGCAAAACGGTGCGTGTGTTCCAAACATAAATACACTAGCAACGCTGGCAAGAATATTTTGTCTTTCTGTCACGAGATCTGGGGCAGATATGGCATCTTTCAACCCTTCTAATGGGCATTGCAATGTAGTTAAGGGGTTTCTTCGAGAATATGGAGTATCCGTTTTTGAGTTTCTACTGGTATACGTAGATTATTTTTTCTCATTTCTAAGGTGGGTTTGACTGAAGCAAATCCTAATTCCTGACTTTATTTTCAACGCATTCTGGAGGTGTCTATAGTATTCCATTCATAGATTATTCGACTATTCATACCAGCTGTATCTAAAAGAGGATAACAATTCTCAGTGGCCATCTTCTACAGTTGCAAGCAACGCAATAAGTACCTGACATTTCGTCCACGGCATCTACGCTACCATTTGTCAAATTATAAAAACTTATTATTTCTGGCAGACTTTTATCTCCCGTGGATGGATCTGTTGCATCATCGTGGTATAATGATGAAATCAATATAACATGTTTACCTTTCCTAGACACATATGAAACTAATGTATTGTCTCTTTGAAAACCAAACATTGGAGACCGCGCCTGCCTATCTTTGATTTCTAAAAATTCTCGTGGAATTTATTTTTTCGAAGTGTTCCTTACAGCAGTGAGTTTATGTTGTCATGTAAAACGTTCATGATTTCCAGACTGGTCTACCAATTGTGAAACGTAACATTACGATTTGTACCTGATATTGGAGCTATCATTCTTTCAGTGGTGTCAAATGGCTTATTGCTCAGACGATATATACCTGTTCACCTGCATTTATTCTTCTGTTCACAACATAGAACGAGCGAGAGTCCACGAGTGCTTGAATTTTCAGACCATAGTTGGCCGGCTTGTTGAGAATATATTGCCTGGAAGAGCAACGCCTTCGGAAAGATTTCAATTTTTCATTCAAAGTCAAATACAGGCCAGGTGAATAATTTAGATTATATTTGTCAACAAATCTCTCAGAGATCTTATGGCTGCAAGTTTATCTATCTGTAGTCTAATGTCTCTATTTTCGATGTTGTGTTGTCGAACCTCAAACATGTCAAGAGAAAAGTAGGACATAACTAATCGAAATATTTCAATACCGGTTCCATCTGTTTTCCATAAGTCTGTCATATGACGATGATTACTTCTGAAAACTCCTGCTAGGTATAAAATTCCAATCAGTGCTTTCATTTCTACTGGATTCGTATCATTACAAGCATGATTATCTTCATACATTTCCCTGCGCCTACCAATCATCAAATTTGTTCACTGTGCAATATCAGCAATCATATCTTCAACGGAAAAAAGCTGCCAACATTTTATTGGGGTCTTGGCACTTCGAGCACATGCTTCACGTCCGGGCAACTTAGTGATTATGTTCTCTGCTTTAGTTTGTACTCGTCTTGTAGAACAAGGTTTGTACCACTTTGTAACCTCATCTCTTCCTGAAAAACAATTTAACTTGAAAAATATTACAAATTATTCATTACATTCACTCATACCCTTGATATGATTGGTACTATGGAAAATATCAGTTTCTGCAATAGCTGGCTGAGGCTGTGGTTCAATAATTTTTGTTTCAGAATGATCACTATGAACACTCAAATGGTCCAGTTCATCTCCAGACTCTGGCCCCCCAGCATCTGAATTACTACTTTCTCCAAACTCTTTCCAAAGAGCTGCAACACGCTGCTCTTCCATTCTCATAGCTCGCCATCGCTCACACTTATTGAGATACGCTCTTAAAATCGTTGATATTATTCCTTCACAAAAAAAACTATCAAAAGCTAACGATACCTTTTTCACAATTGTTCTTCCTCGATCACCACGGTGGGGTATGTCACACCCCGAAACACTCTCGAAACATCTACACACTCCGACGATGGAATTTAGACTGAATATTTGATGGGGATCGGAAGATTAATGTGTAAAGGCGAGCTATAACCCATCATACTTCCATACATGCAAAATCAGGTACTGGGCTTCAGAATCAATGAACGCATGGGTATGTCAGACCCCACGGAGGTAATGAAGGGTTGAGCACCTCACTGGGTGACCATACTTCTGTGTTTCAGGCAGAGATTTATGTAATACAGCGAAGTGCGGAAGAAAAAATGATAATAGGGCCATCCAAGGGCCATGGATGTTTGAGTTAAAAGGTGGTTCTATAATACTCGATTCATTACTACTGGAACGTTCCAATTTTCAAAAACCGAAATCAAGCTGGTGCGATCTATTTAAATTCCTTAAGATGCGTCTTGACAACGATGGGTGCAATTAGGAGCAAAATACATACTGTCCTCGAGTATATTTGTATGGTACTTATATAATCCATATTACTTGATCGGAGGGTTATAATTTTACAAGATTTCTGTAAATTTCGCCCTTTTTTCTGGATATTTGAATAAGTCAATCGAAATTTCAAGGAATGTTTAAAGCATTTGTGAACTTGAATTAATCCTAATCTTCTGCGCATAAAGAAAACTCTCCAAAGTCACGTTTCCCCAATAAATGGTAAACATTCAAGTGTGCAATGAGAATGAAACAATACTAAATAGTTGTTCTGAGCGCCGTGTCCAACGACTCGAAAACAACTATAGCCTTTACCTAGACAAAATATGGAATAAACGTATTGCAAAGTTGAGGTTACGAACCACAATAAAACAGTCATTTGTTGAATGTCCACCATTACCCAATCATATACCAGGAATATAAAGACAGAAGTCAAATGGGTACGTGTACAGAACCATAAATATGGCCATTAAATAAGTTGAGTATAAGTCACGCATTTAATACGTTATACAGACGTTTTCGAGAGTTTGGAAGTGTTTATGACCAGTAGAAGTACAACCAGGTTTTATAAACACCCTTATTATTCGTGAAAATGAGCAAGGTGCAGAAGAACTCGAAAAAGCTTTACGGTACAGAGTATGGAAAACAAAACGCACAGTTTCGATGTTCATTCGTGTGAATGTCAACACGGAAAATGAAATCGAATACGAACAAGTTGAGTGGGGCATAAACATTTATAATTTTCTGCTAATCGTGTTACTCACTGTTCCACTATTATTTGCACTTTGAATGATAAATTATTATTTGCACTATTCTTATAAAAATATAATTCATGCACGCAGCTCAGCAGTATGAAAACCGATATTTGAGGATGAAATAATTCTGAAGTGTAGGAGCAGTTGAAATTTTAGGAGCGTTTTTTGACATATGAACGGAAAGACAATTCTCATTCGAAATCGATCGAACAAAAATACTTTTCCACTATAGGTCAGGTCATGGTGAATCGGATGAGGAACTGGCTGAAGAACACTGGGAGAGGCTAGCGATGAGGGTGGTTTTTGTTATACATTAAGAACATCCATTGCAGTTTGTGTAAATAATGTACCAATCTCTATATTCCACGTGGTCATGAGCTGCAATTTTTCAAGGACTCAGCGTAACTACAAAAAAATTATCTATGCCACCAAAGTCTTGTTTTTTCTCTACTTTTCCAAATATCAATTAGTTGATGCGTGGGACTTCGGTTTTTTTTTCTTCATTTTGGAAGTGGCATTTGTAATGATGTTGGAAATTTTTCGCCAGCCACATTGGTATCTTGGAATCTTCAGTCATCAGCAATTCATCCCCTTCAGATAACTCGCTTTCTTCGGATGCTGTAATATGTTGCTGATGATTTGATGCTATGTGAAAGTGTTCCAAGAGAATAATCCGAACACTCTGTGGCTATCTTGGCCTGGCCTGTTTAATCTTTTATGAACTTATCATACATGTGTCTGCTAAATTAGGAATATTTAACAAATTAACCGAAACTTCCAGTGAAAATAAATATAAAACATAGTTTGTATTCTCCCATTTGCAAAAAATTCACAGATTCAGATTCACAGCAATCTGTTCTGGCATTCTTTGAACTGCCTTGGAAGCATATACGGGTCCTATTGAGTTAAAATATCTTCGTAATAGCAGTTCACGTATTTTTGCTGAAAAAATTATTTATCCAACATTCTCCTAACGATAGTTGAAGGTAATGGCATTTCACTGGTCGGCAAAAACAATCTTTTTATTTTTATGTATGCAATAGTTACAAAGAAAGTTATAAAGTAAAGAAGTTCAAACTCAAACAGTAAAATCGACAGTAAATCTATCTGCAAATATAATTCTAGTTATTTGGTAGTCTTCTTTCTTTTCATATTATGAATTGGAGTTTCACGGCGAATTGACTAACACAAATTTAAAAGCAATCCTGCTGACCATTTTCCGTTGTATCTGCTATGTGTAATATATCCCGGTAAAACCTTCCACCATGTTTATCTGATACTACGTAACAATCGTTTTCATGGTTTTGTGGTTCACTCCAAATCACAGGCATTATGAATGGCATGGTCTTATAACTTCCTTCAAGCAAACCTCTCAACGTTCCTGAAAAAACTGTTTCAACTTATTTTTGGCAGCCAATTTTCATCTTTTCCACCTACAGGAAACCCAAAGCAATATTGGTAAGCTCTTTTCACCAAAGAAGTTATTGCAGACCATTGCAATTCCATAGTTAACTCACTACAGATATAGCAGAATAAGTCTGTAGAGTTTTTGCTAGAAGTTGATAGTATTTCGATGTTTCTAATGTAGGTTTGTTTGCTTTTTCATTGAGAATAAACAAAAATTTTCACTACAAATATAAGTTTTGTGTAACTTACCCAAATATCCGATATAAAACACAATCACTAGATAACTTTTTCACGTACTGCGCACCATGACGTCACAGCAAAATCTGCGCAGACGCAAGCATTGGTGTGAAAACAACTTCAGGCGATATCTTTCTTTCTATTTTTATCAGCTCGAACTCGTTTTGTAGTTACTATTTAATTAGATTAAAGTAATGTTAACGCAATAACAAAATATCAAATTTTGAATTTTAAATAATAAAAAAAATCATATCATATAATATATACGTGACAGCATATTCAGTACTTTGAAATCTTCATACTTTAAATTTGTTTTTTGAAGATTCCGCTGCATACCAGTGCGTCACAGCAAGAGCACTACTTTTGAAAATTTAGCGTTATACCAATAGTTCCTTGTTGTTTAAACCATTTCACCTCTAAAACCACTTCCACGAAGAGGTGTCCCAGTTCCTCATGTATTCGTAAGTGATGAAAGCTTTGCACTTCAAACTTATTCAATGAGACTATACCCCAAAACTTGTATTATTAATGAAGCAAGAAAAAAAAATCAAACTAGCTTTGGTAAGTGAAATGTTCGTATTCTGTTAAATGAATAGGAGGCAAACAATACCGAAGCAGATTTTCATTATACCGATATTAGCCAGCCTAGATATAAATATTTGTCGAATGCTCCACTGAAATCGCTTTACACAGAATCAACGTAAATCTGGCAATCCATCGAGTTTGTTATATAAGCGATATATGGGTTAGGTTAGTTTCCAGGGAAATCTTCGCAAAAAAACATGTTGATCCTGTATGATATATATGTGTATAGAAAACACGGAAATATTGTGTACTATGAGCTAATAAGCTCCACTAAGGATATTCATTTTGCAGATTAGGTGGTAGTTATTGACTGTAATTTTAAGGTCGTTTTTATAAATCGGGATTTTTTCCATCCTCTTAGGAATGAATGATCGGTTAATATTATGGTTGGTTGGATACATAAACTTGATCAGAATTTATTCATGGAAAATGAAGGCAATCAATCCTTCATGACCATTACCTTCATTTTCGATTGAGTTACTTCCAATTGTTTCTCTTTCGTTGAACATATATGTTCATGTGTTGTCTGCTCATATGGCTGAGAGACGTTTTTGAAAAATAATTAAAAATTTTTACACCCAGACATATTTGAAGCTTTATATTTCTGCAAAATCTCTTATTTTATGGAGAAATCTGTTCGAAAATGAATGACTTCAGAGATGGCCTCAATTGATGGAATAAAACTTATTGGTTTCAGCTGCTGCTACAATATCGTTTTCAGCAAGTCCGGTAAAAATCGAACCTTCAAGCTTTGGTGCCTCGCTTCAATTATATTCGAGACATTTTCATTATGTATTTTCTGTTACCACCTGTAATTCAATGTTGTTCATACGAGAGAACTTCTCGAGGTCATTATTACTTTTATCAAGAATCTGTACTCGAGTACCTATATCCCGGTTATCTGCTTTTAGGTTTCGATAATTTTTATAATCTTCTTGAATTTTTTAAGGGATGTTTCGAAGGCTGTCATCTTATCAGAACAAAAAGTTATGAAATGAACAAGATCAACTTGTTTTTCGCAGGATACTTTCCCTCCTTGCATGAATTTCAGAATAATTTCTTGTAGTTTTGATTCCCTTGTAGATCTTGTGTTAATGGTAATGTGGGTGTTAATCTGATCTGTTTTCTTTTCTTGCAGGAAAATCCAAACAGTGTTGATGCATTCCTTCATGAAAGCCACTTGGTCAGCTGTAAGGCCAACACACTTGCCATGATTCTTATTGTTTGTTTTTATTGTTTATAATGGTTTTTTAATTTTTTTTATTATTTAAATAATATATTAAGTTTATTTTTCCTTTAAAATTTATAATTGGTTTGAAAAGAGAAACATTCTCAAATGATTTCTGGTAAGTACTCTTCTTTGGAAAACATTCTTCTTTGCTTCATTCATCTATATGAGTTCTTGAACAAGACTGGAATAGAAAATCAAGTAACTATCTGAATAAAAATGCAAATTTTCAATTTCAGAATTTTTCTTTTGAGCTGGATCCTTTCAGAATATCTATCAGATGTAGATCAATGTCCAGCGTGGCTTTAGCCGGGGCAGTAGTTGTTTTCTGTTAGACATTCACAAAAAATAGCTTTATTTTTATTGTGGATTTTTAAAATCATGGAAAAATCTTCCTATCCAATATTCAATTGAGAATGGTTCCCTTTTCAACATGAATACCCCACATGAGGTTATCTTGAACGATGGAGGATAGTGACTTAAGTTTATCTTTCAGTCGCAGATGATTCCACATCTGATTTTATGAACATCCTGTTCATATTTTCTAACAAAATAATAATTGGTTCTTCTCTCCCTAATAAGATTTTTTTTTATGAATAATGTAATTGTTTATTTATTTAACAATTAAACAAACTTTGATTGGCATTATATGTTTTGAATGGTACAAAAAATTACAAAAACAAGCATATTCGACAAACTGTTTAAAAACAAATTTTGGTAATTTTTATAGAATCTGCCAATCAAAGTTTGTTTAATTGTTAATTGAATGAACAATTACATTATTGATAAAAAAATTATTCGGTAGAGAATAACCAATTATTGATTTTAAAGGAAAACATTACTGATATATTATTTAAATAAAAAAAAAACGATTAGAAACAATTTAAAAAAATTTGGATTTTTTTAAATCATAAATGCTTGGCAATCTAATGCAGAAAAAAACAATTTTGGAAAAATATTCAACTTATCCATTTGTTTGTAAATATTTTATAAACATATTGCGTATTTTTTTTAAATTTTTGTAAAATGTCAGACATAAAACTGATAATAATGTGAGATATACATCTCCAGTAAATTCCGTTTTTATTTTGGCGATTCCTCGTGTATTTGTTGTTCTCGAATATTACGTAAGTACCGTCGTTGCGACCTTTACCGTAATAAAGCACACCTGAAATGAATGAGGTTATTCAAAAATTCATATAAATGAAAGTCAACTACTTGGATAAGCTTCTATACCTAAACACAATGTCTTCATGCCTCTCACCTGCATTTCTACTTACAGAAAAAACAGTACATTACACAGATCTATAAGCACTAGTAAAATCGTATAGCAAAACTATTCACCAGCTACTGATACAGAGTGATCATTTACTAATTAATAAGCAATCTATAGTTCATATGTTGCACTTCTAACATTATTATAAATTGCAAATAATGCTTATGGGTTGAGTCACAAATCAAATATATGCTAGAGAAAAACGTTCTCATAACCATGGTAGCAACTTGATAGTAAAGTCAGACAACATTGAAGGCTTCTTTCTATACACTCTGATATTATTACTGCAATAATGAGATATCAGATCAATTGAAATATTCATAGAGAATGTCCCGGTACTTTTTCTACAAATAAAAAGACGATCAATGCAAATTCTACAAAATCCGTAGAAATATATTTGCAATGGATTGCCTGAATTTCATGCATGGACGTAATGTGATACTACGAATTCATTTTCGAAAATGAAAAGAATTGGCTTGAGATAGGGTTTGCAAAATCAGACTGAATATAATTTGAACGTACTCTTCACTGTACTGAAGTTTTGAAACTTTAGTAATTATTATTAAATTCTGGGAAAATCATGTCTATATCTACTGGCATATATGCGAGTAATTGCAAAATGGATAGCGCAAAAATATTCTCCGTAATGATATCTGTGTATACCAATATTCATGGAGATCGGTTGAAGTTGACGTCAAATAGAAAGCATAAAAACATTCCCATGAAAAAATACTTAGATGTGCCAACTGGTGATCGGTCAAACGCTATCGAAGTTTATAAATCCGATACATATATTATAACAAGCTTTATATTTACTTCACATTTGTATGTTTGTTCACACAAAACTTGCAAGTGAATTCTGACCCACTTATTTTCTGACCCACTTATTTTCCCCTTTTTAGGGCATTTAAAAACAATCTTGCCTTTAAAAATGTTTTGTATTAATAATTTTTCATAAACACAGATTATATTTACCTGGATGGCATTTCTGAGTTACAATTGTGCAACTCTCTTTGTATTTAGCTCTCCTTATGAGGCCCGCCCTGCGGTTCTTGCTAATCCAACAATGAAACATAAAACTGGCTCTCGTGTCATGGAACTGAGTATTATATTTCAGAATTGAGGACTCTTCATTGGCATTTGGTAGTAAAACTTGATAATAAAATGTTCAACCAAGTTTCCCGTCACCTTTTCATTAAGCTTCCCAGAAATCACCGAAGAAGTTTTCGAAAACGAAAGATAACCTCACACTTTATGTGAACATTATGAAGAGTGGAACCAAATATGGCTACTGGAATATCTATTCAAATACAATGTTGTATTCAGAAAAATCCATTAAATTGTCTGCAGTACCTACTTTGTCAGACTGAATTATACTTTACTCGTATACGTATAATGAACTAAGAGGATCTCGTCTGAATTATGTTACTGGTTATTGTCGTTTTCGAGTCCAATATGCAATAAATGGCCGAAAAGAAACATTGAAAAATAACCAGTTACGATTCTGTTCAATAAACGTACGGTGTTGTTGTTATTTATGATTGAGGTGTATTGAAAATATTGCTTCAATAGGTGGAGTCGAGTGAAGTGATAAGAGAAACAAATCTGGAAATATACGATATTTCGACTACCCAATCAATTTAATGCATTTTTTATTATATTCAATTCTCCGTTGAAATGGATATCAAATGCATAAACTTTGACTGAAAAGGTAGAAAAGAAAATACATTTCAATTTAAATTGAAGAAACAAGCTTTTGTATTGATTTTCTAAAAAACACATACCCTACACTATTTCGAAGAGATACCAGAATATTCATTTACAGATTGTTTTTATGTAATAATTGAGGTTATTAGAAATAATATGAAGACCAATAAATCTCTATGCAAGTCGATCAACTGGGTACCCGGTCATACCGGTGTGGCCAGAGACAAAAGTGCCGACCATTTGGCCAGAAAAGGTGCAAAAATCCCAATGATTAGACCAGAACCAATACTGGGAGTTTCTAGATCATGGAGCGTCTCAACCATGAAGAAAATCCTGGAATTGAAATTCCAGGAGGCATGGAAAGAGGTCCCTGGCATGAGACAATCGAAACTCCAATTCGAAGGCCCCTCTACTAGGAGGGCCAAGACTCTGCTCACACTGAGCAGAAAGAAAATCAGAATAGTGGTAGGGCTTCTCACGGGGCACTGTCATCTAAACAAGCACCTCAACATTATAGGTATCACAGATGATACTGGATGCAGGTGGTGCTTGGAGGATGGGGAGTCAGCCACCCACATCCTCACGGAATGCCCAGCAGTGCCAGCAATACGGGAAGCGTACCTCTGAACCCGGAGAGTGTGAGAAAGGTATCAGTTAGAAGGTTGGTCTCCTTCGCTCGCGAAATAGGATACCTTCAAAGCTGAACCGATTCTCAGCAGCGGTGGGTGCATAACCGGCCTGATAGAGAGGCCTACATGCTAATGGTTCTGTCCGCCCACATACTCTCATTCTATCTATCTATCACACCCTCACAGCCCCAGGGGATTGAAAGTTATTTATTAGGAGGAACGTCGCCTCAATTACCCCAGCCAAATGTCTTCAAAACCCACGTTTTTTTTAACACTTTATAGGTCTGTGGTTCCAGAATAGACCGCTAGGTCGAAATTACTATGCCCGGTCAATCGAACAACGAATAACGCACGAATGGACCATATGGAACCTCAATTCAAAATTACCGCGCATAATAGTGAAAGGTTCCACTTGGCACCACAGTGCATTGACTGTAAGAAGGGATTAATCACTCATTACATAATTAGTGCGGTGTTGTGTTGTTCTTGTGTTTGGAAAATGGTAAGTGTTATTACTTGTTCTCATCCGAATAGTTACTCATTCATAATATAGTTACCTGTTATAAGCTTCTGCTGAGATGTTACAACACCACAAAGTTGCGAGACGGTTTCATAAACTCAAAATATGGTTCCATTTTGGCCACCTTTTTACAAAAAATCTGAGTATATTATGATTCAACAGATAGTCTGCGTAGTTCCGCTCTTTATTATAATTTTTTTTGTATTTTCAGGATTGGAAATGGATTGAAAATATGGATTCTGAAAATCTATATGATTCTATCGATACGTTGTCAGTTGATGACAAAGCAGCTGTATTTTCAGAATGCAGAGGAGACAGTGATGCTGAGGATGGAAAAATCTTAGAGAATTTGCAGAAAAAGAACCATCTTACGAGGGACTCAACATCAGAAACAGGGTTTTGCGAAATTGAATCTGAAAATGAATCGATTAACGATTTTGATTCTGACGACAGTATCGCTGATCCAAATTTTGTTATGGAAAAGGATAATGAGGATTCATTTAGGACTCCAGGGATCGACACTGATTCGAGTGAAGCGGAGGACGAATTAGAGAAGGAACTTACAGAAGAAATTTCAGCCAAAAACCAAAGAAACAACAAAAGCCAAAGAAACCAAAATGATAATATCAAGCCAATGAAATGGATAAAAAATTTATTTGGAAACTTAATTTTGGCAAAGACCCTGAGGTCTTTCCAAATTTCACTTTTCCACAGGTATGTGCACCACAATGTCAAGTAGATTTCGAGTCGCTATTAGATATTTTCTCCCATTATTTTCCATGATGAAACAGTCCAAGAATCCAACAAATACGCGGAGCAGTGTGAAACAGTTCTGGATTTTTCAGTGCCGGAGCATCGTGTGTTTTTAGGAATATGTATTGTGATGGGATTCCACCAATTGCCTAGCATAAGAATGTACTGGTGTTCTGATGAAAACCTCCGAATAAATATTATAAACCAATTTATGACCCCAAAAATATGGTTGAAAATATCACGATATTTACACCTAAACTACAACCAGCCTATGCCGAAAAAGTGTGAAAAAGAATATGACAAATTATACAAGGTTCGTCCTATACTCAATTACCTCAATGGAACATTTAACAATGCTTTATCCCCATCAAGATATTTGTCAATTGACGGGAGCATGGTTGGTTTCAAGGGGAGATCCAGTTCGAAGCAGTACATGCCCCCAAAGCTTATCAAACGAGGATTCAAATTATGGGCTTCAGCTTGTAGCATGACTGGATAACTACTAAAATTTTCTATGTATTTCACAACTATACCCCACGTTCATGGAATATTAGAAAAAAAAATATCTTGCGGTATATCCAGGAAAGACGGAAAATACTCCCCAAAAGATTTAGTAAATGGCACAAAAAAACTAAAAATAGGAGAATCAAAGGTTGCCATGGCTGAAGACATATCATTTACGGCATGGAAGGATCGAGGGTCTAAACCAGTATTGATGGTGAACAGTATTCACGATCCTCAGACACAGATGACTGTTCGCAGAACCAATAAGGAAGGCAAAAAGCAAGAAATAGCTTGCCCAATATGCATTTCGGATTATAATAAGTATATGAATGGGGTAGATCACTTCGATCAGTTCATGCAAAATTACTATATATCAAGAAAATCAAGACGATGGTGGATCAAGATTTTCTAGTGTTTGTTAGATGTGTCAATAGTCAATTCTTTCATCTTATATAACCATCAAAGAAGAGCTTCGGGCAAAAAGCCGATTCCGCAAATTGAGTACCGGAGTATTATTGCCAATCAACTCATAGGAGACTTTTCGAGAAGATAGCATTTGGGTCGAAAACATTATGATCCATATGTTTCAGTTCGGTGCCGTTATCGGAGTTCAGTGATTGATGTAGGACAACAGGTTATTTGCAACTTCTACAACACAGGTTCAAAATGGTATAAGCTTGTCCGTAATTGCTACTGTCATGTATAATTCTCGTTTCCTTATTCGAACACATTGTCAGTGATTTTGTCAGTATTGCGAAATCTTTACTAAATCGAGGGTATTACCCTAAAAGTCCTAGAAATCCTTCGATTTGCTTTATTGTGGTCGATAAGGGACATTTTTGAATGGCTGAAATTTTGCCTGGGTTCTCTTTCTATAAATCAAGATTTGTCCATTGTCCTTTGAAGTTAGCGTTTCTCAAACATTTGAATAGTTTTGTGAGGCTATCCATGTGCTCCTACAACGATGTCGAAAAAATAATAATATCGTCATAAACATAACATAATAAACAGATTTTATCAATGTGTTTTCTGAGGATGTTATCAATACAACGGTGAAACACCACAGGACCATTTTTCATACCAAATGGAATTCTATCATGTTCGTATTAACCTCTTACATCTGAATCTGGTGAAAACCAGATGCTAAATCCAGTGTAGTGAAATACATTCACATGCCCAATTTATGTTATATATCTGTGATATTAGGAATTGTAGCAAACACTTCACTGAATGATTTTCACCAAACTCGATTTACAAAACAACGACACGTGTTTTGCTTTACAATCGCCTTTTCAGGTGGAGATTATCTCCATCTGAAGAAGTTATTGTGAGCATCAGTATGGGCATGCAGCTCAATGTAATTACAGATGATATTCAAAATATGAACAAAATTCGGGTAAAGTTGTTGCGGTTCTCGTTCCCTCATCTCATGTGCTTTAGGTTTTGGGTTAGTGAGTTCCAAGTCCCTTTGGTTTTTCGCTATACAATAGCTTCTTTTGGAAATAATACTCTAGTAGTAGTACCTGAATAAGCTATTGCATATGGTGAAAATCATTCACTCATATTCATGGCCAAATACTAGAACAACATGATTTTATGAATATGAGGCCAATGACAACAAACCTGATTTGTTTTACGCAAACTTTCAATGAAGTACTGGAAGATCAAGCTCAATTAAATGTGACAATACACATAATATAGGAAGTTCAATTATATGGAAAAAATAGATAACCTATTGAA
Source organism: Gonioctena quinquepunctata (assembly GCA_018342105.1). NCBI lineage: Eukaryota > Metazoa > Arthropoda > Insecta > Coleoptera > Chrysomelidae > Gonioctena > Gonioctena quinquepunctata. The sequence goes on along the minus strand of JAFIRS010000020.1, from coordinate 722,175 downwards.
TATTTGCATAACACATTTGATGGATAGAAAGCAATATGTAGTGTACAAGCTAGTAGAGTTTTCGATTTTTTCTACAAATTCAGGTCATACCCTGGGATCAAATGTTGGACCACTGCTATTTTTATGCATATGAAAGGATCTAGCAAGTGCCTTCTTGTCAATTATTCGCCGATGACCAAAAGATTTATATAACAATTTAATATAAAGGGGATAGTTTTGAGATTCAATTGGACCAAGACAATTCATTTGCAATGGGCTATGAAAAATCATCACATTTCAAAATAAAAAATTATACTTTCTATCTTCTACTTGAAATAAATACTGATGTTTCCCGATTATGAAATGAATAACCAGAATAACTGAAATATTCATTTATCTGTACAAAAATATACGTCCAAAGTATACGTAAGAGAGAGAGAGAAAGAGAAATAAAATTTGTTTATTGTTGTTAACAAACAGAACGCCATAAGATAATAAATAATCTATTTTTAAAACACTACGGAAAACAATTTGTAATCTATAGTATTATAAAATTGTCTGTTTGTTTGTTTGTTCGAGCATCACGCAAAAATTTTTTGTTTGGAAGCTTTTGCTTAGACTTGAAAACTGGTATATAATTTATTTTGCTACAATAAAGGAAACAGGATTTGTAACAATAAAACTACATTTCTGCACAACAAAGTGGTATCAAATAAGTGTTCAATTTCTCAGAATGAAGGTCTGATTCATTCAATTCGTGAAATTCCTCTTAATGAGGTTTCGACATAGTTTTTGTCATCTTCAGGTTGAAACACAAATATTCTATTTATATTTCTGCTTCCGTATTATACGAATGTTGTTGAAGATGTGTGATTTCGTTGTTATCGGGAATGATATATCCCGCATGTTTTCCCACATCATGAATACAATGGATTATTTAGAAAATTGAATTATATGAGCCTCACTGTATTTTTATGGCAACATGTTGAGTTCTGTTTTCAATATTAAGTACTATAAACATAGATAAAAAAGTTGTTATAAATCTGGCTTAAGTTTTCGATATCATTTCTATTGTTAATACTGTTGGGGTCTTTTTTTATATGTATCATTTCAAGGAATGTTCTTATTCTTGGATTTCTTTCTTTGGTCGAAATTTCAAAGTTGTTAGTGTCAAACTTATGTTGATTTTTTTTTCGTGTTTGGATAAGGCTGTCATGTCAGTTTTTGATACTTGTATTCGCTTTTTCAAGTGTTGTTTTGTTTGACCTATATAGGTACTTTGACAGTCTCCACATGTTATTCTATATACTGTATGAGTTGGTATGATCTTTATTACTTGGTTTTAATTTCAAATAAATGGTGTTATTTGTATTTTTTAGTCAATTTGAAATAGTTCGGTTGTGTTTTGTTCATTCGAGCATAACGAAAAAACTACTTAACCGATTTTGATACAATAATTAATAATTAAATCACATTTTTCACAACCAAGTGCAACCAATATAGGGTGAGCTCCCATTTCAAGTACATCTTTCCCTTGTGTAACGGGATAACTGGATAACAAGACAACGGGATAACGAGATAACGGCATTACGCGATAACGGGGTAAAGGAATAATGGGATTTAGGCAAAACGGAATAATGGGATAACGGTTAAACAAGGTGACGGATAACAGGATAATGGCATAATGGTTTGACGGAATAACAAGATAACTGCATAGAAATACAGGATAACCTGGATATGGGATGACGGATGACAGCAAACGGAATAACGGATAATGGGCTTGGATCCCCCTAAATATTTGAATGATTTCAATCTATGTAGCTGTTAATGAAAAAAAAAAAAAGGAAAACACTTCAATTTTATGTTAAATTTTGCTCAAGGAGACTTTTTTTCATTTCTGAAATTTGGCAGTAAAAAGTATCATGAAACAGGTTATTTCTGAAAGAGTATCACTAATAGAAGAATGAAATGTTTTACATTCCAGGTATAGGTACGAGATCATTTTTATCTCTTGAATAATTAATTTTTTAATATACTATTTCCTTGCGAAGTTTCAACTAGAAACTAGAAAAAGTTTAGTGTCAATACATAAAGAATACATTATCTCTACGAACATTTTGGTTGGCTAAACTGACGTCATTTTGACCTTCAAATTTACGTCAGTATTGGAAAAAAGTAATTTAGGAATCGAAAATTGGAATGTCAAGACATCTAGCCTGATAGGTCAAATTGTCTCAATAATGGTAGTTTCAACCGATTCATCACCGAAAATTAACTATCAGGAATAAACAATTGGAAGTTGAAATGAGAAATGAGAGATTTTGATTAAAATTCCATTTGCACTAATTAATATGGCTTTTTTTCAATTAACTTACGTTGAGAAACGCGTAGTGTTGACATGGCGTCATTTATTGAAATTGATTTTCACAAGTATTTCGCAATTTCTGGAGTTGGATCAAAATATGTTATAAGGAAGTGTAATCTTCTTGAAAACCACGCAGACAAATTCGAAGGCATATAAACGAAGAGAAACATAGATATGTCAATTTTTATCTACGAAACTATTAATTTGAAAAAATCGGCAAAATGCGTCATTTCTATTTTATTTTCTGCTGAGATTAATTTCATGTCATGACCCCTAATAGGTCAATTTAATTCTGCATAAAGTTAGCAGGGGTGTACGGCGTACCAAAAGAGGATTTAACAAAATTCGAATTCCCGATGATTTTTATATTATCTTTTTCTGAATCTGTGTTTTTTTTAGAACCTCAAGAAAAATCAATTTCATAATTTTTTTTTCAAAGATTGAAAATAGTTTTTATGTCTGGACTTTGCTCCTCAAGCGGTAAAATCTACCCCTATTATAAAACAGGTTAGGTATATCTCGAAAGAGTATCAATAATAGAATAATTTAATTTCACAAGAGAGTATCATTGCAAGAGCGTAATAAGATTTTTATTCCAAAATTCTAATCGTTGAAATTACTTTCGAAATATTAGCATAATTTTTTAATTTGAAACTGTTAATTTTTTTTATCATGCAGTATTTGTTTTCTCCCTTGTTTCAATCTGAACCTGGAGATAGTTGTGAGACAATACATAAAGTTTATATTATCCCAACCTAAATTATCGTTGGCAAAATTAACGTAATTTTACTCTGGAATAGGTTGGTGCTCAATTTAGCGAAGGGAATTTTATGTCATATTTTCGTCAGATTCACCAGAAAAATCAAAGGTGATTTGAAAGTCGAAATTCGGCTTTTTCAATCTATTCATCACCTAAAATCGACTATATGAAATAATAAAATATTTTTTAAAATTCTATCTGCTTTACTATGGAATATTTTCAATTAATTCACGTAAGGGAACGAGAAATGTTAGCATATTTATCAAAACTGTATTTTGCATCGAACCAAAAAAGGGTATACACAAAATTATCTTTCAATTCACGCTGGCAAAGTTGCGGGCATAAGCTAGTTTATTATAAAATGATAGGGAGTACCGCAACATTAATAAACATGGTGGAAATATGATTAGGAATTGGCAAAATGAAAGAATGAGGAATTCTCGCTCATTTGGAGAATGAATATAAAAATGATATGGGGGATGATTTCTTCGTTACCTTCACTACAAAACAGATATCCATATAATTGACATTCCATACCTGGAACTGCCTGATGAATCCGATTCCAGAAATGTCGACACTAGGATGATAAAAAATTATAAATTTTCATCGAATTTCCATTTTCTCAATTCGATAAAAGAAATAAATATTTACTCTTTGGTCTTTCAACACCTCTTTCGAATTTAGGTCAGAATGCTCCCATTTATAGACTTTGTAATCTAGCTGAATATCTTGATAGTATTCAAAATCATATTATCAATATGTTGGAGAAATCGGCTGAGGATTAGTAATTTTAGGGTCATAAAGTCAACAAATTTGAAATATCATTTCTGTGTGTATTGTATTGTTTTCTGTAATTGGACTTAGTGTCTGTAGAACGTAAATGAAATGAAATAAAAATGAAATACCAAAACGCAGTAACGTTTCGAAGTAAATTCAACTATTTTCCCTACTCGTTCACTTCCAGGGAAGAGAGAAAACCAAAAATGAAATGAGTATCACTATACCTCTCCAAAGAATATTTGAATCTGTTTTTTGTCATTTGAAATACCAATTCAAATATTTTTTTCTCATTTCAAATTGTTATCTACTACACGCTCAGTTCTGTCTCCATCCCACTCCAACAATCATTGAATTCTTTTTTTTTTCATGAGATGATATCAAGAATGAATCTATTGGAATTTCTACTACTAAATTTTATATGTAGAATAAAATCGAAAATTTGGGGAAACACACTCATTACAAACAGTCAACTGAATTAATTCATTGAGTATTAACTTTTGAGTTATAAGAAGTGAAAAGTAGAATAAGAAATAAGTAAACCAGTACACCTCGATGTTAGATGGGTAATTTCTTCACGAACATTACTTTCAGGCGATATTTACTGTCCAATTTTATTCGCCTTCCTATTAAATCACCGGAATACTCTGAAAGGAATTATATTGAAGTCAACTGTAGATTGAAATAACAAGCTGTCCATAAGTTTGCGATTTCATAAGACGCTTTCGAATGTCATCTCTATAGAAACCTATAGGAAACTTCTCATCAGTTACCTAAAAGCTTGCTGAAAATTTGCAATTTGATTCTGTTCGTTGGATATGATCATAACTGTTTCCAAACGCCCGTAGTTGATATTCTAAATTCACATTGCCCAGTTTACTGAACCCATGAATGCATGTCACCAACCGTCGAATGATGTTACTGTACTGGTTCACAAAGACAACTGGAACTAGGAAAACCATTAGTCTTCACAGCTCTGTGAGTCATAAGTCAAAAGTGAGCAATGCTGCAATGTCGGTCTTGCGTCCCGTAATGTCGTCGTAATGACCGACGCCGTTAAAGGGTTACCCAGCAGACAACATAGGGGCGGAAGTAAAAATAACCTTCAATATGCAAATTCGTATGCAGTTATTCACCCATTTACACACCCTGAATCGCAGGCGTCGTCGTTTGAGTTATGTGTGCTGTTTTTCATTTTATTAGCATGAGCGGCAGGCGAACTTTTTATTAACCATTCGCGAGAACTCTGCCATTAATATGTGTGTTTCCGAAAACATATCGCTTCAAATGAGTTGGTACTAACTCATGGATTGCAGAACTGTTGATTGGATTGACACATGAAAAACTTTTATAATGCCTACAGAGTACACTATAAAGTATCAGAATTAAATGTCCCAATAATCGATGATTCCTTCATTCCTTTAAACGAGGAAAGAGGATGTTCCACGGAATTTTTCATTTGCAAATTATGTCAACAGCAGTTTCAATTTGAATGCATCTTAGTCACAACAGTCAGTGCCAACCAATCCGGTGTCAGTAGTCTGAGAGTCAACATCGTTTCTCTGGGGAACCCATATTTTCAGAACGCACTTCATCATTACTTGTAAATCTCAGTATGTGGATATATCAGGAAATTAAAACTGTTTATCAGGTACTTTATCATACTTAGACTTCAAAAACTATTGATACCAGAAATGTATTGGAATATATATGATAATCAAAAGAATCGTCCACTTTCAGAATAGTAGTTTATAGAGTTTATAATCTTAGCAAAATTTGTTGCTGATATGTTTTTTTGTTTTGACCCTACTAAAGGTTGCCCAGTAATATTTGTGGTTGCCACACATATTTGTAAAAAGTAAAGCACTATAGTATTTTGATGTTATGAAGAGAGTTGCGTCACAAGTAACATATTGCAGCGTTGCCAATATGGGCAATGTCTTGAGTTTTCTAAAGATTTTCATATATTATATTGAAAGATTTCAGTAAGGATTGAAATCAGTAGAACTTTTTCAAAAAAAATTGTCCTTTATCCTACTAGTGTCCCCTTGAACATTGAGGCATGAGGGATTTACTTTTCTGTTTTCTACTATCTCTGAAATGGATCTCACCCGCTAGAGTTGGCCTCTCTGGGGACAAAAGTAATGTTGATTTATTCGATAACGATGCTTCGATATCAGCCTTGTTCTATGCTGTTATTGATCGTAGTGCTATGATAACTTGCATTTTCCATATCTATTATTGAAAGCTATTTTACATTTGTCGATAGCTGATATTCAGATTTGGTACTTTCCTCCATGGTCATCACAATCATCTGTTTTCTTAGAAAAAATTGACGCCATATTTGAATCCGTTAATGCAACCAAACAAAAATGAAATAATTGGAGTAAAGAATGAAAAATATTTATATAGGTTTCCATGATTACAAAGTGGAACAATCGAAACAATAAAATAATGGCTCTATTTGGATTTATTATCTTTTAATCCCTTAAGTTGTTTATAAAATAGTGAAAAATTAAAATTTACAAACTGTATTAACTTTTGAACCCCTGGAGAATGGATTCCAGGGGTAGAAAAAATATCGGGATTTTAATTTGGAAATTACACATATTCTTATGTTTATTTATGAATTGTAAAAATTACCTTATTACAAAAGTAATTGAAAAATTGCGGATTTTTTTTTTGGTGGATAACTGTTCATTCATGTATCTAAATGATTCTTGAATTTTTTTAGATCCTCAATATTTATATTTAAGGAGTAATTTTTTTTGTAAATATGAGCGAATCGTGCCGAGCGCACGGTACCCACATATTCCGTTTTGAGATATTCGCTAAAAACCAAACCCTTTTTCCAACTCAATTGTATTTAACTTTTCAATTTTTTTGAGCGCCACTTGTTTTTTTTTCAAAAAGTTAATAGATGCCATTCAGAACCGAAGAAATATCCACTACAATTTCCGGAGAAGGTGAACTGGAACTCGTAACAAGTATAGTCTATTGAAGACGCTACTAGTTGTTGAGAATGTTTTGATAATGCTTTAGGCATGGTCATATTGATAACGCACCTCATTGAAAGGATTGGTTAGTTCTGAGAATAACTTTTTTATTATCAAACAGAAAATAAATTAATCTATTATACAACATAACAGGTTATACATGTAGAAAAACACTGTGTCACTCCGAAAGAAATGTTTCTAATATTTTTACATCTTTGCAAACTGAGATTGTTTCTAGAAAATGTGTTTCCCAATTCTTCCGATCTTCCTGAAAGCTTGAAATAGATTTCCGTCGACGAAAATGTATTGTAGACCTAATGAATACTTTGGTGGGAACTCCTTTTGGAAAATATTTTTTTTTCTCATTATCTATATGAGTTCCTAATCAAGATTGGAATAAACAATCGAAAAACTATCTGAATAAGAATGTTAATTTTCACTTTCAGATTTTTTTCTTCTGACTTAGGATACATTCACAATATATATCACATGTACATCAATGTCCAGCATGGTTTCAGCCGGAAAAGTAGATTAGATTTTCAGAAATATATTTCTCTTCAATATTTAATTGAGAATGTTTTTCATATAGTTCATGCATACTTCTCCGTTTTCAATAATTGCACGATGGTAGTGATTATTCGCTAGTTTTATAGCCCTTTGATGACAATTAGTATGTTTCCCAAAACATCAAAGTTTTTTCAATTACTGACGTCCCCCGAAAAGAGCAATGTCCTCTGACTCATTTGTGAAAATTGCTTCAACTTGCTGACGTTAGCATCATGTAAATGGAGATTCATTGATCATGAAAACGTATCCAGATCTGGACTTCCAAGAACCAATTCCTCCAGCAGAGTCTGCGTCGGTGTATCCACACGAATTTCGTAGACCCCATTGAATTTTTCCCATCTTCCATATAACATTCCAAAACTTTTCGCACATTGTAAATTTTAGAGTTTCCTAGACAACCGTCCAATGTTGTGAGCTATAATTATTCAAAAACTGACTGACGCAGCTAACGGCATATACTATGTCCGGCGAAAAATCTTCCTCTGCAGACCTGGCTGAAATAGAATAGTCGACAAGGAACAATCAGACATGTTGAAATTCAAAGAAATAACAAGACACTGCTGAGTTATTTCGATTTGTATATTTTCTTGGTCCCTCAATATTTCAATACCAATAGAAATATTTTCATAACCAAGAGGGATTTCAAAGTCCATTTCAAGATGCTAGTAATTTCTGAACAGTGCCTTTCAACTTCATCAAAATAAGTCGGTTGTTTACAAAAACTCCCAAATAAATTAAACAACCATCAATATTTTTCACGAAAACACATTAATCGGCATTTGTTTGCTTCTACTTAAATTTCTCCAGGATGAAATTGATAATTCCAGTATTGTGGAGGCCGTTTGAGTCGAAACAACTTTTGGGTTACTTCACAAAAATGCTTTTATTGAAATGTTTATACAAATACGCCGTTCTGACATCGAATTGAGCAATTTCCATATCATACCGGGCCGTAGTTGCCAGTAGCACCCGAAAAGATTCATACCTCACTACAGGAGAGTAGGTCTCATGATAATATATGCATTTTTTGTGCGAATATTCTTGTAACCAGTCCAGCTTTGTGTCTTTCATTTCCATTTCGGTATTTTTACACCAGAAACACCCATTTTCAGTCAATAATATTGACATTTTCTGGCCCTATATTTTTTTGCATTGCCAACATGCAACGGTAAGATCCCTCTCAAGTGATCGCCTGCTCATAGGAAGTTGGAATATCGAGATCAACAATTATCGTAGCAAAATATTTTTAAGACTGAATTTATACTTGTTTCTTCCATTCATGTTTTCTTGTTTGTTATTTTAGATTTCATCGCCCTCACTGCTGATAGTTTTACCCCATTGAAGGTTGCAAAACATTAACCCAATTCTCAAAAAACAATTCCAAATGGATGTCACTTTCTGGAATAGGTACAACAGCTTCATCAAAACAAAAACTTCAACTAATGATCCCAAAACTGATAATTTGTAGATATTTTTCATAACCAACCAGAACCATTTTACGATTTGTTATATACCATATCTCTCTCAATTCCTTCGAATTATATGAAAGCCACTGATATGAAAATTCGAATATGTTTTATATTGGGCTTCCTTTCAAACCAACGTAAGGTATTCACGGTTTCTGTGTACTGCTCCAAGCTTGAATCTTCTGAATACAGCATAGAACGAGCACTATCTAAAATAGTTTCACTATCCCTTTCAGATCTTTTATTTTGCTGACGTGCTTAAGACGCCGATGTGTCACAAATGATAAAGTGAAAAATTTCAATAAAATTTATAGTCTAGCTTTCCAAAAAGTTTCCGAACACAACATTTTTTTTAAATATTTCCGATTATTTCTGTCAAAAGTAGATTGTTCGATATATACTACACTCCTTTGAATGGGAGAAAATATAGTGGTCTGCTTAGAGATACTGTATTGATTGAAAAACTGAAGCATGAACAAAAATCACTTCTTGGCGAGTCCTAGAGAATGGGAATGGGACTTACTATATTGGAAGGAACGAAAATTAATGCATGTATGATTTCTGTGCTCTGGGGTGATCCGATTGGAGGAAAATCCTTTGATTCTGCTTGCCGAGTCTGCAGCAAAATCTGATTAATCTTCAATGCAATGCTTTCTCTTTCAACTGCACCCCTTTTCGTAGTGTTTATGACGTATTCCAGATGTCCCAATTCAGAGTATTTATCGTAATTGCATCACATTCTAATTCATCAACTTCCGACAACATTTTGAATATGTTGCCTCGACTGAAACCCACGCAAGATTAGTTCACCATCAAGATTGCGAAATTCACGTCAGTCACTATGGTCCATCATCACGAAATCTTCATCTGTAATTTGGTCCATAGATAGGAGATTTTTTCCAACTCATGAATATAGAAGACTATAACTTTGTCTTTCGAAATACCTTCGATATTGATTTCTCCGATCGCTGCTTTCAAATCTCTGTTATACGCAGTTATAGAAATGGATCCATCGTTTGTTGGTTCCAAATTGTGGAACCATTCTTTTGTGAATGACATATTCACACTCGTGTCACTATCAATATTTTAAATACTGCTGGATAAGTCACAAGTGAGAGCTTTTCTGGCATTCCTACGAGTGTAATCACATTTGTAATTCACGTTTTCAAATTTATTTATTTATTATTCGGATCGTACATTCTTTCCATCGATGGTCTATCCGCATTTGTTTTTTTGTTCGAGATCAAAAATTGTCTATTTTCTCGTGGAATATTTTTTATGTGAATTTGAGGACAAAAATTGTCCTGATCGTCATCGGAAGCGAAAACTTTTTGTTCTTCTTTTGAAAGTCTTGCAATGAAAAAATAAAAGTTTGTGTGATGATGGCATTGAATTCCAGCATATTATCATTGTCCCAATTCAGAATGATTTTCAAATACTCGTTCAAAGTTACCATATGTTTCTTGTAGATCAACTTTCCTGGGACGTCAGACACGATTTAGAGGTGAAATTATTGTGGAGTATGCTATCATGGTAAAAGAATAGATAGGACTGTTTGTGGATCTCAACTGGTCGTAAATATGTAGGCCAAAATGAAGCCTTCAGGAACACCAGCATTGATGGGAAAAGTGTTGGACGATACTCCATTTACGACAACATCGATCAGTGTGAGGAACCTGGATAGCGAAACGCATAATTGAGGAGGCGGGCCATTGGACGGAAGTTGAGATGTGAGACTTAGGTTCCAAAGTCTATTGAAAGCTACAGCAAGAGATATGCCATGTTTTTCGATTCAAGCATGCCATATATGTGTTACGTAGGCGAGCAAGTCCACTGCAGTTCACCGGTAGTGGAACCTGCATTACCTATCGCTGATAATACCTGATCGTCCAAGATATCTCACAAGCTCATATTTTCATCTGTTGTTCAGGTCCATTCATATATAAAAGTATTTTCGAATTGTGATTCCCCAACAGAAGTTATATTGGTGTTCACACATTGATCTTTCGAAACTGTTGAAAAATATCATTAGTTCTCTATTGTCTATTGAATAATAGGTAGTTCCAAAACGTGGATTTTTTTTTGTAAAGTATTTACCTATTTCCCACTTTCGAAACTAATAATATTCCGAGAGGGGAAACGTGACGAGTGAAAGTCCTCTCTCCTCAAGGAGTCACTTTTCTCGACGGTTATTCTTTCGACATGTCGAGACTAGAGGATCTCGTCTCAACGTTAGGCATCACTTCGAATATTATTTTCAACGTATGTACAGCCTCGAAACTTCCATATTGAAACATATTGGAGATTATGGGAAAAATACCTTTTATATGGATAGTATATGGATTTGAACTTCTCAATGTCGTATGGAGAATTGTATCAAAATAAGATTAGATTTGAAACTGGGAATTGGTTCCTTGGACTGGTCCACAGCGACCTTTGCAGATCTATTGTGAAGCTCCCCGTGTGTTTTAAAGTTCACTATCTAGCTTCGCCAACCTTACGATACCCCATAGCTCTGACAGCGGTTCTTTCATGAAGCTTGTTTGTAGCCTTTGGCTTTTTTTCTCCATGTTGCACGTACATTTTTCTTTCGCAGTGACACAGCACATGCAGTGCGATTTCCACGTCTTCCTGGCGGAACGTGCAATGGATTGCTTCCGCCAGGCCGATAGGCTCATGAGTTTTTTGAGCCGGCAATGACAAAGAGTGGGGGACAAGAGAAATTACTTTACAGTATTTACGAATGAAATGGTCTTGCTATCCTTGAAATGATGTCATTCAATGTTTCATTCATAAAAGTCGGGATCTGGTGAGATTCTGCTGTAGCCAATCACGAACCAGAATAGCATGTCATGTGACGAACCAGAATAGCATGTCAGACTGTACTCGTCTGAAATGCAAATGCAATATCAATATAATAGTCATGCAATATCAATATATTAGTCATGTTCTTGGGTAGAATTAAATATATTAACAGACTATATTATACACACCAGTCCAAAAACTGATTACGAAATCACTTAATTGAAATCTTCACATTTTATGTATATATCAAAAATTCTGGTCACTGCATTTGTAATGCATTCCATGTGGTAATTAATTGACAATCAGTATATTCCATTGCTTATCATTTCTGTCCATATTTATTTTGGAATATAAGTTGACTGTTAATTATGAATATACAATACACGGGAAAATATGTTCAGGTGATGATATCGGGATGGATAAATAACCACAATCACAAAGGACGTTTGCTAATGATGAA